>CM076577.1:874470632-874848581 GCA_034641835.2 Pinus albicaulis
CTTGTAGGGCTAGCTACAAGGCTAAATTAGATGCATATGAAAGCTGAATCTTTCACCTGGCGACTCCAACCCAATGCAAAGACTCCACTGGAGGATCGAATCTTTCCACGAGAAAATGGAAGGATCTTACACAAATTTCAGGTATCCAAAGTGGAATGGTATTCAAGATCTGATCTGCTTTATGGTAAATTACTTCTTTTCTTTTCCTGAAGCTATCCTGAAAGTTTTTCAGAATTTTTTGTATGATAAAGGTGATCAAAATCTTCACAAAACCTATTCAAAAAGTGTAAATACTGATTTTTCCTTTGATCTCGGCCTCCATCCTTTTCCTAAATCTTATGATGACTCTCTTCAGATTCATGAGCCTAAAGAGACCAAGACTAATCCCGTAGCTCCTGTATATACTCCTACACCTTTTATAGTCCTGGATAGGTATAAACCTCTTGTTTTACCTTCTGTACTACATGCTTTCCCTGCAAATTATTATCTATATTTTATGAGATTTGATGGTGAATGTAACAATGTCAACGCTGAGCAACATGTGCAAAATGTTGAGACTTTCCTAGATCTTTTTGAAGTTGATAACGAAGATGTTAGTATTAGGATTTTTTCTCTTTATTTGCAAGGAAAATCCAAGAGTTGGTTCAAAACCCTGTCTGATGCGAGCATCTCAGAATTCCAGCAGTTCGTCAAAGTCTTCCTCGATAGATGGGTGGTTAGACAGAACCCTTTCCTGATTTTAGATGAGTATGCTCAGCTGCAAAGGTAGTTAGGGGAGACAGTACAACAATTTTTTGCTAGTACAACAATTTTTTGCTAGATTCAATCGATTCTATTATTCGATACCTATCAATATAAGACCCCCTCCTGGCTCAGTTCTCTTACATTACCCGAGTGATTTTGATCTAGAAATGGAGTTTCAGCTGAGAGAAAGGAACTTAGAAACACTTGAAGAGATACATAACAATGTAGTAGATGTAGAAGCTAATATGTTGATCAGAAGAGCAAAGCTGAAGGAAGAAGAAAAGAAGAATGTTGAAGAGCACCTAACACCTTTAGAGGTAAAGCTTGACCTTTTGGTAAACACATTGGAAAAGATGGTGTGGAATATCACTGCCAGGAATGAAATGGATGTTCAAGAAAAAGTGGCTGATCCAAAACATTTTCTTTCTTATCCCAATTATCATCCATCTAACAATGACTGTGTTATAGAAAATATGGGAGAAGAGAGATCCATTGACATGACTTGTATTCTTGATGATATGTTTTATGTTGATGATTTTCCAAAATTCGATCAATACGATGATGGTGATTGTTTCCAAACACAAGCTAGTCTTGCAGCACAATCAACTGTTGATTTGTGGGAGGAAGTTCTATTTCAACAGCTTGAAAACAATAATCATCCGATGCATATCATCCAGGACAGTGATGAGGAAAGTCTGGAAAATTTTGAAGTAAGTGAAGGATCTTTGCCTCTTTGTTTAGCTTCAATTCAGTTCATCAAAGATAACTTTCATGCAATTAGAAATCAACAATCTCTCAGTTTTAATGTTGAGGTTGAGACAGATAGTGAAATTATTGAGCAAGTTGTTAATGAGAAATCTTCCCCTGAAACGACTGAGGAAATGATTTTCGATATAAAATCCTCCCTAGCTCCAGACTTGCAGCCACCAAACGCAATTGAAGGTAAGATTACAAATGAAGGCTTGGAAGCTGAAACATATGATCTAATGATGCAAGAGGGTTCTGTACCCTTATGTTTTGAAGCATTTTAGTTCTTAAAGCATAATTTTCATAATATCTCTAAAGAAAAGGATGAGCAGTCTGAAAAGTGTCATTCAGTCTCATTAAAGTCAATAGATATGTTGCAGCAGTCTTTTCAAGTTTTTTATGACCCTATAGCTCATGTGTTGGATGATGTTTGCTGTAAAAGTCCTTCTCCATTGGCTGACCATGTGTCAGAAAAGAGTGTTGACAATAACTTTATTCGAAAGAAGACTTCATTGTCTTGTTTAGCAGACATTTCATTACTGTAACACCCCCAATTCATGTGATTGAATTTCAAAGTTAGATATTTGAACTTTAATCCTAAGGGGAGTGCACCCTAAAGGATAAATATTTTGTGAATGTAATTAAATATTTAATTGAGGAAATGAATAAAATAATGTGGTGCAGATTGACCAAAATGAGATTTATGAGATCACTTGCTAAATCCATGAGGATGGATGAGGCAAATATTTCCCCACAATCATTCAAAAATCCTTGAAAGAAATTAATTTTTAAATTTAGATTTTTGAGGAAAAATCTGAATTTCCCCAATGATGAGGAAAGTAGTTGGGAAGAGGTAAAAAGCTGGAAAAGCTGAGGAAAAGCATAAAACAACTTTAAAGAATCCCCAAATTGGGAAGCCTAGGCAAAGAGGAAGAAAAGCATCCTGAGATTCTGGACGCAGAATTAGAAACATGCTTTGGGGAACAATAGCTTAAATAAGCTGCTCTTGTACAGATTAGAGGTTGATCTGTTCTAGGAGGTGATCTTAGCTCGGGGGTGAGTTCTGGGAGACAGAAGGACTCTAAGGTTGGGAGGTTGGTCGACTGCATGAGTGGTATGTCTCTGAGTTAAATTGTGTTTCTACTTACTGTGGTATGAATTAGCTACATATAAAAACAAAATTGATTTATAAGGTATTAAATTTATTATTTCTCCATTTAACAGAATTAATCATAAGGCAGTCACCTGATAATTCTGTATGGTTGTAGAGAAAAATCCTGTAAAGTAGAATCCAACAGAAATTCTAAACCAAGGTTGGTTTAAATCTGAGGATACTTATTTCTTCACAGGAAAAAATTGTGAATTAGCTTTAAATCTGCTTCTGTTTCCTAGCATGATTCTAATATATACATACATGAGAGAGAATTTGAACTTCCTGGATTATATTGGAAAATAGTAGGAAATAAATTGAAACTTACACTGTGCATGAAAGAATAGAAGGAGAGACTCTATAAACTGACCTCAAGGTCAGCATACCATTTACATGTAATCAGAAATTTAATGGTCAAGAAAGTTGCATGTAAGCAACACATACTATAGCAGAGGAAAGAAACTAAATATTTAAAAAATATTGAACATAGACAATTATCTTATGAAACCACTCTATTATTATAGCATAGAAAGTAAATACATAGAGTGCAGAATTAATTATTTATTAGTTGTGAAGTAAAGAGCAGAGACTTGAATTATTTTCAACAGTATACACTTTAACAGTTAATGTAACTACTATTTCCGTTGACCGAGAGCAAATGGAAGAATAGAAAAACCTTAGTGTTGTAACAAGAAATTAATAGCAAGGGAATGAATCCCAAAAACATGATCAGCTTTACAGAAATACCTACAACTAGATATCTATGTAGGCAAGAGCTGTAATTAGCTACAAGAAAATGAAAAGAAGATTCGACTAGAAATATATAACCTGCGAAATAAGAAGAATATTAGTCCTGGTACTTCATACATATTAATTATATGTGTATAAATGAGAATGGACTCACAAATCCATGCATGCCATTTATATGCATAGACAGACATTTGTAAAATAATTTCAGTGTAAATATGAACAGAGGGAGACTGTTAGCTATGATACTGGTACAAGTGTAGAAATATCTAGCTACAGTAAATAATGAACAAAATACATCAGAAGAAAAGTTAAAATTAAATATAACTTCCCAGAAATTCTGAGAGAAGTAACTGAGGAATCTGGTACACATTGAACAACATTAGTGCTACAGAGCACTACATAATATACACTCACTGTTATGACAAGCAAACTAAACAAAGAGAAATTCCACTGTATTAAATCGTATACACGACTCACTCCATGCGAGGAAGCAGGAGACAGTTCATAGAAAATTACACTGTAGAGTCCTTATAGCAAATTCAACATAAGAAAATAGGGAATATATATATATGTATATCCAAAAAGTCACAATACATGCTGAGCCTATCAGGCTAGGGTCTGAGAATCAAAACCCTTATCCCAATGAAAACAAATTTAAAAGAGCGCCACATAGGAACGAAACATATTAACAATGTGACTCTAACAGAGTCTCGTTCCTCAACAAACACTGTGTAAAATCATAAGAGAGCAATGATTCTACGTCCGACGAAACAACTCAACGAGAGGGGGATAGTATTCCAATAGTCATACCAACCTCAAACGTCAAGGAAGACGAGGTTAACATCCATAACTTTGGTGTAACACCCCCAATTTATGTGTTTGAATTTCAAAGCTAGAAATTTGAACTTTAAATCCTAAGGGGAGTGGACCCCAAAGGATAAGAAATTTGTGAATGTAATTAAATATTTGATTTGAGGAAATGAATAAAATGATTGTGTGCAGATTGACCAAAATGATATTTATGAGATCACTTGCTAAATCCATGAGGATGGATAAGGCAACCAATTCCCAGAATCTTTCAAAAAATCCTTGAAAGAAATATTCTAATTTAGATTTTTGAGGAAGAATCTAAATTTCCCCAATGATGAGCAAAGTAGTTGGGAAGAGGTGAAAAAGCTGGAAAAGTTGAGGAAAAGCATAAAACAACTTTAAAGTGTCCCTAAATAGGGAAGCCGAGGCAAACAGGAAGAAAAGCATCCTGATAGTCTGGACGTAGAATTAGAAACAGGATTTGGGGAACAATAGCTTAAATACGCTGCTTTTGCACAGATTAGAGGTTGATCTGTGTCAAGGAGATGATCTCAGCTCGGGGGTGAGTTCTGGGAGACAAAAAGGACTCTAAGGTTGGGAGGTTGGTCAAGTGCATGAGTGGTATGTCTTTAAATTTATTGGTGTGTTTACTTCATAGAGTATCAATTGGCTACATATGAAAGTAAATTTTATATTAGAATATAAGTTCTACATTTAACAGAATCCATCATAAGGAATATACCATTGAAATTTTGCACAGTTGTAGAACTAAAATCTGTGGAGGAGAATCCAACAGAATCTTTAAACTAGTATTGGTTTAAATCAGTGGATACCTATCCCTTCACAGAAGAATTCTATAAATTGGTTTTAATCTGATTCTGTTTCATAGCATGATTTTAACATGTAGAAATATAAGATAGAAAGAAATTTGAGTTGTCAGTACTAAACTTGGAATTTGCAGAAGGGAAAATGTAAATTTTCAATGTGTATTAAGAAATGAAAGTAGGTACTGTATCAATTGATCCTATTGTCAGCACATGATTTGTATATAATTAGAAGCTCAATGGTAAATTTATATTGCATGCAAGCATCCCACACTACTGTAAAATGAAACCACTACTGTATGGCAAGAAACTATGCATCGATAGTATATTCTGGAATCTATTCTAATATTAGACAATAGAAAGTGAAAAGACAAAAGATATGCAAATCAACAACATGCATATGATCAATAGCATAGTATAGTGAAGTGTATTTACAGCATAGCATATTGAAGTATAGGTACAGTATAGTATCTTGAAGTATATGAACCCTAGTCTCTCTATATGTACCCAAGACAAGGAGGTAAAACAGCAGAGCATACATACATATGTTTGTAAAACATAGAAGGAGAGATATCTAATTATACACTGCTTGTAGATCCATTAGACAAATATGAGGTGCAAATTTATAAGAAGGGTATAAAATAGAAATGACGATATGTTGTACTATTTTCAAGAAGTATTAAAAGAGATTTAGATACTGCAACTAGAAAAACTATACACTATTACAGTATGAAAACGTCTTACACCAGGTAGAAAGCCCTCGCAAATACAAGAAGGACACAAAGAATAAACCATTATTGAAAACAATAATAACTTTGAGGAATACAAATATATGTAACCGAAATTCAATATGAAGAGAAAATAGTACACTAACTTTCTCACGGTTCATAAACGAAAACATGAGCTGAACGAGGCCAATTGATATAAATATATGAGATTAGCATTTTTACCAAGGTATACATATCAATATACAAGAAAATCGAGACGAGTGTAAATCCCAGTGGCCTGAGGACTATCTCGAAAAGCCACGGGAGTATCCATAATTAATTTTTCAAGTTGAGACTTAATAATGGAATTGTCTAGATTTATACAACTCATAAATAAAAATTTTAAACTGCCTAACGAGCATTACACAGCTATAGAGATTCCCTCCAACCAGTTTTCGGTGAATACCGACCTGCAAGTGGGGAAAACGAAGCCAACGTTAGCGTCAAGGCCGCCATTAATCTTTATGGGAGTGTAAGAGAGCAAGACGCAAGGGTTACATTACCTGCGCAAGTGAACGACCAATTTAAATCCCCTACTAAACGAGCTCAGTAGAACGAATATGCGCTAAAACAAAACGAAGGTCTGAGAAAAATGATAATACCTGGGGAAGTAGAGGTCAAAACCAATCAAGAGCCTATACGCATACACAGGAGAGAGAAAAATTTGTTAGCCGTAAATAAATAACGAAAATAGATGCTCAAAATCGAAACACGAAAAGTGCCTTACCCAATGTATATGAGCTCGACCTACACCGGTCAAGATGGGAATGAACCAGAGCGTTACTCCAGCGCAATAAGAATAACCCTGAGACAATCATTGATGTGTTCAGATGGAGTAGAACTTATGAACACAAGAGCTGTCGTTCATAACGAGCTCTGGAAAATTCGTATACGAAAATGCCAACGAATAAATTCAATACGCACCCTCTAACGCATGAGAGGCAAACCAACAAATCCCTGCAACCTAACAAAGAAATGTATAAGACGCGTTGAAATCGTATCAATGGGGCGGATGCAAATTACCTGTAACCAATAACGACATATGATACATCTAAAATCAACAATCGCTGTGAGGGCTCAACGAAAGAAACGTACAATTAAATACGCAGAAGGAAACCTTGATTTAACAGTAAGTTTCATACCTGAATCGTTAGGATAGTCTGGAGCTACGCCGAGGAGGTAACCAAGCTTGGTGTAGAGCTGGGGCATCAAAAAGATCGCTCTGCCATGGATAACACCGACGCGCAGGAAGAAAACCAAAAGAACCCTGAACAAAGTGTTATGTGAGATTATATTCGAACTGATTTACATAAAACCCTAAAGCCAAAGTGAATCGACGCCGTCCAACTGGTGAGATCGGAGGAAAAGAGCCACGGATCGAGGCATTAATAAACCAGGTACAACCTGCATTTAAAATCCAACTCAATGAGTAATGCCAATTAAATGTCGATTGAGCTAGCGTGGTTATAGAAGAAGGGTATTCGACCAAGTAAGGTGACGGGAAGAGCCTGAACTGTCGTGGAACGAATCCATGTGACCACAAATGGGCATAGAATTGTTACTTCCTATGTGGCGAAACCAAAAACGCAACAAACACTATATGTGAGCTTACGTGGGAGACTGATTCTCCGTCTCCATTCAACCATACGATGAATCAAACAACAAGCTCATATTACATGGCGGCCAAGTCAATGGTATTGGTGTGAAGTCGAAATAACGATGGGTGAACAATTAATTCGACTTGATTAACATGTACGCCGAAATATCTTCATAGGTCAAGTCCGTCCATCATGACTGATATGCTATCCCTCAGTAAAGACTTGGAGTACGTGGAAACATGTAGGCAGAGCCTACGAAATTTCATATAGATATACGGATAATTAAAATCGTGGCCAAGGTGTGAAATCAAATCGAGTTCCTCTACGTTCCTCCATGGTCTACAATCATGCCAACAAGTACAACAAGAGTGGGACTTATGAAATGGATAATTATACATAATTATATAACCCATTCCTTATAATTTTTTATCATTTCTATAATTGTTATAAATCTATAACATATGTTTATAATTGTTATAAACATCTATATATCATAGCTATGGTAATTATAGAGTGATGAAGAGTTCAAGTGATTTAAATGTCATATGGGTTTCAGATCCATTTTATTATGTATAGTGGAACAAAGTTGATACGAGGGAAATAAATCGAAATGTAGGGAATCAATCCTGAACAAATCACATTTGTAAAAGGAATAAACATAATCCCTTGCTAGGATTCACTGAAGAAATTAAATGGAAAAAAAAATAATAATTGGAGGTAAAATGGGAGGTGTGACAAATGGTATCAGAGCCCACGTTAAAAAACTAGGCTGGTGACATTGTGCTCACTGTTGCTGTGTATTCACTGAATAAATTTAATTTTGTGGAAAAAAATATATATATATATATTTTATATTTTTTTTATCTCACTGATCTGTGTTGAGTGTGTAAAGTGGTGCTGAAATGGAAAAAGGTGGCGAAATTTATGTTGATCTGCGTGATGAGGATAATGCACCAGATCCAAATGCACCCATGATGGCTATGTTGCGGGAATTGCAAGAAGAGTTGGCTGAGATAAAAAGCCAGAATGACAGATTGTCATTAGCCAGTGAGGAGCAGGAAAAGCTCATCATAGAATTAACTTCGCGAAACAGCCAGGAAGGCAAAGGTTCCGGGAAGAGGAAAACTGATGAGTCTGAAGATGAGGATGCAGTAAGGCATCAATAAAAATAGAAAAGGGAATTACAGGGAGAATTCCGAAAAATCAAGCCTCCCTCCTATGATGGGGAGAAGGAGGAAGATGCAGAAGCTTGGTTATTGAATATGATCAAGTATTTCCAGGTTTATGAATATGATAGTAACCTGAAGGCCAGATTAGCTGTTTACCAGCTATAAGGCAAAGCTACCTTGTGGTGGGAGGAGACGAAAATGGTGCATGCCATCGATGAAAAGACAGTCACTTGGGAAGATTCCCAAGTTAAGTTCAAAAACCGCTACCTAATTGAACGTTACTATGATGAAAAAGCAAAGGAATTCCATGAGCTTAGACTGGGACAACTCACTATTGATGAATTTGTTACTAAGTTTACAAATCTGCTGAGATATGTACCCTACATAAGGGAGGAAAAGGCAAAGGTACAGAGGTTTCTGAATTGTTTGCCTACTGTTTACAAAGAGAAAATTGAATTTGATAACACAAAAACAATGGACGAAGCTGTTAGAAAAGCCAGATTATGTTACCAACAGTTCAAAGGAAAAACTAAACAAGGAAAAAGCTGGGTAAATAAGAATGAGTTCTAAGGGAGGAAACAAAAACCAGCCTATTTGAAAAATTTTGGCAGAGATCACCAGCGGAAAAAGTTTAATAAACCTAAAGAAAGCCAAACTGCTCAGTCCCAAGTAGCTTCCAAACAAATAGAGGGAGACAGTAAAAAGGAAGGGAGAGTCAAAATGAGAGAACCCCTGAAATGTTGGGGCTGTGGAGAACCCCATCTTTTGAGGGACTGCCCTCATCGAAACATTCATATGCTCATGAGAGACCGGGAAGCGACAACAGTAAATGATATAGCCAGAAATATACCAAATATCAGTGCAGCCCTAGAAAATCGGCAAGCAGAACATCAAGAAACCATGGTGGAAATGGAGGGTAAGATTTTTGACCTATTTGTTACTGTTCTGATTGATCCAGGTGCTTCTTTGAGTTACATTAGTCCAAATATTGTAGAAAAATGTAACTTAAAAACTGAAAAATTTCAACAGTCATGGTTAGTACAACTTGCCAATGGAACTAAGAGAAAGGTAAGACATAAACTGCCCAGAACAGCAATCAAATTAAATGAGTTTCAAACAGAAGTATAGTTGAACATTCTGCCCTTAGGGTCTTATGATCTACTGATTGGAATGGACTGGCTGGAAAAGAAGAAAGCCTTGATGAACTGCTGGGATAAAACTTTGCATTGTGTAGATGAGGAAGGGAAACCTTTTATTATTAAATGGAAACAAAAACCTATTTCTATAAGACAAATTTCAGCACTGCAATTAAAAAGAACATCTAGAAAAGGATACCAATTTTATGCAGTGCATGTGGAAGAAACAGAACAGAAAATTGAAGAGGAACTACTAGATGTTGTACCAGTAATAAGAGAATTCAAGGAATTTTCTCCAAAGGAAATCCCTCATCTTCCCCCCAACAGAGAGATTGATTTCTCGATCGATCTAGTGCTGGGAGTAACACCTGTCTCCCGAGCGCCTTATCGAATGAGTCCTCCTAAACTGATGGAACTGAAAATGCAATTTCAAGAACTGCTAGATAAAGGGTACATCCGACCGAGTGTGTCTCCTTGGGGAGCACCGGTGCTGTTCATGAAAAAGAAAGATGGAACTTTAAGGATGTGCATTGATTATCGTCAACTGAATAAGTTGACCATTAAAAATAGATATCCCTTGCATAGAATTGATGATCTTTTTGATCAAGTGAGAGGAGCTTCGGTATTTTCGAAAATTGACTTAAGAACTGGTTATCGCCAGCTTAGAATTAAAGAAGAAGACATCAGCAAAACAACCTTTCGAACTAGGTATGGTCACTACGAATTTGTAGTCCTACCTTTTGGGTTGACAAATGCCCCTGCCACATTTATGTGTCTAATGAACAGTGTGTTAAACAAGTACTTCGATAAATTTGTCCTTATGTTCATAGATGATATTTTAATTTACTCAAAAAGTGAGGAGGAACATAAAGAACACTTGAGGATAGTATTGCAAACTCTAAAGGAAAATCAGCTATATGACAAGTTTAGCAAATGTGATAATTATAAAGACAAGATCCAATATTTGGGTCATATTATTTCTGAACAAGGCCTTGCTGTTGACCCTGAAAAGATAAAGGCTATAAAAGAATGGTCGGTACCAACTGATGTTTCAGCAGTGAGATTGTTCATGGGGATTGCAGGCTATTATCGCAGATTTGTAGAGAGTTTTTCTGCCATAGCACATCCCATCACATCATTACAAAGGAAAGGTGTCAAGTTTGAATGGAATGCAAAATGTCAAAACAGTTTTGACCAATTAAAACTGAAACTTACTACAGCCCCTATACTGAAGATTGCAGATCCTGATAAAGAATTTGTGGTATGTACGGATGCATGTAGATGAGGATTGGGAGGAGTTCTTTTGCAGTAAAATTCAGGTATTGCCTATGAATCTAGGAAACTGAAGATACATGAACAGAATTATAGTGCCTATGATTTAGAATTAGCTGCTGTTATTCATGCTTTGAAAATGTGGCGGCACTATCTTCTTGGAAAAAAAATTACATTGATGGCTGACCATATTAGTCTCAAATATTTATTTTCCCAAACTGATTTGAATGCCAGACAAGCCAGATAGATGTCCTTTTTAAGTGAATTTGACATGGATATAAAACATATTAGAGGGAAAGAAAATAAAGTTGCTGATGCATTGAGCAGAAATGCTTGTCAAAATATCAATAACATTGGAAGTAGTGCTCAGATCGATGTAGAAGATTTGGTGAAGAAGGCAGCAAATCAAGACCCAAATTATGAAACACTTATGGTGAAATTGCAGAAAAAGGAGAAGACTGATTTCACTCAAAATCGAAAAGGGCTGATCTGTTATAAAAACAGATTGTATATTCCCAATGTAGAGTCTTTAAAAAGGGAAATTTTGGATGAGTACCACAAACAACCATATGCAAGACATCCAGGATATCAGAAAATGTTAACAGCCCTGAAAAAGAAGTTATTATGGCCAGGAATGAAGAGAGATGTAGCAGAATATTTAAACAGATGCATGGAATGTCAACTAGTCAAAGTTGAATATCAGCATCCTGCGGGACTTTTAAACCCTTTACCAATTGCAGAATGGAAATGGGACACAGTTTCCATGGATTTTATAATAGTGTTACCCAAAACCAAATACCAGCATGATTCTGTAATGGTAGTAGTAGATACTCTAACAAAAGTTGCTCACTTGATACCAGTAAAATCTACCTTTGGGACAGCTCAAGTAGCGAACGTGTTCCTGAAGGAGGTAGTAAGGCTCCATGGGGTTCCGAAGGTGATTGTTTCTGATATAGATGCTAAGTTTACAACAGCCTTTTGGAAAGGGCTATTTGGAGGGATGGGCACTAAATTGAATTTTAGCACTGCTGTGTTACCCAAAACCAAATACCAGCATGATTCTGTAATGGTAGTAGTAGATACTCTAACAAAAGTTGCTCACTTGATACCAGTAAAATCTACCTTTGGGACAGCTCAAGTAGCGAACGTGTTCCTGAAGGAGGTAGTAAGGCTCCATGGGGTTCCGAAGGTGATTGTTTCTGATATAGATGCTAAGTTTACAGCAGCCTTTTGGAAAGGGCTATTTGGAGGGATGGGCACTAAATTGAATTTTAGCACTGCTTACCACCCTCAGACCGATGGTCAAACGGAAATAACTAATCAAATTTTGGAGGACATGCTGAGAATGTATGTGATGGATAGACCCTCAAAGTGGGAGGATTACTTACATTTAGCTGAATTTTCCTATAATAACAGCTACCAATCCTCCATCAAAATGAGTCTGTTTGAGGCACTGTATGGAAGGAAGTGTCGTACTCCTTTGAGCTGGAGTCAGCCAGAAGATAAAATAATGTTGGGACCAGATGCTTTACAAGAGATGGAAAGAATTGTTAAACAGATACAAATAAACATCAAGACAGCACAAGATCACCAGAAGAATTATGCTGATAAGAAGAGAGTGCACCGAGAATTTAAAGTGGGGGAGCATGTGTATTTGCGAATTAAACCCAAAAAGAGCACACTTTATGCTGGAAGTTGTGCAAAACTGGCTCCTAGATACTGTGGTCCTTTTGAAGTATTAGAAAGGGTGGGACTAGTGGCTTACAAGCTGGCCTTACCACCCCATGTTAGAGTTCATGATGTATTTCATGTTTCATTGTTAAAAAGATATGTGCATGATGCTTCTCACATAGTTGATTGGAATGTTGTACAGGTGGAACCAGAAGGGGAGTTTCTACCAGAACTGCTTCAAATATTGGAGCGAGAAGAAATTGAATTGAGAAGCAGAACGGTGGCAAGAGTAAAGGTGCAGTGGAAGCACTTTACTGCTGAAGAAGCTACCTGGGAAAGAGAAGCTGAAATGATGGAAAGATATCCATTTTTATTTGCAAAATGAACTCTAGTAGTTGAATAATAACACCGAGGACCATGTTTATTTTCAGAGGGGGAATATGTAACACCCCAATTTATGTGTTTGAATTTCAAAGCTAGACATTTGAACTTTAAATCCTAAGGGGAGTGGACCCCAAAGGATAAGAAATTTGTGAATTTAATTAAATATTTGATTTGAGGAAATGAATAAAATGATTGTGTGCAGATTGACCAAAATGAGATTTATGAGATCACTTGCTAAATCCATGAGGATGGATAAGGCAACCAATTCCCAGAATCTTTCAAAAAATCCTTGAAAGAAATTATTCTAATTTAGATTTTTGAGGAAGAATATAAATTTCCCCAATGATGAGGAAAGTAGTTGGGAAGAGGTGAAAAAGCTAGAAAAGCTGAGGAAAAGCATAAAATATCTTTAAAGTGTCCCTAAATAGGGAAGCCTAGGCAAACAGGAAGAAAATCATCCTGAGATTCTGGACGCCGAATTAGAAATAGGCTTTGGGGAACAATAGCTTAAATAAGCTGCTCTTGCACAGATTAGAGGTTGATCTGTGTCAAGGAGATGATCTCAGCTCGGGGGTGAGTTCTGGGAGACAAAAAGGACTCTAAGGTTGGGAGGTTGGTCAAGTGCATGAGTGGTATGTCTTTAAATTTATTGGTGTGTTTACTTCATACAGTATGAATTTGCTACATATAAAAGTAAATTTTATATTAGAATATAAGTTCTACATTTAACAAAATCCATCATAAGGAATATACCCTTGAAATTTTGCACAGTTGTAGAACTAAAATCTGTGGAGGAGAATCCAACATAATCTTTAAACCAGTGTTGGTTTAAATCTGTGGATACCTATCCCTTCACAGAAGAATTCTATAAATTGGTTTTAATCTGCTTCTGTTTCATAGCATGATTTTAACATGTATAAATATAAGATAGAAAGGAATTTGAGTTGTTATTACTAAACTTGGAATTTGCAGAAGGGAAATTGTAAATTTTCAATGTGTATTAAGAAATGAAAGTAGGTATTGTATCAACTGATCCTATTTTCAGCACATGATTTGTATATAATCAGAAGCTCAACGGTAAATTTATATTGCATGCAAGCATCCCACACTTTAGTAAAAGAAAACCACTACTGTATGGCAAGAAACTATGCATCGATAGTATGTTATGTAATCTATTCTAATATTAGACAATAGAAAGTGAAAATACAAAAGATAGTTATGCAAATCAACAACATGCATATGCTCAATAGCATAGTATAGTGAAGTGTATTTACAGCATAGCATATTGAACTATAGGTACAGTATAGTATCTTGAAGTATATGAACCCTAGTCTCTCTATATGTACCCAAGACAAGGAGGTAAAACAACAGAGCATACATACATATGTTTGTAAAACATAGAAGGAGAGATATCTAATTATACACTACTTGTAGATCCATTATACAAATATGAGGTGCAAATTTATAAGAAGGGTATAAAATAGAAATGACGATATGTTGTACTATTTTCAAGAAGTATTAAAAGAGATTTAGATACTGCAACTAGAAAAACTATACACTAGTACAGTATGAAAACGTCTTACACCAGGCAGAAAGCCCTCGCAAATACAAGAAGGACAGACAGAATAAACCATTATTGAAAGCAATAATAAATCTAAGGAATACAAATATATGTAACCAAAATTCAATATGAAGAGAAAATAGTACACTAACTTTCTCGCGGTTCATAAACGAAAACATGAGCTGAATGAGGCCAATTGATATAAATATATGAGATTAGCATTTTGACCAAGGTATACATATCAATATACAAGAAAATCGAGATGAGTGTAAATCCCAGTGGCCTGAGGACTATCTCGAAAAGCCACGGGAGTATCCATAATTAATTTTTCAAGTCGAGACTTAACAATGGAATTGTCTAGATTTATACAACTCATAAATAAAAATTTTAAACTGCCTAACGAGCATTACACAGCTATAGGGATTCCCTCCAACCAGTGTTCGGTGAATACCGACCTGCAAGTGGGGAAAACAAAGCCAAAGTTAGCATCAAGGCCACCATTACTCTCTGTGGGAGTGTAAGAGAGCAAGACGCAAGGGTTACATTACCTGCGCAAGTGAACAACCGAGTTAAATCCCCTACTAAACGAGCTCAGTAGAACGAAAATGCGCTAAAATAAAACAAAGGTCTGAGAAAAATGATAATACATGGGGAAGTAGAGGTCGAAACCAATCCAGAGCCTGTACGTGTACACAGGAGAGAGAAAAATTTGTTAGCCGTAAATAAATAACAAAAATAGATGCTCAAAGTCGAACAACGAAAAGTGCCTTACCCAATGTATATGAGCTCGACCTACACCGGTCAAGATGGGAATGAACCAGAGCGTTACTCCAGCGCAATAAGAATAACCCCGAGACAATCATTGATGCATTCAGATGGAGTAGAAATTCTAAACACAAGAGTTGTCGTTCATAACGAGCTCTGGAAAATTCGCATACGAAAATGCCAACGAATAAATTCAATACGCACCCTCTAACACATGAGAGGCAAACCAACAAATCCCTGCAACGTAACACAGAAATGTATAAGACGCGTTGAAATCGTATCAATGGGGCGGATGCGAATTACCTGTAACCAATAACGACATATGATACATATAAAATCAACAATTGCTATGAGGGCTCAACGAAAGAAGCGTACAATTAAATACGTAGAAGGAAACCTTGATTTAGCAGTAACTTTCATACCTGAATCGTCAATATAGTCTGGAGCTATGCCCAGGAGGTAACCGAGCTCGGTGTAGAGCTAGGGCATCAAAAAGATCGCTCTACCATGGATAACACTGACGTGCAGGAAGAAAACCAAAAGAATCGTGAACAAAGTCTTATGTGAGATTATATTCGAACTGATTTACATAAAAACCTAAAGCCAAAGTGAATCGACGCCGTCCAACTGGCGAGATCGGAGGAAAAGAGCCACGGATCGAGGCATTAATAAACCAGGTACAACCTGCATTTAAAATCCAACTCAACGAGTAATGCCAATTAAATGTCGATTGAGCTGGCGGGGTTATATAAGGAGGGTAATCGACCAAGTAAGGTGACGGGAAGAGCCTGAACTGTCGTGGAACGAATCCACATGACCACAAATGGGAATAAAATTGTTACTACCTATGTGGCGAAACCAAAAACGCAACAAACACTATCTGTGAGCTTATGTGGGAGATTGATTCTCCGTCTCCATTCAACCATACGACGTATCAAACAACAAGCTCATATTACGTGGCGGCCAAGTCAATGGTATTGGTGTGAAGTCGAAATAACGATGGGTGAACAATTAATTCGACTTGATTAACATGTACACCAAAATATCACCATAGGTCAAGTCCGTCCATCATGACTGATATGTTATCCCTCAGTAAACACTTGGAGTACGTGGAAACATCAAGGCAGAGCCTACAAAATTTCATATAGATATATGGATAATTAAAATCGTGGCCAAGGTGTGAAATCAAATCGAGTTCCTCTACGTTCCTCCATGGTCTACGATCATGCCAACAAGTACAACAAGAGTGGGACTTCTGAAATGGATAATTATACATAATTATATAGCCCATTCCTTATAATTTTTTATCGTTGCTATAATTGCTATAAATCTATAACATATGTTTATAATTGTTATAAACATCTATATATCATAGCTATGGTAATTATAGAGTGATGAAGAGTTCAAGTGATTTAAATGTCATATGGGTTTCAGATCCATTTTATTATGTATAGTGGAACAAAGTTGATACGAGGGAAATAAATCAAAATGTAGGGAATCAATCCTGAACAAATCACATTTGTAAAAAGAATAAGCATAATCCCTTGCTAGGATTCATTGAAGAAATTAAATGGAAAAAAAAAAATTGGAGGTAAAATGGGAGGTGTGGCATTTGGAAGGTCTCATGACTGCTTTCATAAGAATACGAAGAGATCTCCGATTACCTGTGGAAAAATCAAGCCAAGATGGGAATTAGTAAATAGCGCCATCATTGGAAAATGATCGAACGGAGAAACTGCTCACAAAAAACGAGGCGTTACCTGTGAAACAAAAATCTCGGGTCCTACGAGCCTCTGAAATCGAAAATTATAAACAGAGTAGGGATTAACTTGAAACTCTATAGAATAATAAAAGAAGGAAATAAACATGTATGTATAGACAAGACGAAAAACCAACCTCATAACGACCAAATGAATGGCAGGTGTTCGCCTGAAGTGAAGCGAAGCACGTAAATTGGGACACTACACAACATTAACAACATAAATTAGTTATCATTCCATGGAATCGACAAAGGAGTATGGTCGAAAATAAACCGGAAAGGGAATACAAAGAAAATTTTGCACAGAGGGTATAACCCAAAAATCCCAAAACGAAACACATTCATCTTATGAACATCCGCAGACTTCCTCAGAACCGACGTATGACCAATTATGAGCAACGACCTTGATCTTTAAATCATACGATGGAGAAAAATGAATGCATAAACAATTACCTAGTATTATCGCAGTGGAGTAGGCACGCCAGAACTCTTCTTCGTAAACTAAGGACATTAAACCCTCTGAAGAATAAGAACCTTGCAGACGAAGAGATACACAAACAAATGATTAACGCGGAAAATTGTCTCTACCCAAAATCAAAGGCTTATATAATTCTTCAACAGACCCAGAAACCCTAATATGAAAGGATCGCCATCGTCCACTTGGTGAAATCATAAGAGCCCAGCCACGGATTGAGGGGTTGGCGAGTGAAATTAAAACTGTCGTATAACATTAATGGTGTTTAGATCTGAAATAAATTCAAGGCTTCCTGTTCGCATACAGAAGAGAGTTATGTAAGCCGAGTTTGCCAAGTAAGCCACATTGACGTGGATCCACCACATGAACGAACGAAGGGGACAGAGACCAATATAAACCATACAACACCACCATACTTATCATAACATCCGACGTGGATAAGGTTTACTCCACAGCCACGAACACAGAAACTCGAATTGAAAGGGATTACACGCTTTACGTGTAGATCGATCACGAAATCAAGTGCATATCTAAAATTTGATTAGAAATATCATGTATAATGATATGTTATGATATCAACGTAGATGTGAATATTAATTATGAATGCCACCTCATCTGACCGCCAAACGCATAGAAGAGTCAGTCTCATAATAATATGTACATTGAATTCTATCAAAAATCAATACCCAAGGTCTATACAGATACGTGATGGAAAAGTCGTGGCTATGTATAGTTGAAAAGGGTCGAGAATGCTCGTAGGCATAACCCATTCAAAACCATCGTATATAATGCATGCAAAGGGATCTTAAGGTTAATTATAGGTTAATTATAAGTGATATATGTGACATCCAAGCAAAGGTTAATTCTAGATGATATATGAGACCTTTATAGAAAATAAAATCATATAAATTTCCTCCATACTTGGAGTTAGAATAACATAAGACAAGAGGAATTTAATAGAGATTTTATTGGAGTTATGATGTTATGATGAAAGGAATCATGGTTAGATAATTAGGATTTCATGATAAACCTATGCTTAAAAGCTTGAATTGCTTGGAGAGAAAAAAAAAAAAATTGTGAAATTGGGAGGTGTGACAAATGGTATCGGAGCCCAAGTTATAAAACTGGGCTGGTGACATTGTGCTCACTGTTGATGTGTACTCACTATATAAATTTATTGTTGTGACAAAAAAAATTTGTTTTCTTTTCACTGACCTGTGCTATGTAGTGTACAGTGGGGTGCTAGAATGGAAGAAGGTGGTGAAATTTATGTCGATCTGCGTGATGAGGAAAATGCACCAAATCCCAATGCGGCCATGATGGATATGTTGCGGGAATTGCAACAAGAATTGGCTGAGATAAAAAGCCAGAATGACAGATTGTCATTAGCCAGTGAGGAGCAGGAAAAACTCATCAGGGAATTAACTTCACGGAACAACCAGGAAGGCGAAGGTTCCGGAAAGAGGAAAACTGATGAATCTGATGAGGAAGATGCTATTAGGCATCAGAATAAGCAGAAAAAGGAATTACAAGGGGAATTCCAGAAAATCAAACCTCCCTCCTATGATGGGGAGAAGGAGGAAGATGCTGAAGCCTGGTTGCTGAATATGATTAAGTATTTCTAGGTTTATGAATATGAAAGAAATCTGAAGGCCAGATTAGCTGTCTACCAGCTACAAGGTAAGGCTACCTTGTGGTGGGAGGAGACCAAAATGGTACATGCCATAGATGAAAAGACAGTTACTTGGGAAGATTTCCAGGCTAAATTCAAGAATCGCTACTTGAATGAGCGGTACTATGATGAAAAAGCAAAAGAATTTCATGAGCTTAGATTGGGACAGCTCACTATCGATGAGTTTGTTACTAAATTTACCAATCTACTGAGATATGTACCCTACATAAGGGAAGAAAAGGCAAAAGTACAGAGGTTTCTGAATTGTTTGCCTGCTGTATACAAAGAGAAAATTGAGTTTGACAACCCAAAAACAATGGACGAAGCTGTTAGAAAAGCTAGATTATGTTACCAACAGTTCAAAGGAAAAAATGAACAAGGGAAAAGTTGGGTAAATAAGAAAGAGTTCAAAGGGAGGAGACAGAAACCAACCTATTTGAAGAATTTTGGCAGAGATCATCAGCAGAAAATTTTTAATAAACCCAAAGAAATTCAAACTTCCCAGTCCCAAGTGGCTTCAAAAAAAATAGATGGAGACAGTAAAAAGGAGGGGACAGTCAGAATGAAGGAGCCCTTGAAATGTTGGGGCTGTGGAGAACCCCATCTTTTGAGGGACTGCCCTCATCAAAACATTCATATGCTCATGAGAGATCGAGAAGCGACAACAGTAAATGATATAGCCAGAAATATACCAACTATCAGTGCAGCCTTGGAAAATCGACAAGCAGAACATCAAGCAACCATGGTGGAAATGGAGAGTAAGAATTATGACCTATCTGTTACTGTTCTGATTGATCCAGGTGCTTCTTTGAGTTACATTAGCCCAAAGATTGTAGAAATATGTAACTTAAAAACTGAAAAATTTCAACAGTCATGGTTGGTACAGCTGGCCACTAGAACTAAGAGAAAGGTAACACATAAACTGCCCAGAACAGTAATCAAATTAAATGAGTTTCAAACAGAAGTAAATTTGAACATTCTGCCCTTAGGGTCATATGATCTACTGATAGGAATGGACTGGCTGGAAAAGAAGAAAGCCTTGATGAACTGCTGGGATAAGACTTTGCATTGTGTAGATGAGGAAGGGAAACCTTTTATTCTCAAAGGGAAACAAAAACCTATTTTTGTAAGACAAATTTCAGCATTGCAATTAAAAAGAACAGCTAGAAAAGGACACCAAGTTTATGCAGTGCATGTGGAAGAAACAGAACAGAAAACTGAAGAAGAATTACTAGATGTTGTACCAGTAATAAGAGAATTCAAGGAAGTTTTTCCAAAGGAAATCCCTCATCTTCCCCCCAAAAGAGAGATTGACTTCTCAATCGATCTGGTGCCGGGAGCAACACCTGTTTCACGAGCGCCTTATCGAATGAGTCCTCCTGAACTTATGGAACTGAAAATGCAATTACAAGAACTACTAGATAAAGGGTATATCAGACCGAGTGTGTCTCCTTGGGGAGCACCAGTGCTGTTCGTGAAAAAGAAAGATGGAACTTTCAGGATGTGCATTGATTATCGTCAACTGAATAAGTTGACCATTAAAAATAGATATCCTTTGCCTAGAATTGATGATCTTTTTGATCAAGTGAGAGGAGCTTCAGTATTTTCAAAAATTGACTTAAGAACTGGTTATCACCAGCTTAGAATTAAAGAAGAAGACATCAGCAAAACAGCCTTTCGAACCAGGTATGGTCACTACGAATTTGTAGTCCTACCTTTTGGTTTGACAAATTCCCCTGCCACATTTATGTGCCTAATGAACAGTGTGTTAAACAAGTACTTGGATAAATTTGTCCTTGTGTTCATAGATGATATCTTAGTTTATTCAAAAAGTGAGGAGGAACATAAAGAACACTTGAGGATAGTATTGCAAACTCTAAAGGAAAATCAGCTATATGCCAAGTTTAGCAAATGTGAGTTTTATAAAGATAAGATCCAATATTTGGGTCATATTATTTCCGAACAAGGTCTTGCTGTTGACCCTGAAAAGATAAAGGCTATAAAAGAGTGGCCTGTACCACTTGATGTTTCAGCAGTGAGATCATTTATGGGGATTGCAGGCTATTATCGCAGATTTGTAGAGAGGTTTTTTGCAATAGCACATCCCATGACATCATTACAAAGGAAGGGTGTCAAGTTTGAATGGACTGAAAAATGTCAAAACAGTTTTGACCAATTAAAACTGAAACTTACTACAGCCCCTATACTGAAGATTGCAGATCCTGATAAAGAATTTGTGGTATGTACGGATGCCTGTAGAGAAGGATTGGGAGGAGTTCTTTTGCAGGAAAATTCAGTTATTGCTTATGAATCTAGGAAACTGAAGATACATGAACAAAATTATAGTGCCTATGATTTAGAATTAGCAGCTGTTATCCATGCCTTGAAAATGTGGCGGCACTATCTTCCTGGAAATTTTTTTACCTTGATGACTGATCATATTAGTCTCAAATATTTCTTTTCCCAAACTGATTTGAATGCCAGACAAGCCAGATGGCTGTCCTTTTTAAGTGAATTTGATATGGATATAAAACATATTAGAGGGAAAGAAAATAAAGTTGCTGATGCATTGAGCAGAAATGCTTGTCAGAATATCAATAGTATTGGAAGTAGTGCTCAGATCGATGTAGAAGATTTGGTGAATAGTGACAAAACCAGAATGATTTGTGAAACATACGGTGAAATTAGAAAAAGGAGAAAACTGACTACTCAAAACCAAAGAAAGGGTTGATGCATTATAAGCAGTTGTATATTCCCAATGTAAGTCCTTAAAGGAAATTTGGATGAGTATAAGTTCCTATATGGGACATCTGGGATATCAAAAATTTAACATTTTTGAAAAGAAGTTGTTACGCCGAAATGAAAGAAGATGTAGCGAGAATATTTAAGTAGATACATGGAATGCCAACTAGTCAAAGTTGAACATGACATCTGCGTATGCTAAACCCGCTGCGGGTTAACGAATAAATGGGACACAGTTTCCATGGATTTCATAATAGGGTTACCTAAAACCAAATACCGGCATGATTCTGTAATGGTAGTAGTAGACACTCTAACCAAAGCTGCTCACTTTATACCAGTGAAATCCACCTTTGGGACAGCTCAAGTAGCGAATGTGTTCCTGAAGGAGGTAGTAAGGCTCCATGGAGTTCCGAAGGTGATTTTTTCTGATAGGGATGCTAAGTTTATAGCAGCCTTTTGGAAAGGGCTATTTGGAGGTATGGGCACTAAATTGAATTTTAGCACTGCTTACCACCCTCAGACCGATGGTCAAACGGAAAGAGCTAATCAAATTTTGGAGGACATGCTGAGAATGTATGTGATGGATAGACCCTCAAAGTGGGAAGATTACTTTCATTTAGCTGCATTTTCCTATAATAACAGCTACCAATCCTCCATCAAAATGAGTCTTTTTGAAGCACTGTATGGAAGGAAGTGTCGTACTCCTTTGAACTGGAGTCAGCCAGAAGATAAACTAATGTTGGGACCAGATGCTTTACAAGAGATGGAAAGAATTGTGAAACAGATACAAAGAAACATCAAGATAGCACAAGATCGCCAAAAGAATTATGCTGATAAGAAAAGAGTGCACCGAGAATTTAAAGTGGGCGAGCATGTGTATTTGCGTATTAAACCCAAAAAGAGCACCCTTTATGCTGGAAGTTGTGCAAAACTGGCCCCTAGATACTGTGGTCCTTTTGAAGTATTATAAAGGGTGGGACCAATGGCTTACAAGCTGGCCTTACCACCCCATGTTAGAGTTCATGATGTATTTCATGTTTCATTATTAAAAAGATATGTGCATGATGCTTCTTACATAGTTGATTGGAATGTTGTACAGGTGGAACTAGAAGGGGAGTTTCTACCAGAACCGCTTCAAATATTGGAGCGGGAAGAAATTGAATTGAGAAGCAGAACAGTAGCAAGAGTAAAGGTGCAGTGGAAACACTTTACTGCTGAAGAAGCTACCTGGGAAAGCGAAGATGAAATGATGGAAAAATATCCATTTTTATTTGCAAAATGAACTCTAGTAGTTGAATAACAACACCAAGGACGGTGTTTATTTTCAGAGGGGGGATACGTAACAACCCCAATTCATGTGATTGAATTTAAAAGTTAGATATTTGAACTTTAATCCTAAGGGGAGTGGACCCCAAAGGATAAATATTTTGTGAATGTAATTAAATATTTAATTGAGGAAATGAATAAAATAATGTGGTGCAGATTGACCAAAATGAGATTTATGAGATCACTTTCTAAATCCATGAGGATGGATGAGGCAAATATTTCCCCACAATCTTTCAAAAATCCTTGAAAGAAATTAATTTTAAATTTAGATTTTTGAGGAAAAATCTGAATTTCCCCAATGATGAGGAAAGTAGTTCGGAAGAGGTAAAAATTTGGAAAAGCTGAGGAAAAGCATAAAACAGCTTTAAAGAATCCCTAAATTGGGAAGCCTAGGCAAACAGGAAGAAAAGCATCCTGAGATTCTGGACGCAGAATTAGAAACATGCTTTGGGGAACAATAGCTTAAATAAGCTGCTCTTGTACAGATTAGAGGTTGATCTGTTCTAGGAGGTGATATTAGCTTGGGGGTGAGTTCTGGGAGACAGAAGGACTCTAAGGTTGGGAGGTTGGTCGACTGCATGAGTGGTATGTCTCTGAGTTAAATTGTATTTCTACTTAGTGTGGTATGAATTGGCTACATATAAAAATGAAATTGATTTATAAGGTATTAAATTTATTATTTCTACATTTAACGGAATTAATCAGAAGGCAGTCACCTGATAATTCTGTATGGTTGTAGAGAAAAATCCTGTAAAGTAGAATCCAACAGAAAGTCTAAACCAAGGTTGGTTTAAATCTGAGGATACTTATTTCTTCACAGGAAAAATTTGTGAATTAGCTTTAAATATGCTTCTATTTCCTAGCATGATTGTAATATATACATACATGAGAGAGAATTTGAACTTCCTGGATTATATTGGAAAATAGTAGGAAATGAATTGAAACTTACACTGTGCATGAAAGAATAGAAGGAGAGACTCTATAAACTGACCTCAGGTTCAGCATACCATTTACATATAATCAGAAATTTAATGGTCAAGAAAGTTGCATGTAAGCAACACATACTATATCAGAGGAAAGAAACTAAATATTTACAAAAGATTGAACATAGACAATTATCTTATGAAACCAGTGTAATATTATAGCATAGAAAGTAAATACATAGAGTGCAGAATTAATTATTTAATAGTTGTGAAGTAAAGAGTAGAGAGTTGAATTATTTTCAACAGTATAATGTAACTACTATTTCCCTTGACCAAGAGCAAATGGAAGAATAGAAAAACCTTAGTGTTGTAACAAGAACTTAATAGCAAGGGAATGAATTCCAAAAACATGATCAGCTTTATAGAAATACCTACAACCAAATATCTATGTAGGCAAGAGCTGTAATTAGCTACAAGAAAATGAAAAGAAGATTCGACTAGAAATATATAACCTGGGAAATAAGAAGAATATTAGTCCTGGTACTTCATTCATATTAATTATATGTGTATAAATGAGAATGGACTCACAAATCCATGCATGCCATTTATATGCATAGACAGACATTTGTAAAATAATTTCAGAGTAAACATGAACAGAGGGAGACTGTTAGCTATGATACTGGTACAAGTGTAGAGATATCTAGCTACAGAAAATAATGAACAAAATACATCAGAAGAAAAGTTAAAATTAAATATGACTTCCCAGAAATTCTGAGAGAAGTAACTGAGGAATCTGGTACACATTGAACAACATTAGTGCTACAGAGAACTACATAATATACACTCACTGTTATTACAAGCAAACTAAACAAAGAGAAATTCCATTGTATTAAATCGTATACACGACTCACTGCATGCGAGGAAGCAGGAGACAGTTCATAGAAAGTTACACTGTAGAGTCGTTATAGAAAATTCAACATAAGAAAATAGGGAATATATATATATATATATATATATATATATATATATATATATCCAAAAAGTCACAATACATGTTGAGCCTATCAGGCTAGGGTCTGAGAATCGAAACCCTTATCCCAATGAAAACAAACTTAAAAGAGCGCCACATAGGAACGAAACATATTAACAATGTGACTCTGACAGAGTCTCGTTCCTCAACGAATACTGTGTAAAATCATAAGAGAGCAATGATTCTACGTCCAACGAAACAAATCAATGAGAGGGGGATAGTATTCCCATAGGCATACCGACCTGAAACGTCAAGGAAGATGAGGTTAACATCCATAACTTTGGAAGGTCTCATGACTGCTTTCATAAGCATACGAAGAGATCTTCGATTACCTGTGGAAAAATCAAGCCAAGATGGGAATTAGTAAATAGCACCATCGTTGGAAAACGATCGAACGGAGAAACTGCTCAAAAAAAAAAAAAACGAGGCGTTACCTGTGAAACAAAAATCTCGGGTCCTACGAGCCTCTGAAATCGAAAATTATAAACAGAGTAGGGATTAACGTGAAACTCCATAGAATAATAAAAGGAGGAAATAAATGTGTATGTATAGACAGGATGAAAAACCAACCTCATAACGACCGAATGAATGGCAGTCGTTCGCCTGAAGTGACGCGAAGCACGTAAATTGGGACGCTACACAGCATTCACAACATAAACTAGTTATCATTCCATGGAATCGAAAGAGGAGGGTGGTCGAAAATAAACCGGAAAGGGAATATAATGAAAATTTTGCACAGAGGGTATAATCCGAAATCCCAAAACGAAACGCATTCATCTTATGAACATCCGCAGACTTCCTCAGAACCAACGTATGACCAGTTATGAGCAACGACCTTGATCTTTAAATCATACGATGGAGAAAAATGAATGCATAAACAATTACCTGGTATTTTCGCAGGGGAGTAGGCACGCCAGAACTCTTTTTCGTGAACTAAGGACAGTAAACCCTTTGAAGAGTAAGAACCGTGCGGACGAAGAGCTACAAAAACAAATGATTAACGCGGAAAACTGTCTCTACCCAAAATCAAAGGCTTATATAATTTTTCGACAGACCCAGGAACCCTAATATGAAAGGATTGCCATCGTCCACTTGGTGAAATCGTAAGAGCCAAGCCACAGATCGAGGGGTTGGCAAGTGAAATTAAAACTTTCGTATAACATTAATGGTGTTCAGATCCGAAATAAATTCAAGGCGTCCTGTTCGCATACAGAAGAGAGTTATGTAAACCGAGTAAGCCGAGTAAGCCACATCGACGTGGATCCACCACGTGAACGAACGAAGGGGACGGAGACCAATATAAACCATACAACGCCACCATACTTATCATAACATCTGACGTGGAGAAGGTTTACCCTGCAGCCATGAACACAAAAACTCGAATTGAATGGGATTACACGCTTTACGTGTAGATCGATCACGAAATCAAGTGCATATCTAAAATTTGATTAGAAATCTCATGTACAATGGTATGTTATCATATCAACGCAGATGTGAATATTAATTATGAATGCCACCTCATTTGACCGCCAAATGCATAGAAGAGACAGTATCATAATAATATGTACATTGAATTCTATCAAAAATCAATACCCAAGGTCTATACAGATACGTGATGGAAAAGTCGTGGCTATGTATAGTTGAAAAGGGTCAAGAATTATCGGAGGTATAACCCATTCAAAACCATCGTATATAATGCATGCGAAGGGACCTTAAGGTTAATTATATGTTAATTATAAGTGATATATGTGACATCCAAGCAAAGGTTAATTCTAGATGATATATGAGACCTTTATAGAAAATAAAATCATATAAATTTCCTCCATACTTGGAGTTAGAATAACATAAGACAAGAGGAACTTAATAGAGAGTTTATTGGAGTTATGATGTTATGATGAAAGGAATCCTGGTTAGAGAATTAGGATTTCATGATAAACCTATGCTTAAAAGCCTGAATTGCTTGGAGAGAAAAAAAAAATTGTGAAATTGGGAGGTGTGACAATTACTAAGCCCATATCAAGGTTTGCAGTCATATGAGGAGACTAATGAAGAAGACTTTTTTTTTTTTTGGGATCAGCAATAGAGTTTGGCTATTCACTATTTGAGATCTTTGTACTCTGATCATCGAGAGAAAGACACTTACAAATTCTTAGAAATTTTTAAAATCAAGGTATGGAGATTACTTGGACCAGATCAGTGATGTATTAATGGAAAACAATATCTATTATTATGAAGATTCTTTCGTAGTATTCTTGAGGCCATCCAATAAACTCATTCTTTGAAAGTTTATCAAGATTCAACTTTATTCCAAGTTTCCATGGGAGTTGCCTTTTAGTTCTTCTCTCTACTTTCTCATTAGGAAGCACTTGGGGAGCATTCAAATAGCATCCAGGATGTTTACATGGTTGCATTGGTTGTTCCATTTCACTTGATCAGGTGGTGAAAGAAACAATTAGAGTAGGTTCGATGAATAAGCTTAATTATGAGCATTTTTCCAGTTTGTCAATTGTGTTTTAGTCATGTCTTAACTCAGTTTGGTTTTATTATGATTGTCATTCATAGTCTTAAGTCAGATTCAGTCTACATAATGTCATTTTTAGTGTTTTGACTCCATGCCCAATGGATAAGGCTACTTGGTCTACGGTGTTCTCGCACCTCCAAGGAGCTACAATCCCCATTGGAGCCAATGTTAGTGTTAGTCTAGTCATACTGCCATCAATGATCAAAACTAATATTTTTCATTTTCATATTAGGAGTCCCATACTAATAAATTTCACCATTCCGTTAGGTCATGGATTCATTGATGGTGGTAATTTTTATCAGTTTTCCCTCATGAGGTACTTCCTGATTTTCCTCTCTATGGTCTTTATTCATGAGTCACTTTTATTCTCAGAATCATGTCAATAGGCCATAGGATGGGTCTCATTAGTTTCTAGGGTCTCACCATGGTCAAACTAATGAGTCAATTATCAATAAATATTGTCAAGGTCATGAGAAAGTCAATAAAGTCAAAGTCAGAATTCAGAAGTTGTTTTCTCCACAACATCATCCTCCTGCCTTCTCAGGAGTTTTTCATAGCATTTTTAGTGCCAAATCACCTTCTAAATAGATCCATCAAAAAGAGCCTGGAAAGAGCTCTCCAACGGTGTACTGCACTCTTAAAACTGACTTCTGGATTGAATTTTATGCCTAAGTGAAGTAAAAAGTCGCCTATACCATAAACTTCCCCTATTTCCCATGTTTGCCTTAAATTTTATGTTTAAAGTTTAATATTTTATTTATAAAATCCATTTTTCCCCTTCTGATGGAAAAAATTGCATTAATACATTAAACTCGATTCAAAAACCACTTCCCCACCATTACCCCTAAACTTTATAATAAATTTTATGTTATAAAGTCCCCACCATTCCCAACTACTTCCCCTCCATGCTTTGGAAACGTTAAAATAAAACGTTATTATAATAAACCCTTTAACTTAAGTCCTTCCATCACAGTCACAATGTTTGAACGATGTGCCCCGATTGGCCAATCACAAAAATCTTCGATGCCATTGATCGCAGCCCCTTCTCCGATCTCCCGATTGCAAACTCCCGACCATCCCTCCACCGTCGATCTCCTGGTCCGATCTGACGGCCCATAGCTAATTGAGCCATCAGCAATCGGCACTTCCATAAGTCCCCCTCCGATTGAACCCGCCGATTGATAACCCCCAACCACTCCTCAACCGTCGATCTTACCATTTGATCCGACGGCTCACAGTCGATCAGAGCATTCTCATCGGCATTTCCCATATGTGTTTCGCCTCCGCTCCCCTTCGATCTTCTTATTCCGATTGGCCCTTTGGCCCACCACATACGCTTTCGCCCGTATATAATAAAAGGCCTTTCCCTTGGTTTAAAATCAAATTTTGGTTTTAATTCATTTATATAAAGCTTTTCCCCCAATCGCATCGGCAAATTCCATATATGTATCATCCATCCCACACCCGCTCCCTCCTTCGATCCCGATTGCGATTTCAACACTCCATTATATATTACCTCCCCCTCTGATCTCGATTGCAATTATTCTCGTGTATTAAATTGCATCCCACAACATATTTCAAATATTTTATATGTTCCCAAGCCCTTCCGATTGCGATTGCACCGCAGACCCCACCTCCATTCGCTTTTCCCATTCAAAATCGATTTTCTCCCTTCACTAAAGGCATAGTTTCATTTCAAAAACATTTTATTAAAAAATTCAGTTTTCTCCAAACAAATAAAGGAAAGCAAGCGATAGTCAAAGGCTAAAATAAGCAAATATTGTTACAACAGCAACAAAATAGGAAATATGTTCATCAGATTACCTATTTTCTTTCATACATCATAACATCGAAATCTCCAAGTGGTCAAATGCAATGTTGTCCCTTATTTTTAGGGGCAGATTATTGTATTTATTTTCTATCATTGTACTTCAGTTTTTGAGCTGTCAGAACAGCTCCCTTTTTCTGTGGATTCATGTTCCCACATTTCAGTGTATTTATTGTAATTGTAAATCATTTGTAAGCAGTCTGAATCGGAAAATCTGAAGTCTGTAATTCAGAAGTAGGGGAATAGTTTGGAAGAAAACTCTGCGCTCCATTGTACAGTCTGACAGGGAATTAATAAAAGATGCAGCTCTGATTTGTGGGATCCATGTGGTATGAGATTTAGCATTTGTTCTCTCCTTGGTTCCATATGTAAATTTTTATGTTTCACCTCTCATTCATAAACATTCCCTTTTGAATGCTTTCAAGATAGAAAGGTAGAATCCATTTTATGTGCTCTGCCTTGGGAAATCATTCATGCTCCGTGTTTTTCTTCTGTTTGAAAAGGATCCATTTATTGTGCCCTTTTCAGCTCCTTGCCAGTCTTTCCATCCCATCCTCGTTAAATTTTATTTGCTAAGTTTCTTGCCTATCTTTCCCCATGAAATACCCTGTGTCCTAATTTAATTCTCGGTTTCAGCTGTCCCATTTTTTTCCCACACATCCCTGAAAATTCATTTATTTTATTAAAAGCCTTTTCCCATAATTTTACCTAGCCTAATATCAGTCCATTTATTGTATTCCATTGAATATTCTTTCACGGAGAGAGCCCTCTCCTATCCTTGTAGGGCTAGCTACAAGGCTGAGCATGGTTTAGTTGTTACCCTGTTTTGCCTTTTCAACCTGGGGTCCAATTCAGGAGGTAACATCTCTGGCGAATCCACTGGGGAATACAAAGATCATATCTAAGTCCCTGGTAAAGAATGACAAAGTATCATATCTGATTGATGATGGTGAACAAACAATCAGATGCATATGAAAGCTGAATCTTTCACTTGGCGACTCCAACTCAATGTAAAGACTCCACTGGAGGACCGACTCTTTCCGCGGGAAAATGGAAGGATCTTACACAAAGTTTAGGTATCCAAAGTGGAATGGTATTCAGGATATAATCTGCTTTTTGGTAAATTACTTCTTTTCTTTTCTTGAAGCTATCCTGAAAGTTTTTTAGAATTTGTTGTATGATAAAGGTGATCAAAATATTCACTTAACCTATTCAAAAAGTGTAAATACTGAGTTTTCCTTTGATCTTGGCCTCCTTCCTTTTCCTAAATCTTATGATGACTCTCTTCAGATTGATGAGCCTAAAGAGACCAAGAATAATCCCGTAGCTCCTGTATATACTCCTACACCTTTTATAGTCCCGGATAGGTATAAACCTCTTGTTTTACCTTCTGTACTCCATGCTTTCCCTGCAAATTATTATCTATATTTTATGAGATTTGATGGTGAATGTAACAATGTCAACGCTGAGCAACATGTGCAAAATGTTGAGACTTTCCTAGACCTTTTGAAGTTGATAAAGAAGATGTTAGTATTAGGATTTTTTCTCTTTCTTTGCAAGGAAAAGTCAAGATTTGGTTCAAAACCCTGCCTGATGCGAGCATCTCAGAATTCCAGCAGTTCTTCAGAGTCTTCCTCGACAGATGGGTGGTTAGACAGAACCCTTTCTTGATTTTAGACGAGTATGCCCAGCTGAAAAGATAGTTAGGGGAGAAAGTACAACAGTTTTCCGCTAGATTCAATCGAGTCTATTATTCGATACCTGTCAATATAAGACCCCCTCCTGGCTCAGCTCTCTTACAATACCCAAGTGATTTTGATCCAGAAATGGAGTTTCAGCTGAGAGAAAGGAACTTAGCAACACTTGAAGAGATACAGAACGGTGCAGTAGATGTAGAAGCTAATCTGTTGATCAGAAGAGAAAAGCTGAAGGAAGAAGAAAAGAAGAATGTTGCAGAGCACCTGAAACCTTCAGAGGTAAAGCTTGACCTTTTGGTAAACGCAGTGGAAAATATGGTGTGGAAAATCACTGCCAGGAATGAAATGGATGTTCAAGAAAAAGTGGCTGATCCAAAATATTTTCTTTCTTATCCCAGTTATCATCCATTTAACAATGACTGTGTTATAGAACATCTGGGAGAAGAGAGATCCGTTGATATGACTGGTATGCTTGATGATATGTTTTATGTTGATGATTTGCCAAAATTCGATCAATACGATGATGATGATTTTTTCCAAACACAAGCTATTCTTGCAGCACAATCAACTGCTGATTTGTGGGAGGAAGTTCCGTTTCAACAGCTTGAAAACAGTAATCATCCGATGCATATCATCCAGGATAGTGATGAGGAAAGTCTGGAAAATTGGGAAGTAAGTGAAGGATCTCTGCCTCTTTGTTTCACTTCAATTCAGTTCATCAAAGATAACTTTCATGCAATTGTAAATCAACAATCTCTCAATTTTAATGTTGAGGTTGAGACAGATAGTGAAATTCTTGAGCAAGTTGTTAATGAGAAATATTCCCCTGAAACGACTGAGGAAATCATTTGTGATATAAAATCCTCCCTAGCTCCAGATTTTCAGCCACCAAACGCAATTGAAGGTCAGCTTATAGATAAAGGCTTGGAAGCTGAAACATATGATCTAATGATGCAAGAGGATTTTGTACCCTTATGTTTTGAAGCATTTCAGTTCATGAAGCAGAATTTTCATAATATCTCAAAAGGAAAGGATGAACAGCCTGTAGAATGTCATACAGTTTCAATGGATACGTCGCAGCAGTCTTCTCAATTTTTTTATGGTCCTATGGCTGATGTGTTAGATGATATTTTCTATAAAATTCCTTCTCCATTGGCTGACCATGTGCCAGAAAATAACGTTAACCATAACTTTATTCGACAGCCGACTTCATTGTCTTGTTCAGCAGATGTTTCATTACAAAGCCCGTATCAAGATTTGCAGTCATATGAGGAGACTAATGAAGAAGACTTTTGTTTTGTTTGGGATCAGCAAGAGAGTTTGATTATTCACGAAGTTCAGGATCCTTTTGACAGCCTGCTACAGTCATCAGAGAGAGACAGCTCAGAGGTTAGGAAAAGTTTAAGATCAAGGTATGGAGATTACCTGGACCAGAGCAGTGATGTATTAATGGAAATCAATAGCTATTCTTATGAATATCCTTTCGCAGTATTCTTGAGGCCATCCAATCAACTCATGCTTTGCAAGTTTATCAAGATTCAACTTTATTCCAAGTTTCCATGGGAGTTGCCTTTCAGTTCTTCTCTCTACTTGCTCATTAGGAAGCACTTGGGGAGCTTTTAAATAGCAGCTAGGATGCTTAGATGGTTGCATTGGTTGTTCCATTTCACTTGATCAGGTGGTGAATGTAACAATTAGAGTAGGTTCGATGAATAAGCTCAATTATGAGCATTTTTCCAGTTTGTCAATTGTGTTTTAGTCATTCTTAACTCAGTTTGGTTTTATTATGATTGTCAGTCTTAGTCTTAAGTCAAATTCAGTCTGCATAATTTCAGTTTTAGTGTTTTGACTCCATGCCCAATGGATAAGGCTACTTGGTCTACGGTGTTCTTGGCACCTCAAAGGAGATACCATCCCCATTGGAGCCAATGTTAGTCTCATTCTAGTCATACTTCCATCAGTGATAAAAAATTCTCTTTTACATTTGCATATTAGGAGTCCCATACCAATAAATTTCACCATTCCGTTAGGTCATGGATTCATTGATGGTGGCAATTTTTATCAGTTTTCCCTCATGAGGTACTTGCTGATTCCCCTCTCTATGGTATTTACTCATGACACACTTTTATTCTCAGAATCATGTCAATAGGCTATAGGATGGGTCTCATTAGTTTCTAGGGTCTCACCATGGTCAAATTAATGAGTCAAGTATCAATAAATATCAGCAAGGTCATGAGAAAGTCAATAAACTCGAAGTCGCAATTCAAAAGCTGTTTTCTCCACAATGTCATCCTCCTGCCTTATGAGGAGTTTTTCACAGCATGTTTAGTTCCAAATCATATTCCAAGCAGATCCATCAGAAGGAGCCCGGTAAGAGCTTTCCAACGGTATATTACACTCTTAAAACTGACTTCTGAATTGAAATTTATTCTTAAGTGAAGTAAAAAGTCCCCTATAACCTAAACTTCCCCTATTTCCCATGTTTCCCTTAAATATTATGTTTAAAGTTTAATATTTTATTTATAAAATCCCTTTTTTCCCTTCTGATGGAAAAAATCGCATTAATACATTAAACCTGATTCAAAAACCACTTCCCCAACATTACCCCTAAACTTTATAATAAATTTTATGTGATAAACTCCCCACCGTTCCCAAACACTTCCCCTCCATGCTTTGGAAATGTTAAAATAAAACTTTATTATAATAAACCCCGCACAACCCAAGTCCCTTCCATCACAATCGTAATTTTTGAACGATGTGCCCCGATTGGTCAATCGTAAAAATCTTTGATGCGATTGATTTCAGCCCCTTCTCCGATCTCCCGATTGTAAACTCCCGACCATCCCTCCACCGTCGATCTCCTGGTCCGATCTGACGGCCCATAGCTAATCAGGCCATCGACAATCGGCGCTTCCATAAGTCCCCCTCTGATTAAACCCACCGATTGATAACCCCTGACCACTCCTCGACCGTCGATTTACCCCGGCCGATCCGACGGCTTACAGCCGATCGGAGAACTCCCGTCGGCTCTTATTATTGTTCCACTCACGATGGCCTACCCCCAATGGCCCAACCTCCGATTAATTTCCCCACCGTCAATCTATCCATACGATCAAATGGCCCAGATTCAATCGGCGTCTCTAAAGACTCCCTTCTAATTAACCTCTTCCGATCCAATCGCACCGTTTTAATCTTGCTTCCGATTGACCCCGGTCCCACCTTTAGCCCTCCACCTTTACAATAAAAATCATTCTACCCTTTTATACAAAAAATCATTTTGATTTCCCTGCTCTATAGTTATATCCCCCATCGGGCTTATGCCCATCGCATTGGAGCTTTGTGTGACCTGCTCCAAATTCACCCGACCTCCGATCTCGATTGCAATTATTAAAAAGCACCGCGAACCCCACCTCCATTCCCTTTCCCCATTCAAAATCAATTTTCGCCCTTCACTAAAGGCATAGTTTCGTTTCAAAATTTTTTTATTAAAAAATTTAGTTTTCTCCAAACAAATAAAGGAAAGCAAGCGATAGTCAAAGGACGAAATAAGCAAAGATGGTTACAACAGTAGAAAAATAGGAAATCTGTTCATCGGATTACCTATTTTCTTTCATACAACATAACAGAAAAATCTCCAAGTGGTCAAATGTAATGTTGTCCCATATTTTTAGGGGCAGATTATTGTATTTCTTTTCTATGATTGTGCTTCAGTTTTTGAGCTGTCAGAACAGCTCCCTTTTTCTGTGGATCCATGTTCCCACATTTTAGTGTATTTATTGTAATTTTAAATCATTTGTAAGCGATCTGAATCGGAAAATCTGAAGTCTGTAATTCAGAAGTAGGGGAATAGTGTGGATGAAAACTATGTGCTCCGTTGTACAATATGACAGGGAATTAATAAAAGATGCAGCTCTGATTTGTGGGATCCATGTGGTGTGAGATTTAGCATTTGTTCTCTCTTTGGTTTCATACGTAAATTGTTATGTTTCACCTCTCATTCATAAACATTTCCTTTTGAATGCTTTCAAGATAGAAAGGTAGAATCCATTTTATGTGCTCTGCCTTGGGAAATCATTCATGCTCTATATTTTTCTTCTATTTGAAAAGGAACCATTTATTGTGCCCTTTTCAGCTCCTCACCAGTATATCCATCCCATCCTCATTAATTTTTATTTGCTAATTTTCTTGCCAATCTTGCCCCGTGAAATACCCTGTGTCCTGATTTAATTCCCGGTTTCAGATGTCCCATTTTTGTCCCACTCATCCCTGAAAATTCATTTATTTTATTAAAAGCCTTTTCCCATCATTTTACCTAGCCTAATATCAGGCCATTTATTGTATTCCATTGAATATTATTTCATGGAGAGAACCCTCTCCTATCTTTGTAGGGCTAGCTACAAGGTTGACCATGGTTTAGTTGTTACCCTATTTTTCCTTTTCAACCTGGGGTCCAATTCAGGAGATAACACCTATCAAAATCTACTTTTTTCTTTTTGAAATCGAGTTCTTATGCTTTTTTATATTTTTGGGATTTTACATGGATTATGGGTTAACCTAGAAGGAAGAGGATTTTTTATTGTGATCTTGTTCCTTCAACTTAAATATGGGGTTAATATTTCGTCCTAGTGCAACAGGACCTCCACTAATTTCCCAATGGTTATAGGAGGGGCACTACTTGGTAAGCCCTAATTGATATAGCGTAATCCCATTTCTCCCTATTCCATACTTACCACTTTCCATCTTACATTATAAACCCTATATTGCACCTACCTTATTTGAGTTCAACTAACCTTTGGTTCTCTAGGATTTGGTATCTTATATCCTCACACATGGGTAGGGCCTATAATTTGTTACTGGAGGTTGGTGTGCCTAAAAGAACAAGAAAAATAATATAATGAAAAAAATAAAAAATGAAAGAAGCACACAATCCAGAAGATGGCTAGGAAATATACATTATCATGTGGGAAAATCCCTAGCATGAGCTATACCTCACTCATTATGGATTTCACCTAATTCCTGAGCACATGGTGTTCTTCATATTATAAGAAGGAACCCCTACATGTCCCTTCCCTTGATGGTAAATGAGCAGCATCCTCATTAAGGGGGTAATAATTATTATAGATCATAAAAATCAAGCTTTAAATCTTTGAGATATGAGTAGTAATACAAATAAAAACCAAGAAAAAGTAAACGGTGCACAAAAGGGATTGAAAAAAAAAGGTCAAGTGGGTAATTGGTGCATCCATGATTGTTCCCTCCCCACATCTACACACTCAATATGAGGATCCCATTCTTTTTTGTTCCTTTCCATGGTAGATGGCCATGAAGTCTTCTCCCCTTTATTCCATCATTATTCACATGACACCTATCAATTCAAGGGAGGAACAAGGGTGTGCCACTTACCCCTGGGGCCTGGAAACACGTAATAAGGTGGCTCATTAACCACTCCTACCCAGGGAGGTAAAAACATTGTGAGTTCAAAGCCTTAATTGGAAGAGGATATTTATTTGAAATGCCAAATTTCCCATTAATTTCAAGATTTCTCCACATATATGGAAAATTGATTAAATCTACCTAATGATGTAGTTTCTAGCACTAGACATTGTGTGTAATTTTCATGTGGTTCCACAATTGCACCTTGGGAAACTTAAATGTGGACTAGCTCTTCCAAAGGAACATATTCACACCCACAGGTGAGCTGTTGAGAGTGATGGGACTTTAAGCAATAATAGGGAATTATACATATCAACGAGCACCTCCAAAACCCACAACTTTCCAAACTCTTTTCTCTACATCGATAAATTATACAGCATGATAAACCTAAACCCAACATGCTCACAACCATCTTAGCACTATTCAAGGGATGACATTTGATCCAGGGACTAGAGGAGGGAGGCCTCACATTATTGAGATGTGGGAGGGGTAGCACTACCTTGAAATCCTCAAACATTAGAGCATAGAGAATAATTTTGTGCGCGTGGAGACCCATGAGATCACATTTTGATCCCAATATGAAATTTGGGCCCCATATAGATATATTGACAAAAATATGAAGGGAAAACTTCACATCCCAATTTAAGAGGGCTTCTAGACTTCACTTTGTAACCTTAGCCTTTAATGCATTCTATAAAAGGGCATATGCACGGATGATGTCAAGACATTCTTCCTCACAACTCACATGTGTGCATAATGAGTTGTGTATTGTTATTGGCTATTGAGTTGGCTCGCAACCTAACTTATTTCATTATTATTTTATTTTTTTGGGGGGGAATTAGGCCAAATTTAACTTAAGTTGAGAAATTTCAGAGATGGTTGTTACCTATTATTTCCCAGTAGTCATTTAAAATAATTAAGTGATTAAGCCATTGTGAGAAAAGAATTTCTCTAACCAAACCAACCAACCTAAGAAAGGATAGGCAAACAATTTAAGGAGAGAATAATATATGATGCTGAAGGTTATGAGCACTTAAGAAGAGAAAACTCTCATCGAACTTGTAAACCACCTAGCTGCAAAACCCAACAATGAAAATGATGGGGGAGACTAAAGAGGGGGTACTAATCCTGACCATTTTCCAAGGGATTTCCCACCATCAAATCTCTATGCTTATTCTAAGTCGTCATTGTTTGACACATCACATAGGCAAGCGAATTTCAAGTAAGGAAAACGCAAAAACATTGCCATTGTTTGCATGGAAAATACAATGTGGTGGAGGTGTATTAAATTCAATGCATAAGGATGAGAAATGGTGTGATGGAAATATATACTCATTGTTAAAGGCATGATCATGGGTTTCCAAATTTTTAAAAACATTATAACCAAAGGAAATGACCAAGGGTTGTAACATGTTCATCACTTAGCTTATAAACCCTCCACAATTCAATGTGCATGGACTAAGATTATTATTTTTACAGTTGGTGTGGTCGTAGAGTGGCGCAGCCACCTTATTATTTTTATTTATATGTTTCACAATGAAAGATAGACTTTTTTATAAAATACGACTATGAATAAACTTTTCTTGCCTAAGCAGAAAATAAAACTGATTTTCAGAGAGAAATGTGAAGACATAATACATAGTGTAGTATACATTTAACTATTTAAGAAAAAGGAATATAAGAAATTTCACAAATTCATAATAAATGATTTAAATAATGATATTAATTTAAGTAAAAATGCTTAATAATATATATATATATATATATGTCACTTCATATGAGAAAAACTATAAAGTAAATAGAAAATCTTTCGAATTAATCATATTATTAGGATTTAGTCCAAGATTTCATATGAGAAATCTAATTATAATAAACTACTCCAAAAACACCATTAAAAAACTTACATTATGACACTTCCTCCCTTGACTCTCAACAATTACCTTGATATGCCTCTGGGTGGTAAGTTATATTCATGTTCCTCTCTCCAACAACTATGCACTGGATTACTTGCCGAAGTGGTTAGGCGCCCCACTAGAGTGGTTAGGCACCCCACTAGAACCTTGCATATTATCTCGAGAATGGGTAGGTTCACCGCATTACATGGGACAAACCAGACATATCCACAAAAGCGATAAAATTTGATAATGGGTAGGTTGGCAAATCTCAATAACGTATACTATTTGAGTATTCAAATTTTCCAACTAAGCATATTTGAAATTGCATATTCTAAGGAGGCATATGCTTGTTAAATGTAACGTAAAACGTGATCACCTGCCAATTTTAAATTTTTTCCCCAAACTTTATATCATCTAAGATTAATTACTATTTTTTTTTCTGAAACATTATATCATTTCTACAACATCCAGCGGTGGATAATATTATCGATTCTTCTAACATTTTAGACGAAATGAAATTTTAAAATAATAATCGTTTAGGATTATATGGAATATTGAAAATACATATACAATTAATGTGAAGGTTTAATATAAATAAATAAATTACAAGAGATATTATGTAAGTGTGTCTGAACAAAGTTATTTTTATTTTTTTTAAATCGGCAAGTTTAGATATCACATTCCCAATTCCATAAATAAATAAAAACTAGTTTAAGTATCATATTTCCAAATCCATAAATAAATTAAAACTAGTTTAGGTATCACATTTCCAAATCCATAAACTAAAAATACATAATTGTTGTCTAAATATATATTTGTTTGATGATGTTGAGACTATTATGTTCAGTAAACTAATGAATATATGTAATATATACACGTTAAACTATCTTTGATAATGTTGAGACTGAACCAATATACTACGAAAGTAAACTTATGTTTAGTTAACTAATGAATACATATAATATATACAAGTTATTTTTTTTCTAAAAGATAAAAATACTTACAACTATTCTCGATTTTACTTAATTAATAAAGAATAAAATGTAAAAGTTTCATTTTGGTGATTATTCAATACATGATTTTGTGTTAAATTTTATGGTGGTGAGACTCATTTTATATTGTATGAAATTAATATTTTTTTATATTGGTATTAAAAGTTGATTAGTCATTTATAATGCGATTAATCTAAAGACATTATTAAAACTATTAATTATTATTAGTTTATTAAAATATTTTTTTAAAATAATTATTAGTTTATATTATATTGTGTTAAATTACAATTTATATTAACTTGTTTTCATTAAATAATAACATAATATAAACATATTTTTAATAAATATTATACATCTCTCACTTAATTACACAAGAAAATCATCCTATTTATGAAAAAGTATTTGATAAAAAAAAATTAAAAAATAGATACAAAGATTTTATTTAGAAAACTATTGAGGTGGTAGAGATATTTTTTAAAATAATTAATTATATAAAATATAAAAAATAATTTTTATTTAAAATAAAAAATTGTTTTAACAATTTATTAATAGTAATATGCATTATATTCAGAGGTGCATTCTAAAAGCTAGTAGGAAGAACATGTGTAATTACATTCATGCACAATTTAAAAGTGATATATATATATATATATATATATATATATATATATATATATATATATATATATATATATATATATATATATGCATATATACATATATATATATACATATACACATATATATATATACATATATACATATATATATATATATATATACATATATATATATATATATATATACATACATATATATATATATATATATATATATATATATATATATATATATATATATATATATATATATATATATATATATATATATATATGCATACATATATATATTTACTAAATTAAAAAATAATGTAATTTTAGTGTATCTCATTTACACACAATCATTTTTTGTCTCACTATCATAAATATAGTTTAATATAAAATTCTCTTCATTGTGAAGTATATTATGATGATAAATTGGAATCTAACCATATTTCTCCTTCCAATTTCTGAATGTTATTTTCACACTTAGCACTTTTACAAATGCTCCTTATCATTTCAAGGAGCCCAAATGCATTAATCATAGGCATCTTCCTTACTAAAATGTTTACCTCTACATAGTTCTTTTCAATAAGGATCTCACCATTCCTAATTCTTTGTATCATCTTCATCATATGGGCATTAGTATTTATAATACATGCATCTTATATTTTACATATATATTATATCACGGGTTTTATGTACCCTTTTACTTTGGTTAGAAAGATTATGTTTTATGTGTGTATCCCTTCCTTAAAATCTGAGAAAGGATATATAATAGATTACTTTATTTGGCTATTAAACTTACACATATACCTTTATGTAAATCCTCTTAACATAGGGTGGATTAACCCTTAGTGACATAAAATGTTTTTTTTAATCAACACTTTGGGTACATTACTGCGACATCTATGGTGTTAGGGTCCAGTCACTCATGTGACTCCCTTCACATGTTAACCATCCTGTGAGCCAACACACCCTGTTCACTTGTTGATCACGTTGAATAGTTGTGATGACCCAAGGTGATATGACAGACGTGGTTTTGAGATGACCAAATCACTAGGGTTAAGGCATTTTCCACTATTCATTTGAATTTCATATGTTTCTCTCTAGCACTACTCAAGGTTTTTTTCCCGCAAAGACTCTGAACCTCTCAATGTCCAATTACAAGTGTTTGGTTAATTCTAAGACATTTGGGTCTCTAATTTGTTACATTTTCTTGAAGTATTTCATCTCCACGCCACCAATATTACTAGATTTAAGAGGTAAATCATTACCCCTTTCACTTCCTACCTTCAACAGGGCTTTGTTTTCATAATGTACTTTCTTTGTTTCCTACTATAACGACTTCTTTCCTGAAAATTTTTTTTCTCTATTGCAGGGCTTTTGAAGGTTGGAAATAGTAAAAGCCTTTTTCCAGGCTCCTCTACACTAGTTTTGGAGTTTAGATTTCTTAATGAATTTTGAGGATTCTAGACCAACACTTTTCTCTATCGTAAATATTTGGTACCTTCCCATACTTTTGATTTGTGTGATTTAAATTTTCTTCCCTTATTATTTGTTTATGTGCCTCACTCCATCACTCTCCACTATAAGTTTTGGTGAGGAAAAAGACTCATCCTTCCTCTAATGTTTTCATTGTGGATGCTATAAGTAATATAAATTCCTTGGCCTTTACCTCCCTCGAGTTTTCATTTTCTTCCAATTTGGATACAATCCCCTCTCTATGCAACAAAAATATTATCGTATGTCATCACTATTGGACCCCACCCCTTCATGTTTTTCTCTGAATAAAGTATGTCTCTGCCTTAAAATTATGGCTATGATTAATCATCGTCAATAATTTGGATCTCTCACTCAAGTTTTATTATCAAAGTTTAAATCTCTTTCCATGGTTCAATATTGTTTGGAGAATTCAAATTTCTTTATGCTCTTACTATATTTATTATCCTTACATATTTATTGTGCTATTAGTATTACTATTAAACTCGATGGATTTCTCATTGTAGGTAGTTTGAGTGGTTTCTCAAGAAAACATTATTCTGAGGTAAGGCACCACTTCTTCTTTCCTTTTTACTTTCATTTTTTTTTATAAACCCTTCAGTTCATTTTATGATCTGTTATAAACTACCCCATTATAGATATGTAGATATTTCCCCTGGAATCTAGTTCAGGAAATGAACTAGCAGAAAGGATCACACAATACTTGACGAGTGTATGCTTTTTTCCATAGCTTCAAACCTGGATGTGGTTGAATTCCACTTTTTCTTTAGTTTACTAGATGAAACCCTATAATGGAAATTAGCACTTAACAATGGTTAACCAATTATAACATCATTGCCATTTGGTTTTTGTTTTTTTTTCATGGATTTATCTCATTAGACTGTTTTCCCGTAGAAGATATTTTATGGTCCTTTATATTAATATTGAAAATCCAAGAGGGTTAGATCCCTCATTATATAAATTAAATTGATAGAAAAATATTAATGAAAAAATTCTTTGTTTCTATTATTTGGTTAATGAGTTACTACTTTTCATTGCACATGCTGTGCGTAATTGTCTCCAGTGTTCGATCAGTAGTCTAGCTCGAAGCTTGTTCCACATTATCCTACAGTAAAATATAAATGTCAAGTCAATAACTTTTTAGTATGAAATATTTCATTCATAACTAATTGAATATAGTTCATCAGTGGTTTCTATGTGTATGGTGTAGTTAATATTTATTTTATCTCAATATTCCTAATGATAAGTGAAAGAAAACTAATCATTTTTATTGATATTGATACTTCCTTGTCTCTCGTACTTAAGTATTTGAAATGGATCCATTAAATGTTATATGTTTTTCATACTTATACATTCCATGGAAAACTATCATATTTCCAAAGGTATCGTACTCATGATACCCCATACCACTTAACTATTGTATTTTTCTTTCCGTTGAAATCTATAATCGAAAACCATCTAGGGTTTATATATGTCACAGTTCGATAGAACTTACAATTAAAATTTTTCGTAGAGTGTATTTAGGAGATGATGCTTGTATTCCAATTTATACATTTATCTAATGGGTTACAACATGGTTACAACTAGTCCTTAGATATATGATTCCACATTCGCGATCCTAAATTTCTATCGACCTCTCACTTAAATTTATAAGGTAGTATATAGGAATATAACTCATGTAATTATTAAGTAATGATAAATAAATATATTTTATATTCCATGTCATTGAATGGTGGTTTGAATTATTTACAAATAATATTAGTGGGTCTTACTAGTTTGGATAGAGTCCTTGTATACTTACTAAATATTTAGTTGAGCCATAATTATATCCATTATTTTCTCTTCAATATTAACTATATTAGTTCAAATTCTTCCAATAATTTATTTCATTGTTTTCTATTTTTTTTCACATACTTTCTCACACTTCACTGATGGACCTTCACCAAACAACAAATCTACGAAAATTCACTCCTACAATATTAATCAAAAGAATCAATCTATTCTCTTTGCAACGATCCGCATACCAAAATTTTGTATAATTCATCAATGGTTCGATATTCATATTCAGTAACCCATTATTACAAAGAGTATCATCTTCATACGTACCAAAATATTTCCATGTTGTAACTAAACTAAGAAATGCATACATATTCTCCACATCGTAAAAATACATAAATAGTATTAATGCATACATAACATAATAAAATGGGATCTTACATGACTTCATAGACAATCAATAACAAAAAAAAAAATAATATCACCAGAATAACTTGTTTGAAAAACTATGGGATAGAGCTCATTCCTCCCAAGAAATGAGTTGCTACTCGCAGCAACCCCTGATCTTAGACTTCTTACCTCTATGCATAACAACATTTTATGTATTCCTTGGTATTTTATAATTTTTTCCCAACATAATTTTCCTAGCAGCATCATGCTTTAGTTAGAAACATGAAATACTAAGGGGGGTGTGAATTAGTATTGCACAAATATTACAATTTTTTCTATAAATAATTTTTTTTTATGATATAAAATTCAACCAAATAAAGAGAGAATCATGCACACCTAAATTATAAATAACATCACATGAGTACACCAATATTTTTAGGTGGAAACCCCCTATTGTAAAAAGCCACTGAACTGTTTAGTACTTTGTCTTCTATATTGATTAAAAGATATTCTCATTTAGATTATTCAGCTTGCCTCCACTAGCAAGGAGCCCCCTACTCCTTATAAATTATATAATTTCCCCCCCACCAACTTGGAGCTATGAGTCCTACAATAGAATTATCGACATCCACAAGTTTGAGGAAACAACCTTAATATACAAACATTTCTAAATAATATAAAGATATTCTAAACTAGAACGCAACTGCAAATAGTAGTGGTAATGTCAATGAATGATTCTCAAATATCAATAATCCAGCCTACTGAATATAAAATGATTCTTCACACACTCCCTTGAGATAAATATTCAATCCTTGCACATGAATCTAATTCACAACTGTAATCTAATCTCTGAAGTATCTTAAAATTTTGTACTGTATGTTATAGTCATTGAAAATATAGTATTCTCTCCTTAGAAAACCATGCACACCAACTCTCTCACACTCCAAATGAACCAGCCCAACATTCTCAATGCCTTCTCCTATTTGTAATTTTATGAGATGGTTAAATTAGTAAATTCACATGGTGGTGAACTCAAAAACACTTTTCATATAATGAAATTGATTCAGATAATTGAATTTTTCTCCTTGAATTTATATTCAATTTTATTCATTTAATGAGAAATATTATTCACTTTAACTAAAATTTATGATATATACAAACCTTCCCAACCTTTTCTATCCAAAGTCCCGAGCAAAAACCCTTCGAAAAACTAATAAAAATATCCACAATGCACGCATAAAGTGGATAAATATACCATAATAGGGTAGCATACCCTTCCTTCTCACCTCATTCATTATAACGTAGGTTCCTAAGCCATTACTTGCGTTACAAATTCTCTGTCTTCAATTGATTACCTGCATTACTCCACTTATGGCTTCCTTCCTCGAGGAATTTAGCAACTAAACTTCAAGAGGAAGTTTGGGTCAATATGATAGACTTCCACAAGTAGTTTTTCACCATGACACATCATGAAAATATTCAGAAAAAATACTTATGACTCAGTACAAGGAATTTAAATCATTATTAGAGGGAATTCATCAAGTGACATCAAACTTATAGCTCAAGCTTTGGAGTGAGCCTGATACATCATGAAAACCTTGAGCAAACAGTTTCACATCATGAAAGCCTACTGGAAATCATGTATAGGACTCATTACATGACATAATACTCATGGAAATAATGCATACATCATACGAAATCAATGGAAACATGAACATGCCAACAAGCCCCCCCTTTGCCAATGGTGCCAAACTAAAACTTCCCTCTTGAAGTTAATTTGTGAAGCTTATAACACACAGAAATATCTCCCCCTGTGAAATTAATGGAAAAGGACTATATATGAAAATAAAAGAGGCATAAAGAAGATAATATATGTGGCCATTGTTAACATACTCACCTTGAAGGGTTGGACCATGCCGTTCTCCAAAATTGCTGAACACTGTCACCTTGCATACATGAGAATAATACATCTTGGAGAAATGAGAAAGAGAAAATAAACGAAATCATTCATATTTCAATCAGGTACATGTGGCCATGAAACCACCACCAACTCTCCAAACTTGTTCCTGTTGACTAAGCTAGCCTTGAAAGGGAACCACGCACATCTATTCTCTAAGACATTAAAAATTATCCCTTGGAAACAACTTGGTGAATATGTTTACAATTTATTCATTTGTTTCTACATATGCCAAACTTACAACTTTATTGACCACTTGATCTCTTAGAAAGTGATACATTATTGGTATGTTCTTGGTCTTAGATTGAAGGGATACATTTTTCGATATGTTGATCGCACTAGTGTTGTCAACCACAATAGGAAGAGTATCATTGTATTCAATATTCATATATACAATTTTTTGCTTCATCCATAATATATGAGGGAAAAACTATTTTCTACAACATATTCAGCTTCAACAATGGACAATGATATGGAAATTTTCTTTTTTCTTCAACAAGAGACCAAGCAACCTACAAAAAAAAGGTTTCTCTTGAAGTAATTTTCATGTAATAAATACTACCATCCCAAGTTTCATCAGTATAAGTAATAAAATTGAAATGTTTACATTTTCGATACCACAAACCATAGTCAATATTACCTTAAATATATTTGAAAATATGTTTCACTACATTTACATTACTCTACATGGAATTAGCTTGGAACCTTGCAACCAATCCTACAACTTGAATTATGTCAGACCTAGAAGCAGATATATATAGTAATTTTCCAATCATTAAAAAATAAATAGACTGATATACCTCTTGAGATTCATTGTATTTACTCAATTTTCAACGCGACACCATAGGAATACTCACTGGTTTGCAATATTCCATGCAAAATTGCTTCAATTTATCGCTTATATATTTTGATTGAGAGATGAAAAATCATTTTCTTTTTCATAACTTGCAACACATTGAAGAATTTCAACTCCCAAAACATAGACATTTGAAACTCCTTTTTCATATCTTCTGTAAATTTTTATTCAATTTTACCGAAATTGCCCCCAAAGATGATATCATCTACATACACAAAAAAATTAGAAAATGATCACCTTCAAATTTGATGTACAAATTGTTGTACGTTGATCATATTTTTAATCCTTTCTATTTAAAAATTTTATATAGCTTTTCATACCAATCTATTGGAGCTTGTTTCAATCCATAGAGATATTTTTTCAACCTAGAAATTTGATTCTCATCATTATTCGACTCAAATAATTCTAGTTTTTCTCTGTAGACTTCCTCTTCTAGATAACCATTCAAAAATATTGACTTAATATCCATTTGATATACTTTTACATTTTTCTAACATGAAATGGCCAAGAACATTCTAATAACATATAATCTAGCTACAAGTGCAAATGTTTCATTAAATTCAATATCTTCTACCTGATTATAACCTTTGCACACAAATGTTTCCTTATTTCTCTCCGCTTTTACTACTTCATTAATATTTTTCTTAAAGACCCACTTGGCCCCAATAATTCTATTTTCCTTTGACCTTGGTACAATCTCTCATGTGTTGTTCTTGTCAATACGCTCTAACTCATCACTAATTGCATTTATCCAGTTCTTGTCTTCACTAGCCTCGCTAAAACTCCTAGGATCAATTTGAGACCACGACCCAAGGGCAAGGGGTGGTGTTTCATTTTAATAATGGGTAAAATTTAAGTTGTAATTTCATTGAGCTAAGGCCAAAGGTTTATAGGTGGAGTATTTCTCTCAAGCCATGGGTGAGATAAATCAAATAAATATGCTAAGATAAAGGAAATTCCAGTCCTCTAGTGAAGGTTTAGTAAGCTACATACAATGAGTAAATTATAAAAGAAATAAATAGTAATGTGGTGTTAAAGGTGTAAATGGGATGAACAAATAAATACACCCTTGTTTTCATAGAAAATACTATCTAGGAGATTAAATGGTAAGTAAAGAGAACCATGAAATATATTTGATGATGGTGCAAGAAAACATATGTTTACAAAGAATGTGGAAATACATATTTAGATTGAAATGCATAAAAAATATGTGTGTAAATTGAGGTACATCACAACCTTTTTGGTGAAGAAGCACTTATCAATTCACTATTTTTGATCTCCATATGCTTTCTTGGTGTTTTTTTCAACATTGAATCGACTCCTAAGAACATTATCATAGATTTTGGTATTTTCTTCATTTTCCTTTTTTGATGGCTTTGTCATTGATTCTAGCTTGGATATCTTATGATTTTATTCGTATTCGAGAGTTATTTTAATGAAATGTGGCCTCTTATCTAGGATTTTGGAACTCTTTCCAAACTTAAATATCTATTTCAATTGAACATTTTAGTTTTTTGGTTCCTCTCTCAAGGAAATAAATTCTAGTTATATATTCACACAATCCTCTTCCTTTTCTTTAAATTAGTTACTCACTACTTCTTATATCATCTTTACCTATTATATTTCTGCCTTTAGGATGGAAAATTATTTCATCAACATCATGATCCTTTTTCTTTTCATATTTGTAATACCCAAAAAATAAAAAAAATTAAAAAAGTCATAGTATTTTCTTCTGTAGGACTTATTTTAATTTGAAATTTTTTTTTAGCATGTGTTTAAAATTTATGTAATTATTGACCTAGATTTAGTTCTAATTAAAAAAATTAATATGCTACTATATAAGCCATGTTGAAAATGAATGAACTATGAAATTAGGGAGCAGAAACTAGATGACTATTGGAAAAACTAATTTGGACAAATGGCAAGTTTAGTTACACCACTTCCTGGAGGAAATTCAAGTTGGGACAAAAAACCTAAAATATAGGCTCACCTTACCAACTTCTGTGGTGGTTGGATAGTGGAAGTTAAGTCCTAGGAATTTATGATAAAGGTGGTTGTGTTTTTGGGTATGCTAGGAGCATTAACAAAAAGTGACGCTATGGAAAATTTTTATACCACTATCCCAAAAAAGAAAATTATCGTTATAAACACCAGAATGTTGTGAGGTATTGGTATTAGAAAGAACAAACTTAGAAAAATAGGATTTATAGTATTTTTCCTTGATAATGTCATAATATCAGGCATGGGGGTGTTGAAATTGAAGTGGTTTGGCACAATTTCTAGACAAAAATCGAGTGGAATGTGGCTTATCCAAAAATATTCTTGTTTAGTCCAACATCACATACCTCAAGGTTCTTTTACAGTAATTAGAAGAAATTTTATTTGTTTTGAATCCTAGTTAGAGTTTATTTAGGATATAAACCATTTCATTACTAATAGACAAAAAAAGATAGTTATAATTGTTCTAATATTTTTATTATAGTTAAAGAAAAATGAAGATTAATGAAAACAAATTTTGAGAATTTATGAGATCGAGAGATCCAAAAATATGGTAGATATTGTTTATGAAAATTTGTTCCTTAATAAATTACAGTACTAGGGATCAATTTTTTTTTCTATTTTTAAAGAACAACTAGAATCAGTTGTAGAAATTCCAAAAGACTTCATAGAATTCACTTTATGTATGCATGGTAAATAATGTACTATTTATTTTATGTTTCAAAGTTATTTCTTTAAGGTAGATAATTATTGTAATCTGAAAAATAAAGAATAGTTGTAAATGACTATTATATTATACAAATGTACAAGTTGTGCACGTTTTTAACTACATATAAAATTTATTTTTTTTCTTTTGTAATTTTGGGTAAACTACATTAATTCAAAGTAAAACTTTACATAGGCATCGACTGAGATGGTAAGTAGTGCTTATCCAATCCCAGCCTTCGATTCCTTCAAAAGAGCACAGGTTTGGGGCTGTCTCCTAGGAGGAAACCAGTCCTTTAATAACATCAAAAGGTCAAAAATTACAAGGTGTGTTATAACACATAAAAAAGGAAAAGATCTATAGTATGTGCTGAAATAACAGAAAATAGAAAAGAGTTGAGCAACTGCACAGTCATGGTGTTCCTTCATCATCCTCTGTGAGAGGGTCCTGCTCCTCTATACGGAGTTATTACTCATGCGCTATGGCCTCCTCCGTAGCGGAAGGCACGCACAAGGCTTTGTATCTGTTGTGCAAAGGATGGGAGCGACTGGGTACTCAGCATTAGGAGCACATGTCCAAATACTCTCTGATTCCATGATCCACACATTGGTGTCCTCCCTCGAGATGTCCTATACGGGAGAGGCTCAAATTTTCGAGGAGTAGGATGCTCAAGGTGCGCGATGGTGGATTTCTTCGGACACTTTCTGCCCCTCTCATTCTCCTGAGGTAGCGAGATCTCCTCTTGGGTGTGCTCAGTGTATTGTGGTGCCTCCTTATCATGGCTTTCTGAAGATGAGCCCTCGATGGATTCCAAACGATTATCTTGAATGCACTGATATCGACCCGAGAACACGCCTCTTTGGCTACCCCTGATGGTGTTTTAGCGGTGACGCAGAGCCACGGGGGGGTGAAGAAACCAAGAGGGGGAGGTCATTCCACGTGCAGTGACTTGCTCAACAATTGAGCACTCAATAGATAAGCGTAGTAGGGGGTGTGCAACTGATAACTGTGCAACACGGGGGTTCACAGGAGGGGATGCACAACGAGGGAGCCTGCCTCTAAAATCGTGCAGCGTGGTGAATTTGTAGTGGCGATGAATTCCAAAGGGGTGCACGCAGCCAGGGGGAACACCACGGGGAGAGTGCAGCTCGGAGGGGAGCAACAAGATGGGTTCCCAGCAAGCTAGCTATAGTAAGGTGGCGCCCGAGAGGGAGGGAATGCAACTAGGGGAGCCCGTAGAGAGACTGATACAACAAGATAATGGAAAGGTGGGTGAAGAAGGCATTGGAGGCCAACTCGAGCAACATGGGGATGAAAAAATGAGGAAAGACCTCGCCTTTTGAAGACATATGGCACAAACTTATATGCTTTATGATTTTGTGACACATTTGCAAATGAGTGTTGGGAAAGTTCTGAGGGGGTTGCATGTGATTCAGGGTATGGAAAAAGATCAGGTGCATCAGGGAGCTCATGTGAATGATTATAGACGGGAGTTTCTGCATCATATTGGAGCTGGCAGTGCAAGACTTTGCCATCTTGTTCATGGGAGGAAGTGACTTCCCACGTACGCGTCATGTAACCCACATCCGGGGAAATATAAAACTATTCAAAATTAGAAAGAGATAATTAATTATAAATAATACTTTTCCATTGAGGAGACTGAGAAAGAAGGCTTTAGGATTTTGGAATCCCTAAATAACAATGTCTAGCAGTCTATAAGAAAAACCCCTTTTATTTACAAAGTTCAGAGTCTATGAGTTTTGAAAGTATTTTTCAAAAAAAAAACTATAACACTAGAAAATTATAGCATACAAATAATGAAATGTAAATACAGTTGAAGAACACTAAATTCAAGAACTTTAACAATGACTAAAAAAATCCTACTAATATTAAGTTATAGAGATAAAAATTTAAGCACAATTGAACAAGAATTGTGGCATAAATCATGCCAAAAATTATATACACCATTGAGATGGAAACTCTAAAAAATATATCGGGTTCATAGGGTCAAACCCTCACCCTTTTCCTATAATCAATTATACAAAGCTATCGTGTAAAACATATATTAAATATAAATGAAAAAATAAGCATATCTTGAGCGTAATACTATTTATGCATGGAGTAATCAACCTCATTGAGTTGAGATGTAAGGACACAACATTGATGCTCATACCCTTGAAAAACATAATAACTTTGAAAATCTCACAAAATGACTAATAATGTCAAATTTTATTTTTTTTGTGAAATTCCCTTACTAATCAACTAAACAACACCTAATAAATGAGTTGAAAGAAAATAGAGAAAACACAAAAACATATGTGAGTATATATATATATATGAACAAACAAGTACCCAAAATGAAAAATTTAAATACATGTAGCTAGGTTCAAGATATAAACGACACATTACAAATTCAAATATTAAAACATGTCATCTTTTATAGAGCTTATAAAAAAATATTTGACACAGTTTGAAATATTACATACCTAGAATTTATTAAGTAATACATTTGGGTTTTGATAGGGGTAAACCGTCACCCATAAATTGGAATAAAAAATACATAAAAGAAAGTGGAAATTTGCAGGAAATGAACACTAAAAAAACCACTGTAGTTCAATGCAAGAAAGTGGAAATTTGCAGGAAATGAACACTAAAAAAACCACTGTAGTTCAATGCATTGACGAAGTCTGTGATAGTTAGATTTAGATTGACGCCAAGGGGAGAGGGGTTTAATTTCATGATCGTGTATCATAAATGGAAGGTTTAACGTTCTTTATAATACATAAATATGGGCATATGAATACCTACAACGAAAAACCCTAAGTTGGCTTGTGCACCAGTGAAGAAACCCTGAGATAGCTTGCGCACCACTGGTGAAACCCTGAGTCAGCCTGCATTATGGTGAAGAACCCTGGGTTGACACATGCTCCAATGTGAATCCTGAAGTCATAACCATAAAAAAAATAAGATCATAGTTTATAGTAATATATGTATATATATAAATCACCTACACAAAAATGAGTTGGAGAAGTGAAATTATCCAGCCAAGTTCCACTTACGGAAAACCGTAGCCAGATAGAGAACTATTGAAAGAGATTTCTGCAAGAATGAGGTTAATTCGAACTGTCGAATAACCATAAAAACATTCATACAATGCAGACACTTAGTACAACCCTCATCGATGCCAATGATATTGTGGTAAGTCAAAAAAATAAGACCATAACTAAACTCTAATGTATAAGGGACCATCTAAAACATTTAATGGAAGTACAAGATATTAATGCGTAAAAGCAGTGAAGATCCATCATAAAGGTCCTTTGGACAAATAGATGAGAACCTAGCAAAAGAATCAATCATTATACAAAATTAGCAACTTTAACTCATGTTTTATTGACGTCCAATTGTCGGTTTACCATGACATGAAGAAAAAGTGCCAAGTATAACACCATTACACCTATAGAATAGTTTATGAAATGTTTTCCAAATCATCACTATTACTCGGGTCTCGGAGACTTTCTCATACATCAGTTAATGAGATTCACACAAGAAACCAACGAAAGATAGTGCTAAGTAATAAATGACCAGGTTAATATATCAATCCCATTTTTGTGAAGGTTACTTTCTAAGGAAGCATTTTGGAGGGAAATTACCATCTATTTTACAAAAAAACATTTGCTAACACCTTTAGCTAGATCAACCAATCTTAATACTTATTACCCTGTTTTATATGTTTGTTTAAAAGGATAAAAATCATGACACTCTCGCTAATTTTATATTAGGTATGTTTACAGTTTACAATAAGATATATATCCTTTTAATTAGAACTCGGGTACAACATTATCGTCAATACGAGAATATGAAGTGGAAAGTACATTAGCAAGGATGACAGTCTAGGGACAAATATTATCATTTAAGTTATAAATAAAATTGGGTTTTTTGTTTTTTTTGTTCTTTTTTAAAGAGATGTTACAAATGGTACCAAAGATTAGGATTAAGTTACCACTTTAGAACCTTATTGTGGTTTGAGAAATAAAATTACTTTACTAGCGCAATAATTCATATACGTCTAGAAATGGCAAACAAAGAAAGGAACGTAAATAGTGAACATAATAAACAAGAAATGTATGTGTAATTAAACAAAAGTTTAAATCAGGATGGAAGTCGAAATAAAAATTATGATGTATAATCCACACTACTAGAGAGATTACAACTCATGAGAACAGAGTTATCAAGATACAAAATAAATAATGAAAAGTTTTTAAAATATAAAGAAAAACAAAAGGAAATTCATGTTATACTACTAAAAATAATTATTGATAGATAGGAAATAAAGCACCATGGTAATAACTTTAATACTAAATATAAGAGAAAATAAATCTTAAAAAGGAAGGAACAAGAATATAAGGGTTAAATATATTCTAAAAAAAATGAAAAAGGAAGAATCGTAGTGAAAGCTTAAAATGTCATTGATACTCATGATATGTCCTCCTTAACTAATGTAATAAGGTAGATGAGTTGCAACAATAATTTAAGAGGATAATACCACCAATGTATGAAGGAGACACCAAAGACATGGTTAAAGCTTGAATGTTAGGAAAGAGATGGTTAAAGCTTGGATGTTAGGAATGAATGAGTAATTTCAAGTTTACATATATTCTAGAAACCTAAAGGCTATATTAGCAATATATCAACTCAACGAGACTACTGCCATATGGTAGTAGAATATTAAAAATGAAAATGGAGTTAAAGAGAAGGAAATGACTTAGAAAAAATTAAAAAAAAAGTTTCGGAAGATATACATAATGGAATAGTATTTAGATGATACTTTTAGGGAATTCCGTGATTTAAAACATGGGAATATGATCATTGGTGAATTTGTTGCTAAATTTTTAAAGTTTTTAAGTTATGTACCTTATCTCATAGAACAAAAATCTAAGGTGTGATGATTATTTAGCTGCTTACCTACATCTTACAAAGACATAATTGAATTTGATAACCCTAACACTATCAAGGTACTAATTAGAAAATATAATGTTTTTTTAACAACTTAATAAAAAATATAAACAATAGAAAACATGAGAAAACACAAAGAGAGACAAAATTGAATTCAAAGGAAGAAACACAATATTTTCTAATAGAATAAGATTTTTTCAAGGTAATAGTTTCAACGGAAATCTCGATATAAGTCTATTATTAGAAAAACTCATTCAAAGGGATTCATAAATGAAAAGGGGGATATGTCAAAGAACCACTTAAATGTTGGAACTATGGAGAACGGAATTGAGCTATAAACTATTGATATAATAAGGGAAATTATAGAACTCCAATCCATCATATACAAGAAGCTTCAACTGTAAATGATATACCCATCAATAGATCTAGAACAAACATATTTTTGGATGATTAATAGGTAGAACATCGAAAATAAATGGTTGAATTAAATGGTAAAAGATCATTTAAATCTATCTCTATTCTCATATATCCCATACCTAGTTAAGACTATGTATCACCTAGAGTGATGGAAATTTGTAAATTGATAAAAAATAAACAAAAACAAGCCTAGATAGTGCAATTGGTTGCAGCAACGAAAAGAAATATTACTAAAATAATCTAGATTTGTAACTTACACACGAACGAAACGTAAACATGGGAGAACTTGAAAATTCTTCTGTTAGAATCTTACGATGTGCTAATAGGTATAAATTGGATAAAGAATCATAGAGTTATTTTGAACTATTTACACAAGACATTTTAGTCTGTTGATGACAATAGGAATGTAAGAATCGTTAAGGTAGTACCTAAATGTCTTTCAGTGAGATAAATTCAGCACTATAGATGAAAAAGTGTGTCAAGAAAGGACGTCAAGTGTTTTTTGTTCAAATTTTAGACTCTACAACAAAAAAAAAAGTCTATTTTGGAAGACTTTTTCTATTTTGAAGGATTTTGAAGATGTATTCCTAGATGAAATTCCAAGACTACCACCCAAAAGAGATATTGACTTCACCATAGACCTGACACCTAGATATGTACCATTTTCCAAATCATCATACAACAGGAGTGTACCTGAGCTCACAGAGCTAAAACTGTAGCGACAAGAATTGTTAGAAAAAAAGTATATTTGACTTACTGTCTCATCTTAGGGTGCGCTAGTCTTATTTTTCAAAAATAAAGATGAATATTTTAGGTTGTGTATTGAATACAAAATGATAAACATAATGAAAATTAAAAAAAAATGATCCTTCTCTGAGTATAGATGATTTATTTGATCAAGTTAGAGGAGCTAACTTATTTTCAAAAACAAACCTAAAGTATTGTTTTCATTAAATCAGGATCAAATATTAAGACATGGAAAATTCCTTTCCAAAATAGATATGGACACTATGAATTTGTGGTTATTCCTTTTGGGCTAAATAACTCTCTAGCTACATTTCTGTGTCTAATGAACAATATTTTTAGTAGATACTTAGAGAAGTTTGTGTTTCTTTTTACTGACAAAATTATAATTTATTCTAGGAATGAATTTGAGTAAGAAGAACACCTCAGAATTGTATTACATATTTTAATGGAACATTAGTCATATGCAAAATTTCGTAAGTGTGAACTTTACAAGAAAAAATTGTAGTATTTCGGACATGTGATATTTGAATAAGGTATAGATATAGATCTCAAGAAAATAAAGGCCTTTATAGACTAGCATGTACTTAAGGATGTACTTGATAGAATATATTTTATGGGAAACACTGAGTTGATTATCTTGTTGTTGATGTCAAGAGAGGGTGCAATAGGTGAAACATGTCAAAGTATGTGTAGAAAATACAAGATGTCGTCATTAATATGTTGCATGTGATGAATGAGATGATGGAATGATGAAACCCTATATTTAGGGTTTTATTTTGTTGGATGATGAGCATACCTCGAAGTTGTTGACACTTTTGAAGATGCAACACATAAAATTTGTCCTGGAGACCCTCACTAGTAGATTCTACTTGTGTCAATTTTTTTGATATGTAGAGTGTTTCATGTGCCTCACTGTTTGAAAAATATGCCCAGTCAAAATCAGTGCAATCTTATTATGGTTGAAATCACTAAAGGGAGCTAATGTTGTAGCATTTAATTCGATCATAATAATAACGATGTGGTAACCATGGCATAAAGACATTAATTGAGAAAGAATAAAAAATTATGGAAACCCTAATTCAGCCAAGGAAAATTTTAACGTTCGAAAAGTCTCTTGAAGTTTAAAAACATTGGTGAATCTCACTAGTCCCTAATATGAAAAATATAAATTTTTTTTATTTATTTGTCAATTTATTGAAATTTATAATAATTTTAGATATATTATCCATCTAATGTTGGTTATTTTTCAGATAAAATTATTTTATATTGTAAAATTGGGCGAATCATTCTTACAAAAATGGAAATTGGTGAATATATTTTTTAGAAAACTCATGGAAAATATGCCCACCTATGAATATTAGCGCATAAATGTTTCCATGAATTCAACTAGGGTTTTGGGATAAATGGATAAATATTTCTTAAATAAAAAATTTAAATTAGGTCAATGGTGCAAGTCAAAGGAGGTATTATTTTGGCTCTAAAAATATTTTAAATTTGAACTTAATCCTTCCCTCCAAATTCACACATATAGACCTATCTAGAAATTCTCCTCCAAATCTATATAAATATAGAAATATCCCTCAAATGAGATATGAATATAATCCCAATTTATCTCATATCAATTATCCTATGGATACCAAATTCCTACAAGAGGTCGATGTTTTTGGCTTTAACATTAAATTTTTAGATATGGGTTTGTTTCAATCACTTATGTGGAACTTGCAGGTTTCATAGGTTGTGTGCTTAATGGTTTAATTTATCAGAAGGGGCGATCAATTTATTTTTTACTCCTATGAAGCAAACTCAGAGGGATTTCTCTTAAATGTGAACCAAATAATTGATTACTTGAAACCTTATTTATGAGACATCCCTATCATCCTTTTGGATATGGTTATAGTCGTTGTCTTATTTTAGGTTGCAAGGGATTCATTGGTTTTTTTTTCTACAAGCATCCTTAGAGAAATGTAATTTAAAACCAATGCAAATTCCATAAGTAACCTCTATATTGTTGAGTATCTTGTCATTGATTTCAAAGAGGGTGCAGCAGGTGTAACATGTCAAAGTAGGTTGAACAAATGTAGGATGTCGTCATTAACATGTTGGATGTCATGAATGAGATGATGCAGTGATGAAACCATAGCTTTAGTGCATGGTTTCCTTGGATGATGAGCATACCCTGCACTTGTTCAAGATTTTGAAGATGAAAAACATAAAATTTGTCTTGGAGACCAACAATAGTAGATTCTACTCATCATCTCAATTTTTTTGATATGTAGTGTGTCTCATGGGCTTAATAGTTTGAAGGATATACCCAGTGAAAATCAGTGCACTCTTATTATGGTCGAAATACCCAAAGGGAGGTAATGTGGCAACATTCAATTGGATCAAAAGAAGAATGATGTAGTAGTCATCGCATAAGGACATTCAATGAGAAATAATAAAAAAATATGGACATGTTAATTCCCCCACGGAAACGTTTAAGGATGGAAAAATATGTTGAAGTTTAAAAACATTGGAGAATATCACTAGCCCCTAATATGCAAACTATAAAATGTGTATTGATTTATTTTTAAAATTATTAAATTTTATAATTATTTAATATATATTATCCATATAATGTTGGCAATTTTAAGGTAAAAAAAATTATATTTTAAAACTTGGGCAAATCATTTTTATAAAAAATGGAAATTAGCAAATATTGTTTTTGGAAAAATCATTAAAAATTAGTCCCCTAAATGTTTCGATGAATTTAGCTATGGTTTTGGGATAAAAGAATCAATTTTTATTAAATATATTTTAACTTAAATTAGGTCAATGATCCAAGTTAAAGGAGGGAGTATTTTAGCTCTAAAAATATTTGAAATTTAAACTTAATCCTTCCCTCCAAATTCACACATATCGACCTCTCTAGAAATGCTCCCCCAAATATATATAAATATAGCACTCTCCCTCAAATGAGATATGAATATCATCCCATTTTCTCTGATAAGAATTATCCTATGGATAGAAAATTCCTAGAAGAGGTCGAAGTTTTGGTGTTTAACATTTAATTTTTAGATATAGGTTTGTGTCCGTAAATTATGTGGAACTTGTAGGTTTCATAGGTTCTGTTCTTAATGGTTTGATTTACCTGAAGTGAAAATATATATTTTTTTACTCCTATGTAACAAACTTATAGTGGTTTCTGTTAAATGTGAACCAAACAATGGATCACTTGAACCTCTATTTATGAGACATTCCTATTGTCCTTTTGGATCTGGTTATAGTGGTTGTCTTATTTTTTTTTACTCTTATTCAAAAAATTCGTAGTGATTTCTGTTCATCTGAACCAAACATTGGATCACTTCAACCTCTATTTATGAGACATTCCTATTATCCTTTTTTATTTGGTTATAGTGGTTGCCTTATTTTGAGTTGCAAGGGATTTGTTTGGTTTTGTTCCTACAAGAAACCTTGGAGAAATAGTTTGAAACCAATGCATGAAAAATAATCACTCTAAAAATTACTTTTATCTTTATGATATATTTGTGGTTGTAAGGATTTATGCAATATATTTTCGTTGGGATTCGCTGCATATTTTTTTTTGTATATTGCAGTTGGATTTAAATTATTGGAAATATCACCGAAGTTGTTCCAGATCAGTAACACCCTCAAGAAATTTTTTAATCATTTTAGTGCACTCGTATATGCATATCATAATATTTTATTATGTGTATCTATTCCACATGTTAAGGAAACAACTATGAATTTATATGAACCAACATTGGCTTGTATTTTCAAACTACATGACTTATTGAAAATTTCGTAAGTTAACATGGGCTAGTTCTAAACACATTAAATATGGCCTACTTTGAAGGAATTTCTTAGGAAATTTGTCAAATATCCACTAATCCTGAAACATCTCATGAAATGAACTCTAAATAAAGGCCTCTAATACAATAGAAACATTGAATTCTTTATGCGAGAGGTTTGATAGTCTATGCATCCCTATAAAGGTGATACATCTCTAAACTGATCAACTATTCTAGACATAATGAATGAAAATACTGAGAGAAACTATTTCTTAAGACAATATAAAAGAATATATACATGAATATATCCTTTTTCAAACAACATACGGTAGTCTGGGTCTCATATATTACAAAGAGATATTGAAATGATTACACTTTATTGTTGTAAAATACCTATTTAGGATACAGAATGAATTATGTGTAAAAAAACAACAAAGACCTTGAAGGAAGTGAAACAATAATTCATATGAAAGTAAGGAAGTGATATATGTGACTATGTCTTGGAATCTTTTGGGCATCCTCCCTCTACATGTATTTATTTTTTTATAGCTAACCTTCATACCTGTGGACCATAGTCTCAAGCCTTGAAGTAGTAGTTGAAGTTTATATCATTTGGATTATAGAACTAAGATATAGGGAGTTTCTTATGCCCTTGATCTTGAGTTCTAAGCTATATTATACATAGTTCTATTACTCACAAAATATATGCATTAATTCCATAAATGAACCAGGATATTTCCAACCTACAATGGCATTTTTTTTGTAGCTAAAATATTGTTCCTACATTGATATTTTTTATGGTGAGACCATAATTCATATGAAAATCACCTTGTTCTATAAGTGTTGTGAAACCTTTATTACATTACAACATTGATGAATTTAGTGACCTATATGAAAACAATATTTAGCTTTCCTTTATGTAAATGATAACTATGGTAGATAAGTGCTTACATAATAGTGAACATTAATATGATTGTGATATGATAGCTTTCCATTTCTGTAAGTTGGGTCATTTTCCCTGATGCAACATCCCAAACTCATTTAGGGAGTGTTTTATTCCTTCCAGCCATGTTGGTAAAACTTCCTGGATAATCTTATACTTCATTTCATCTCATCTGTTAAATTTGTATGTACATCGTACATAACAAAGAACTTGGTTGAGATTAAATTTGTGTGTACTATTCATCTGATGTTTTATTTTTAGTATTTATGCTCTTAATAATTAATGGAATCTAACCGATTCTAAAAATTAGAGAAAATAATGATTCATTCCGCTCTTACTATTTCCAACACTTACAAAAAAATATGATTAAGTCAAATTAGTCTCCCAAATGTCATTAAAGTTTTGATAAAATAAAATAGTTACTTACAATGGCCCCTTTGTAATGCATTGCTCACCATTACAAATATTTTGTGGTATGTACAGATGCATCAAAATAAGATTTAGAGGGTGTATTGTCTCTAGACGGACATTCTATTTGTTATCAATGTAAAATACTAAAATAACATGAAAATCATTATTCCACACAAAATTTAGAGTTATAAAATGTTATAGATGCTCTAAATATGTGACAACAATATTTAATAAGAAAAATATTTATACTAATCACTGAGATAATCACTGAGAGCATCAACATGAGGTATTTTTTTGGCCAACCCATCCTTAACGCTAGACAGGAGAGATGGTTACCTACCACCAGTGAATATGAACTTCAATTATAACACATAAAAGGGAAGGATAACAAGTTCATGGATGCCTTAAGTTCAAAAATAAGTGTAATTCATTGAACAACTACAAGTTAAATAGAAACAAATTTTCTAACAAGAATAAAAATACCGTATCAAACACATGAAAAGATTCATAAATAGCATAAAATGTGCAAAGAAAAGGAAATAGATACGTAGATATAAGGTTGGGAATGTGACAAAGGGTTGATTAAGTTCAAAAACATAATATTTGAACCAAATTCTCCAAAAATTTAACAAATGGTGCTATATGAGTATCATAGTATGATGTATTTGGCACATCCAATATACAAAAAAAATATTTCATCCATTAAAAAGGATTTTTATTGGCCAAATTTGGAAAATGAAATAGTAGAATATATTACTAGGTGCATGTAATTTCAATTTGTGGAGCCCGAACATAGACACCCTACATGACTATTATGACCTTTAACTACACCCCTGTGGAAATGGGAAGTTATAACACTTGATTTTATCACAATTTTACCTAAAACAAATAAATAACATGAAAAAATTATAGAAGTGGTGTATAAATTATCAAAACATGCACATTTTATATGAGTAAGGTCTACCTACAAAGGCATAAACATTGCAACTATTTTTATGAAGGAAATTTATACCCTACATTGAGTTCCTAAAAAAGTAATATATGATGGAGATGCAATGTTTAGAGGAAATATTTGAAGGGATATATTTGAAGTTTTAGAAACAAAATTAAGTTTTAGTATTGCTTATCATCCTAAAACAGTTGGTTAGATGGAAAGTACCAACCAAAATATTGAGCATATGCTACGAATGTATGTTATAGACAAACCTACTAAATGGGAAGGATATCTACGGTTAGTGGAATTTTCATATAATAATAGGTATCAAAAGTCCTTAAATATAATTCTTTTTGAAGTTTTATACATAAGAAAATGAATGACACCAGTGACATGGGATGACTAAGTAGACATAATTATATTGGGACCTGATATGTTAAGAGAAATGGAGAAAATAGTAAAAAAATCAAGAAATAACTTAAAATAACACAAGATCAACAAAAACATTATGCAGATTTGAAAACAAGGCATCAAAAATCTAAATAATGGTATCATGTATACTTCAAATTGAAGCCTAAAAAGAGAAAATTGAGACTGGGAAGTTTCACTAAATTGGCAACCAAATATTGTGCGCCATTTGAACTATTGGCATGACTAGGCTCAGTGGCTTACTAGATGGAATTACCTGCTAATATGAAAATTGATAAATTTTTTCATATTTCACTTTTAAAAACCCAGGTGGAACCTGAAGGTGAGTTTCAAATGTAACCACTTAAAATTACTGACAAAAGGAACACCATGCTCCAGCATCACACCATCAGGTAGATGAAAGGGAAATGGAATCACTTTAGCATGGAAGAGGGTAAATGGGAGATGGAGGATGCCATTGAAGAGGCATATTTATATTTATTTCATACATTAAATTCTAGACAAAAGTCTGCGGACTAAGTTAATTACTAAGAGGGGGTGAAATGTGATACCCAAAAATAAAAGGTAAAGAATAGTTCATATTATTTTATTTTTGGGGAGTTATTTTAATCTGAAATACTTTTCAAACATGTATTGCAAAAGTACGTAATTATTGAGACTTTTTTTTAGTTAATAAAATTAATATGCAGTTGCATAAGCAATGTTGAAAATGAATGGACTATGAAATTATGGGCGTAAACTGGGTGACTGTTGGAAAAAAAAATTAGACAAGTAGGAAGTTCAGTTCCACCACTTCCTAGCGGAAATTTGAGTTGGTAAAAAAAAAAAATACCACCAACTAACATTTTTTTGGTAGTCTATACAAAAGACCACTTTTATTTACCAACTTCATTTTCTATTTCTTTTGAAAGTATTTTTCTTTAAAAATAAAAAAATAAAACACTAGAAAATTACAAGATATAAAGATTGAAACGTAAATACAGTTGAAGATCACAAGATTTATTAAATTTAACACTAATTAATAACATGTAGCTAATATGAAATTATAGGGATAGAAATTTAAGCACAATTGAACCTGATCCATCCCATAAAGTCTGCCATAAATCGTATACACCTTCTAAATAAAGATCTAAAAAATATATGAGTGTCGTAGGGTCCAACCTTCACTCTTTTTCTTAAAAGCATTGTACTAATATATCATCTAAAATATATGTTAACTATAAATGAACAATTCAACATATCCTGTGCTCCATGTTATTCTTATGCTGGGTAATCAACCCTTTTGAGTTGAGATGCATGGACAGATCGTTTGTGCTCAAACCCTTGAAAAACATAAAAACTATGAAAATTTCAGAGAAGGACTAATAATGTCCAACAAAAATAAAAATTCCCCTGGGATGTTTTGGGAAATTCCCTCACCCATCAGTGAAAACAACACATACAAAATGAATTGAATGAAAAAGGATAAAATCCAAAACAATATATATATATATATATATATATATATATATATATATATATATATATATATATATATATATATATTGAAATGCACAATTGAGATACATATAACTGGGTTCAAGAGATAAACGACATGTTATAAATTAAAATATTAAAACAAGTCATTTTATATATAGCATATAAAAACAAATTCACAGTTTGAAATATTACATAACCAAACTTTATGAAATAACAAATTTGGGGTTATATTGGGATAAAAAATCACCTAGTAATTGAAATAAAACTTATGTGAAAGAAAGTGAAAATTTACAGGCATTTAACTATAAGAAACCGCTCCAGTCTAATACGTTGAATAATTTTGTTAACAGTGAGACTTATATTCACATTGAGAGGGAGGGTTTTTAATTTCATCGTCATGTCTCATAAATGGAAGGCTTACATTTTCTTCTGATGCACAAATATGTGCATATGAATACATGCAACGAAAAACATTGAGTCGGCTTACACACTAGTCAATAAACCCTAAGACAGAGTGTGCACCACTGTCGAAACCCTTAGCAACATACATTCTTGCAAAGAAACTCTCAGTCAACTCATACTCCAACGTGAATGTTGGATTCAGAACCGTAAAAAATTTAGATCAAAGTTTATATATATAGATATATATATATCTAAACCTACAGAAAAATGAGTTGGTAAAGTAAAATTACCAACTCAAGTTCCATTGAAAACGACCCATAACCACTTAGAGAACTATTGAAATAATCTATAAGTGAGAAAATGAATTAATGCTAACTGTTGAATCACCTTAAAGAGTTTCATACAGTGCAGGCACTCAGTAGATCCCTCGCAAACGCCAATCATATTGTAGTAATTAAAACAATAAGAGCATAAGGAAACATTAATGTACAATAAACGCTCTAAAAATTTTAATGGAAGAAAATATATTACTGAGTAAAATAAGTGTAGAGTCTTCATCGAGTTCCTTCAAACAATCCTTCGAAAACCTAGGAAAAGAATCATATATTCCATCAAATTAATGATTTAACTCATGTTTTTTTCATGGCCAATTGTCAGTTACCCTCCCGTATTACCTTGGGATGAAGGCAATTTGTTAAGTATAACACCGTCACACCTAGAGAATGGGTTACAAAATGTTTTCCAACTCATTGTTATTACTTAGTTTTGAGAGACCGTTGCATCCATTAGTTAATGAGATTCAACCAAGAAACTAATGAACACTAGCGTTAAAGTAGTTAAAGACAATATTAATATACCAAACCCCGTTTTGTTAAGGTTACTTACTAAGGACACATTTTGGAGAGGTGTGATAAGGAATTTACAAATAACCATTTCTGAACACCTTCTGCTAGGTCAACCAATGTTACTACTTATTACCCTATATTTACATGTTTGTTTAAAAGGATAACAAACGTGACCTTATTTCTAATTTAATATTATGTATGTTTACAATTTACAATAAATTATATGAGAATATTTAGTATCATTTTCATTAGATTCCAGGTACAACTTTATGGTTAATATGAGAATATCATGAAAAGTGGAAAGAACATTAGCAAGATCACATTAGCAAGATCACATTCTAGGGACAAATATAACCATTCAAGTTATAAAAAAAGGATTTTTTCTATATATAGATGTTACAATATTTCTGCAATAGTTTCTCCTACTATTTGCTGCAGGGTTCTCTTGTTTTGTCATTGCATATCTGAAGCGTAACTAGCCATATTTTGTTTTTAGGCTCACTTGTCAAGGGTGACTTAAGTGAAGTGATTTTGGTACATCTTCCCAAAATATTTACACTAACAAACGGTGACTCCACTAGTGTAGTAATTCATATTTTGAGTGACTATCATTTTAGTGGTTTTCATGTTTTTCTTCAAATATTTTTAGCCACTCAACTTTGATTTTTAGATCTCCTTTTATTTTCTGGAAAATTTTTTGGATTATGTTTCTTTTTCAGATCTTTCCACAGGTCATAGGTATCATCCAAGTAGGAGATGACACAATATGGGCAAGATATGCTAACCAAGAGTCATCGGAGAAAAATACAATTTTCAGCCCCTTATATGTTTTCTATAATGCACTTTTTGGCTGTTTAGTGCACTCCAATGCACTATTCAGGTTAGAAACTGCATTTTTCACTTTTCCAAAAATAAATTCATAATTTTTTTAGAATTTCCAATTGTGTTTTGTGGGTACTGGTTAGGGTTTCTATTCTTTCCAATGTATCCCCTAGGCCTTCATTCTCTTAGTTTTTTCTCTTTCATTAAGGAAACCCCCCCCCCCCCCTCCCTCCCCCCAAGTTTTGGAGTACACCTCCAAATTTTAAGAAGAGATTTCATAAGTTGAGGAGTCTAGGGTACAACATCTTCAACCACTAATTTTTAAGGTGTGATCAACTATTTTATAGCCAGGGAAAATTTTAAGGATAGAAAATTGTCTTGAAGTTTAAAAAATTGGCGAATCTTACTAGTCCCTAATATGCAAACTATAAAATGTCTATTGATGTATTTGTAAAATTATTCAAATTTATAATGATATTATATATACTTTCTATATAACATTGCCGATTTTTAACATAAAATAATTTTATATTGTAAAAATTGGGCGAATCATTTTTATAAAAAAATGGAAATTGGTGAATATTTTTTTTGGAAAAACCATTGAAAATCAACCCACCTGCAAATATTAGCCACTAAAAGTTTCAATGTTTATAGCACTCTAGGATAGGTTTCTACATCATTTTACTCCCTTCCAAGTTTTGTGTTTCCTTCCCCCCTTAGGATCCCCTTGTGTTTCCTAGATTTTGCAACTTATTTCCAATCCTTTTTAGCTTTTTTCACCTCTGATTGTTTCTATTTTTCTACATCATTTACAACATATTAGTGCTTTTAGAGCATAGTCCATTTTATGTTATATATTGTAGGTAATTTGTGTGTCGCTAATTAGCTTGATTTCCACCTATTTTTTTAGTTATTTGAGAGCCTTTTTGGGTGGGGTTTGTGTGCTTGAATCAATTGTTTATGTTATTGTCCATTCGCAACATTATTTATAGTTTTTCAACATATTATTTTAGCAGCACATGACATCATAAAACATGCTTAATTAAGTCATACATTGAACACACTTTTCACACACACTTGCACACCCTAAATGAACATGAGCTTGGTTAACACCGCTAAGCAAAGACTTGAAACAAGCCACATAATAATACTATAACATGCTTATATTAAGCCAACTTGGGAACCAAGGCTAAATAATTTGTGTAGTTAGGTGTATGTCGGTGGTATTGGCTTCCAATAATACCAATTGATCACTTGCATTGAAACATGGAATTAAACTTATTAAGGAGATTAAAATAATTCACCATCCCATAGTCCAAAGTCAACGTGTGTTAGAAACCAGATTCATAGGGGGTTAGGCTAGATGATCGTGCAAGAAATTCTTCTCGGGGCTACCTAACCCATGTTATGGAATTATGTGTAGTGGATGATCACCAAGAAGCTCAAGACTCGACCACCCCCATGGGAAAAAGGTAATTGTATGACCAATCATGGGAAAACACCTTATAGGACTAGTTGTGGGTAGCAGTTGGTTCTCTATGGCACCTTTCTCTAGATACCTCTGGTTGGAAGGATCAGATTATTTCAAGTAAGAAGTATTTTGGAAGGCCATCTAAAACAGCAGATTTAGAACTTGTTTGAGGATTGACATCAGTTGTATGCTAGAGGTCATTTTTCTTTGATAGGACATATTTTCTTGAATTAGAGTAGCATCTTAATATAGTTAGTTTACATTTGTGACCACTACACTATGCGTTTTCTTATTATTTTTTATTTTTTTTCCCTATCATCCTTTCTTTCTTTGAGTCATCATTGTCTTGACATCATTGGAGCCCTAGGTAATTTTTCATGGAGATGTAGTGGCCTTCGCCCCAAGTTTCCGTTACGAAATATTACTCCTCCCTATCACATTAGATTTGGTCCTCCTAGTCCTCCATTGAGTTCTCATTCTAACTCAGGTTCTACTAATTCTTCTAGTTATTTCTTTCATTCTTAGTCTTCCCAACTCTATATCACCACCATGTCTGGCACCAACATGGTTGGGGGAAACCAAGGTAACCCTACAAGGAGAAACTCCACCTATATGGTCACTTGTCCTCCATTTCTACCCGTTATGGTTGGTTTGAATCTCCTTGATTTTATAAATATTATCCACCACCCTCTTCCACATTATCCCAATTGGCATACTATGCCTACCAAGATTTCTTTTGACATTCCCAATTTTGAAGGAAATCCTAGAGAATATCCCACAAATCATGTTCGCTCATTTCATATGTGGTGTTCCTCAAATTCTATCACTGAAGACACTATATATCTTTGCCTCTTCCAATGCACCATTACTAGAGTTGCTGGTAAGTGATATGTGGAACAATCACATGCCTCCCATTCCACTTTAGTGACTCTTACCAAAGCCATTATATCCTGCATCTAGTTACCTCTCTGTTATGACACCAATACCAAAATCTTGACTTAGTTTCATGACACTTCTTCAATAGTACCTAGATGACCATATTCAAGAATAGCAGAAAAGGATAATAATGTGTAGGGACCTCGTATTCGAAGACCGCGTTTATATGGATTGGCTCCTGAGATCTATTTCTGCTCCCATAGGTGAAGATGTCACATCCCACTTCCCTCAAGATGAGGAAAAAGCACTCCAAGTAGCTTTGAAATATGACCTGATCTATGCACAGTTATGGTATATTTATATCGTCTTTCCTGAATGACCTTCGCATGGTTCTATTAATGCACCAATGGCATCTCATGTCGCATATGGTAGCGTTGTATCCATTTCACACCCTAAACCTCCACCATATGCTCCACCTCCAATGATTTATGTTCAACTCCAGGGGGTACGAGTTCCTCTTACACTTATTCCCCTCCCAATCCTTCACATGGTAACACTTATCTAAGTCCATTAACATCATAATCATATCCCTATCTACATTAAAAAATTCTAGGGCCAATTCTTGCTTCACCTATTCATCCTAGTGTTTCCTCATATCCTTACTGTCTGTATGCACCGCCTAGCACTCCAGCCCCACCAAAACCAATGCCCCAGCTTCCCCTACCTCCTCCACCTCTTCCACAACAAAAACCTCCTCCTCAAGGTCAGGTGTGTGCTCAGTAGATAAAAATCAATCCCTTTAAGCCCAAGATATGGAACAAGGGGAAAGATAATCATAACTATCCATCTCAAGGTAATCAGGGTAATCAGGATCCACCATCTAATGCCCCTCATGGAAAACATCCTAATCCTGCAACCCAGAAATAGGGTAGAGAGGCCAACCAAAACAAGGCTCTTCATACGAATAAAACTTGTGCATGTTGTGGTATATTTTACCATGATACTCATGTTTGTCCCATTTTACCTGGAATGCGCCAATCATGGTAAGATCCAGTAGATTCTTCCAGAGGACCTTAACCCATTGCTCCACCACCTCCTCCTCCTACTTCATCACAATAAATTTTTCTTTCCAATCCTTTTCCTCATGATGGACATATAGCTTCCCGACTCACATAGGGTAATGCAGCTCCCCAACCTTCAAAAATGTGGCAAAAATGATTACCATATCCTTATGATGAATTCTGATGAAATTATTACTGAGCATGTCAACCTATAGACTCAGTTGCACCAATATGACAAGTTTCATGCAAATTCAAGAACGAATTATCATCCTAAAGTTTCCACTCAGCCCCTATTTTCATCAAATGGCACCTTAGATATCCCTCCCCCTAAGGTATAGGTTGTCCCTAAGATCCTCATAGGTCCATTGCTTCGAAATGTTTCTTCTTATAAAACCTCCCATACCTATAACATAGTATATGACTTGCCACAGTCTCCTACTTCCATTTCAGTGCTAAAATTCCTCCAAGCATGCCCATCACAATGGAAAGCTCTACTCTTTTCTTTGGGAATTGTGGATCCTTCTAGCGATCACATGACTGTCTTTGATGTTGAAAAATCAGAACATCCCCCCCTTCCTTTATATGTTTCTTTTCAAATGCAGGTCTTCATAAGAAATGCCATTTTCCAGCGGTGTATCATAGACGAAGGTGCCTCCACCTATGTGATGGGCACTATTATTTGGAAGCAACTTGGTTCACCTAACCTGTCCCCATCCATCATCACTTTTCATGCTTCGGAGAGTCATCACTCACATACATTTGGCTTACATTGCAACTATCCAATTACTATTTCCCACAACATAATCTTAATTGATTCGAAGACATTGATGCCCCATTATATTATAACATCATCTTGGGTCATAGTTACATCTATCGAATTTCCATTGTCACATCCATTGTCTTTCGCAAGATGTGATTTCCTCATACTGGAAAGATTTTCACTATCGATCAGTTGAATTACTATGATCCTTAGTATCATACGTCTCCTCAGTCCACTATCACATCGATGATTAGCAATAAGGCTATCTATTCCCTCATCAATGTTCCTTACGGAGTCTATAAATATTCCACATTGCTTGGTGCTTATCATGGGCTTCCGCATGTTCCCTCTAAGACTAGATACTCCAGTGTTTACCTGCTTCAAGCATCACAGGATGCCAACAAGTTGTCTTGTATGCCTTCAAAAAAAACAACCCCTCCACAAACTATAGCTCAAAACTAAACCAACCTTCTCGTGCAATTACTCAATGTCTATTTCCTTCTACTGACATCTCTACTAGTCTCTTCCAAACTGGAACTATTCCCCCAAGTCTTAACCATCTACGAGTAGTTTGTCTAGGTCATTACCATTATGGTGAGATACCTTTATTATTCGCACCACATTGAATATTTTCTACCCATGTTATGGATACGTTGAGTCTAGCTAATATCACCTTGGGGATCCCATTCGGGTAGATTGATCCTCCTACAAACACTCCTCTGGATCAACTAAAACCTTAGAATTCTTTGACCCTGGTTCAACCTATTTCTCCTACCCCTTCCTTTGCTTCAGTTCCACAATAAACTCAACATGAAGCTACTTATGCTACGAAAGCATCTGGTGAGGGGAAAAATACAAGAAAAATGGAACCATATACAAGGCACCCTAAACCACTCTAGCTCCTCCTAAGCCTCCAAATCCTACTCCTCCATGTACTTTCTGTGATGTTATTGTGCATGCCGCCAATAATTTTATTGAGCTTCCTCATATCAAAAATTTGGTCTTTGATACCTTTTTTGAATCTAAGATTCTTGAGGTCCATGTTACCTTAGCCAATTTAGCTAAGAAGAACTGATCATGACACACGAATCATCCTTGTTATTTGTGTGATAACTATGGCCATTATTTCCATCTTCTATTCCCCTCTTGAATATTTTCATGACACACTTCATGTACTTTGCAAGTTACATGTCGCTCGTAGTGATTCCACCTCCGCTAAACCTACAGGTTATGGTCCCACTATTATGTTAGAACAAGAGGTCTCTCAATGACGCATCATGATTCCTTCTCCATATGTCAATATGACAGATAGCTCAACACCTATTTTATACCTATCTTGATCCATGGATAGATGTATTGGGACTCTCTTGGAGTTTCCTATTGTGATTTTTTTGAACCTTCTTTGTCAAACACTTCAGTCTCAACATCGGTATATGTCCCATCTACTATTCATCCATCTTCCCCTTTCAAAGATGCACATGTGAACCTTGTCTATCATGACAATAATTTAGGTAATTACCCATCATGTGGTCCTTCTTCCTCTAGTCCTCTCATCTTTCATTCTGATGAAGACATTATGGAAGTTATTACCACCCTTGACTATCCTTGGGATGATATACACCATCGTGCATACTTCCTTCTGCAACTAACCCATTATCGATATGTTGCGGAGTCCAAAGACTTCATCCATATTGAGGTCGATTGGTTTAGAAATAAAATTTATGCACCAGATGCTTTAAAAGAAGGAAATATGGCTAACATATCCCCTACCATAAAAATTGACATTTTGAATTAACCAAGGATCGAAGAAAATATCACCTTGGGGGAACAATGCACCCCAGAATAAATTGATGCTTACACTAATTTATTCAAAGAATTTTGAGATGTTTTCTCCTGGTCTTATTCCAAGATACCTATACTTGATCCTGAAATTATTGAACACCATATTGACAAATGGTCAGATGTCATTCTCAGTCACCAAAAGCAAAGACCTATCCATCCTTCCAAGTATAGGGCTTTCAAATCCGAAATCGATAAGCTGAAGCAAGATGGTTTCATTTACCCCATTGAATACACCACATAGGTGTCCAATCTTGTTCCTGGCCTAAAGAAACAAGGCACCATTCGTGTATGCACAGACTTTCATGATCCTAAAAAATATTTTCCTAAATACAACTTTCCCTCACATTTCATAGACCAAATCATTAATGGGTGTGTGGGGCTTCAGGTTTTTTCCTTTATGGATGCATTCTTTGTATATAACCAAATACGTATTTTTTATGTCGATCAAATTAAAACCACTTTGACTATTCCATGGGTAATATTTGCATATAGGGCCATCTCTTTCAGTTTAATTAATGTTGGGGCCACTTTTCAGCATGCCATGTCCTACTACTTTCACGAACTAGCTCATATTATCTTTGTGTATCTAGAAGTTCTCACCACTGGTTCCAAGCTTCGGTCACAACACCTTCATGATTTAGGTACCATCTTCCTTTGATTCGAAAGTATAACATTCACCTCAATCCCCTTAGGTGTTTCTATTATTCTCCTGCTAGATGAATTTTTGGATTCATTGTGTCGAAAGATGGTATCACTCTTAAACCTCTCAAAGATCAAGCCATTCTCCATCTTCCTCCTCCCCATACCCTTCGCCAGTTGCAAAGCCTCCAAGGCAAGGCCAAATTTCTTTTTGATTTTCTCCTGATTTTAATCACCAAAAAATGATCACCTAGATGTTTCTAACTAGGTGGACCGAAATAAACCATGTGAGTTTAATTTTACCATAGTAAAATCACTTTCACTAGAAGAAATAATTTTATAAACCACTTTTATTAATTTATTTTCGATTAAAACCCATGAGAATAATTAAATAAACCATTACTTATTTAATTTTATTTAGGAATAATTATTAAATCAATGTTTGATAATTATTCATTATCACTTTTGACTAAATCACTTAGTAATACTTAAATAAATCATAATTTAATTATTTTTCCTTCACTTCGTCCTTGGAATAAGTATTAAATCATGATTAATAATTATTTCATTTCACACATTTCTTATTATTCGTGAAATAGTTGATAAATAATTTTATTTAATTATTAAATCAATATTTAATAATTATTTCATTTCACACATTTCTTATTATTCATGAAATAATTGATAAATCATTTTATTTTTTAATTATTTCTAAATAAATATATTTAACCATTTCAAATATAATTTTCCTCTCCAAAAATATAATAAAATATTCCAAGCGACTAGTTCTAGATTTTGGTGAATAATATTTTGTTATTCTCCATTTTCGAGATCAATCCAATACTTTGTTAAAAATAAGATGGTTTTTCATTCATTTATGACCATGATCATTATCCTGACCACCAATATCGTCACATGGCATTCGAGCTCCCATTTTTTAGTTCTAAATTTTTTAGGTTTTGACATCGTTGAGAGAGGAATATCTGAATACTGAAGCGGTGAGGACATCAAAGGACCCATCCCATTGAGGGGGACTTACAACCCTTTGTAAATCGCCTGCTCCAGGTGTCATTAATAAAATATTTTTCTTTCAATTTTTTTTGAAGATTGGGTTAATCACATAATATTTATTTCTATTGTTTGTTATTTTAGATTTGCATACATCCACGATTTTTTACCACATATTTGTTGCAGATACGATGCTACAATTTTTGTTAGAGTCATTAGCCACTCATGACTTAGGTGAGATATTTTTGGTACAACTTCCAAGAAATTTGATACTAATAAATGGTGACTCTAGTGGTATAGCAATTCAGTTTCGTGGGTGACTTTTGCTTTGGAAATTTTAGGGTTTTCTACAACTATTTTTAGATTTTTTTTCTATTTATATATTTCTCTCGATTATTTTGTCAAATTTCTAGTTACTAGTGTTTCTCTACTATTTTCCGTAGGTGACAGGTTCCAGTTGAGCATGAGATTACAACCTCTCGCGCAATCTCACGATCGATAGTCTCAACAAGAAAAATTCACTTTTCAACCCCATAACTACACTCACGGCTCTGAAAAACACTTTATGGCCCAAAGACAGAATTTTCAGCCCTTCCAGGTCAGTACCTACATTTTGAAATAAAATCAAAATTTTTTTCAGGGTTTATTTTCAATGATGTGGGAGTGTTGTCTAAATAATGGGTCAGAGTTGTTTCACTCCTATTTCAGTAATGCTTAGGCCTAGATAATCTTAGTTTGTCTCTTTGAGGAAGAAAAATCCTCCTATGATTTTTAGTAATCCTCCACATTTTTAGGAAGGGATTGGTTGAGTGAGGAGTCTATGATTTTCAACACTTTTAGCTTTTGATTTTCCTAGTTGGTCCACTTTATTTTAGCCCTTTTGGATAGGTTATTTTGCAATTATAAATCCATTTTAAGTTTTTTCTTTCCTTCCCCCTTAGGATCCCCTTGAGTATCTTTATCCTGTTGAGCTTCTTATCTATCCTTTGCAACAGATCTCACCTTTGTTTTTGTTGTTTGTCTGTAGCATTTTCAACAACATAGAGCCTTAGATCCGAGTACCTTTTACATTAGATATTGTAGGCCCTTTTCATGTGTTTTTAGTAGCTTGTTAGCCTAATTTTTTCAATTTGTTTGACAACCTTCTTTGGGCGGGGTTTGTGCTTTATTTTTGGTTTATTTTACTCTCATGTTTAAGAATTATTTGCAGTATATCAATAGAATATGGCATCATAAAACATGCTCAATTAACTCATACGCTAAACAAACGTTCGACGCAAACTTTAAAACCCTAAACGAATGTGAGCTTAGTTAACATCGCTAAGCCAATACTTGAAGCAAGCTCATAATAATAATATAACAGACATATACTAATCCCACTTGGGAACTAGGGTCGAATAATTTGTGTAGTTAGGTGTATGATCATTGGGATAGGCTTCCAGTAACACCCAATGAAGATTTACATTAACACATAAAATGTGTGCTTTTAGGGAGCTTAAAATACTTCACCATCCCATGGTCAAAGCCAAAGTGCGTTAAAAACCTCATTCATAGTGGGTTAGGCTAGTTGATCGTATGAGCCATTCCCCTTGGGGCTACCCAACCCCTGGTAGGGAATTGTGTGCGTTGAATGATCATCAAGAAGCTCAAGAATCGACCACCCTCGTGGGACAAAGGTAACCATAGTGACCAATCATAGGAAAACACCTTATACGACTCATTGTGGGAAGCAATTGGTTCTCTACCCCACCTTTATATGGAGAACTCTGATTGCACGGATGAGTATTCGTCAGGTAATAATTTCTTTGGAAGGTCATCCAAAAAAATATATTTAGGGTTCTTTTAGGAATGGGGTCACCTTTAGGCTAGATGTCATTTTATTTGATAAGACGATTTTACTTGTATTAGAGTAGCATAATTATATATTTTGTTTAAACTTGGCACCACTCCAATAGGTGTTTGTTTGTTTTTTTTTACTATGATTTTCCTATCACCCTTTAGTCATTTAGTGTTATCTTTGTCTTGAAATCATTGCACCACATAGGAATTAGTCACAGTGAATTCAATTTATTCATCCTCAGTTCCCATTATGATGTATTACTCCTCCCTGTCAGGTGCAGTTTCATCCTCCCAGACCTCCTTCGAGTCCATACTTTGATTATACTTATTCCTTTGATTCCATATATTCTCAACCTCATATCACAACCATGTTAGGAACCAATGTAGGTGAGGGAAATCTAGGTAGTACCTGAGGTCCTACCCTGAGTAATACCACTAGTGGAACCTCAACTAGTATGGTCACTCCTACTCCATTACTACCCTTTATGGCTGGTTTGAGTATCTAATATTTAATCACCTTATCAATGATAATCTTCTTGATTAACCAAATTGGTCAGTTATGGCAACTAAAATTCCTTCACACATTCCCAAGATTGAGGGAAATGCTAGAGAATACCCCACTAGTCATGTTCGCTCATTGCACATGTGGTGCTCCTATAATTCCATTACCAATGACTCCATTTGTCTTCATTTATTTCTATACATGCTTACTGAAGCTGCGGCTAAGTGGTATGTTGACCAACCTCCTTCCATCGATCCCTCTTTTCCGACTCTCACAAAATATTTCTTATCATATTTCTAGTTACCTCTCCATTATAAAATCGGGCCCAAAATCTTTAATTCATTGCATCAAACTTCTACCACCCACCTTTCTTACCATGTCCAAGAATGCATCAAAAGGACGAGCTCATGCAGAGCTCCTTCTTTTGAAGACCATGTCTATATGGATTGGTTCCTTAGATCTCTTTGGCCCCCATAGGTAAACATGTCGTGTCGCAATGCCCTTAGATAGAGGAACATTCTCTCTAAATAGCCCTGAAATATGACTTGATCTATGCTCAATCAGGTTATCTTTAAATTGTTCTCCCCAATTGTCCTCAGCTCGGTGCTGCTAATGCACCGGGGGCATCTCATGTTGCCAATGGTATCATTGGATATCTTTGACATCATTATCGATAAACATATTCTCCACCTCATATGATTTATGGTCTACTAGAGGGGGCAACCAATACCTCCTACAATTATCCCCATCCACCAGGAAACCCTTATCTAAAACAAAGAACACTATATACATTTCCCCAATCGCAATAGAAAATGCCAAGGCCAATTGTTTTTAACATATTTAGTCAAATTTTTCCCCTCCTCCATATTGTCTCCAAACCCTCCGGTATAATCGTCTCAGCCTCCCATGCCCCCTCAAACTCTACCATGCCAATGACCTCCTCCTCCCTGTCAAGTGTATGCTCAACAAAGCATGGTCAATCCCCCTAAAACAAAGAAGGAGAATAAGGGGAAAGGTAATAGGAATAAAAAATTCCAAGGTAATGAGGGTAACTAGGCTCCTCAACGTAATCCACCTCAGGCCAATCATCCTAATCTGGCAACCCAGCAACAGGGTGGATAACCCAAGCGAAACAAAGCCCTTAGTACAAACAATATTTTTGCATGTTGCAGTGTATATGGTCATTATAATCACGATTTTCCCATTTTATCTGATATGTGTCAATTATGAAAATCACAAGAAGGTAATTATAGATGACAACAGCCCATGGTGAGCTTCCCTAGGCCCATGCTTCATCTTATTCAATAGTACTTACCACCCCATTTCCTCACCAATGAAACATAACTACCCAACCCACAAAAGGTCTGGCAGTGCCTCAACCTCCATAATATAGTCCCACAAATTATCAAATTCACATGTTGAATTCTGAAGATGGAAACCAAGAGCAAGTCAATCTTCAGACTCAAGCATGCCAGCATGACAAGCCACCGGCTAAGTCTATGACTAAGTCCCAACTGAAAGTTTCAACTCAGTCCATCTCGCCATCAAATGGCACTTTATAGATCCCTCAGCCTAAGGAAGAGGTTATTACCAAGATCCCAAAATGACTATTATGTCATAATGTTACTTTAGAAAAATACACCCACACTTACAACACATTATATGACTTGGTGCAATCTCCTACTGCCATGTCCACTAAATTGTAAGTGCTCCAGTCGTGCACATCCCAATGGAAACTTTTACTACATGCCCTGGGTGCTTTGAATCCTTTAACTTATCATATGATCATCTTTTACATTAACCAATCAAAACATCCCCCACTTCCTTCATTCATTTCTTTTAAAATACTAGTCTCAATAAGAAACACCATTGTACAATGGTGTATCAATTACGAAGGCGCATCCACATGTGTGACGGATGCTAGTTTTTGGAAACAACTTAAATCACGAGACCTGTCCCCATCCACCATCACTCTCCATGCATGGGACGTTCATCCATCTCAGCCCCTTGGCTTACTTCACAACTATCCTATCATTATTTCCATTGAGACGGTATCCATTGATATAGAACTCATTAATGCCCCATTGGATTACAACACCCTTCTGTGGCGTAGTTACACCTATGCCATGTCAATTTTTGCATCTATGGATTTCTATAAGATGTGATTTCCCCATAAAGGAAGAATCATGAAAGTTAATCAAATGGCTTACTATGATCCTAAGCTATAGAATTCTCCTCAAAAAACATTTCATCTATGACTAATGATACGACTCTCTCATCACTTAATAATGTCTCACCAAGAGTCTATAAAGATTATGATTTTCTTGGTTCCTACTACGGTCCACCACCTACCCCTTGTGAGCCCAACTCATCCAATATTTTAATTTTTCAAGCATCATGGGCTGCTCACAGGACGTCTGGTATGCCCATCCAATAGCAAAAACCTATGCAACCTGTTCTCCCCAACTCAACCCAACATACACATATAATTCCTCAAGGACCACCACCTTCTACTAGTGTCTCCCCTTAATCCATTCCAACAAAGAAAAATTCCTCCGGGAATTAACCATCTAGGAGCACTTCCACTAGGCCATTATCCTTCAGTTCATATACATTTATTACTCCCCCCACTAGGAATTTTTTATGTCCTTGTCATGGTTAGGTTGAGTTTACCCAACACTGCTGTGGGTATTAGAGTCTCGTACATTGATCCCCCTACACTTAATCACCTTAAACCTTACAAATATTTCACCCTGGTACAACCTATTTTTACTTCCCCTACTTTTTCTCTAGTTCCACAGAAAACTTATCAGGAATGTACACATGTTTTGAAACCATCTAGTGAGGGGGGAAAATCCCAGAAAAATGGAAATAAAGACAAAGCATCCCAAAAAACTCCATCTCCTCATAAGCCTCCAAAGCCAACACCTACATGTGCTTTGCGTCATGTTGGTGGGCATGCCACAAATAATTCTCCTAAAATCCCTCATCTCAAAAAGGTGGTCACCGATACATTTCCTAATGCTAACATCCTGGAGGTCTATGTTACCCTACCTGGGTCGGCCAAGAAAAACAGACCATTACATACGAATCACCGTTATTCTTTCTGTGATAACTATGGACATTATTCTCAACAATGTCCTCGTCTCAAAAAAAATTTGCGATACCCATAAGGAACATCATGAAATATAGGTCGCTTGTAGCGAATCCACCACTTATCTACCAGAGGATTCTAGCACCATTATTGAGCCAGAACATGAAACACACATTTTGATCCCTCCTCTAGATGTCGAGATGATAGATAAAATTTCTACTATTCTCTACCTATATTCACCCATGAGATCCTCATCTAGAGACACTTTTGGATTTTTCCATATTGATTCGGTCGAACCTTCTTCATCATAGACATAGGTCTCAACATCGGTAGATGTAATATCTACTAGTAATTTGACCCCTTCTATTGTCGATGAGCATGTGAACCTTGTCTCTCATGACGATGATTTAGGTACTTCTTCCACATGAATTTCTATCTCTTGCACATGTCTACCCATATTTTATTCAAATTAATACATCATGCAAGCCATGACCACCCCTCATTATCCTTTGGAAAATATGCACCATTTTTTATATTTCCTTTGACAGCAAGCACATGATCAATTTGTTGTGGATTCCATCTCTTTGTAAAGCCAAAATTTTTCCTCCCATATTAATTGTGATGCTCGATGACATACTTGAAATCAGGGCCCTATATACCTCCTTATCGGTGATGATCTCGATCATACCAGTGTCCACACTTTCCCTCATCATTGTGTCACCCATTCGTTATCTCGTTGAGTCTTTCAGATGGATTCGTCGTCCACACCTCATATAGATTATGTTGATGGTGTGAGTGGCTTCTCCAGGAATCTTTCCTCAGAAACATGGGCCATTTTCACCCCTCTACATTTGTTAGTTCACTCTAACAGCGTATGAATTGGATCTGCCACCAATAACTAGGTCAAATATGATGTTTTGATAGGTTTGTTAGTTGATTCCCTTGATTTTCTCATCCTTCATATTGATTTTTTATGGATTCCCTACTAATTTTCATGCAATTGAATGGCATTAATCATGTGCATAATCATGTCCTATTTAGGAAATACCTACGAGTTAATATTTTTACACCTGAATTTGAATTAATTACATTCAATCATGTTACTATAGCCCAAAACCATTATGTATATTCCATTGCAAATAATATTCTAGATCGAAATTTATCATATACAAAAAGGAAACCATAAACTAAACAAATGGAAATTCACAATCATCACAAAAATGCATATTAACCATATTATGTTTCATCATATCAAAATATATAAGTGTTTGGATTCCACTACTCTAAATACATATTACATTCCCACAACTTGTTACATAAACAAAAAATGGGAATCATATGTCCCTATCCCTAGTCATTATTATCTGGAGGCTCTCGAGCTAATGGCTCCATACAACCAGCTCGTAGATTCCTTTCACTCTGAGGGAGAACTGGTGCACTCATCCATATACTGATCTTCTAACTCATCCAATCCACGCTTAGTCACCCTAGTCAGTAGCATGTCGAATCTATGATGGAGGTCTTCTAGCAGAGCATCATTGTCTGGTCTCTATCGTGACATCGATACACCCTGATTTGCAGCCCCACGAGCTGCAGCTCGACCTGTATATCCTGTTGGTTTCGCGGGTTCTATCTCTCCATCACAGAAGTTTGGAAATAATTATCACATAGACATAATTTCTAAAACTTAAATGCAGCCAAAAAAATAGTAACTTTCACTTAACATCTAGGCCCCTTGCTTGCCTTGGTGGTAGGGGCAAGTGAGGATCACCCTGATAGTTCATGCCAATATACAGATAGTAATCTATGTACAATGGTATATAGTCCTAATTTGCAAAAAACTCATGTCAGAACACTCACCTGACTCCCACTCCTCCACCTCTTAATAGTATCTTCCCCCAGTGATGCATCACGGATTATTCTAGGCCCCCATCATGGATCTGTACATGTGGATGGATTTTAGGGATTTTATTAAAGAAGAATGAGCATACAATTTTTCCCAAATGCACAATTATCATTGGTATGTCGCCTGCATAAGGTAAACTATCATTTCAATGACGACATCATCATCTGGGCCCACCCATAATAGGTCATTTTCAACATTTCCTCTACTAACATCATCTTCCCTCTAGTGATGTTATGAATGACATGAATACCTAAGATATGTACCACCGTTGCGATTGTAGCTTGTGGTTCCAATTTCTCTATGGAATTATTCTAAATGTTCATTCCCTTTACATGAACACACAGAATATAATGATGATAAAAAATCTCACCTATCTATCTCTCATGACGAAACAATGAATGTATCTCCCCTACCATCCCTAAGGAGGGAAATCCTGTGAGAAAATACATGTCTTGGATCATCAGCTTGATCCTACAACCCCGTACCATGAATGCCTCTTGGTTTGGGTCCCATTAGCTCACTATCCTCAACATCAAGGGATCACCATCTCTCATCAATGTGTTACCCGAGAATTTAAAAACCCCATAACGAGCCAAAACCCCTCTAACTATCAGATTCCCTTGAATATTTGCGTGAAGAGTCTCTAAGTCTCATTCACGCCATGACACCTTCATATCTTCCATACCTAAAAGATACCATTATGTTCTGTCATGTTAGTGTTAAAGGAATGCATCAAAATTCTTGAGCTTCATCTTGGCATAAGCCCGTACTACCCTTCCTCCTTCCCCAAAATGTAGTTTTTCCCCTCAAAATAGCGTTGCGCACTTTTTTTACCTTGTTTCAGCATTCCAAAAGGAATATCATGCCTCAAAAAGTGAATTTCAACTGTGAGGAATGGAAGGGGTCTACCACATCCAGAGTAGGTGCTAATCTAAAATTTTAAACCACTTAAAATTATGAGTAAGGTTATCCCACCTACATCCAACTCGAAACTCCTGATTCCGATGGACCGTTCATCCACTACAACCTCCACAAGTTTTAGGGCCTTCTCCACCTCTCTAAATAATCCACATCTCACTTAGAAAATGAATTGGATTTGGAGGGAAAATTCCCTTTTATGCAAAATCCCTAGCTTTTCTGGCGTCCATTGCGTCCAAACCATATCTCATTTTGAAAAACCGTTAGCACCATTGGAAATCTCTTGCCGAGTGATATAATGTTTCTTCCTTTGTTTCTGGTAATTTCACACTTCACCCAGAAGCCATTTTTCCACGAATTTTCACTTTTCTACCAATTCAAATCGAGTTTCTTCATATGAGTCACACGTACTTCGATATCACTATTCCTTGGCACTTTTCATCTTGTGTGTCAATTTTCGTCATGGATAACCCTTACTTACACATGTTTTTATGGTCCCCTAGGGTCTGTTATGTGTGGAAGCATAATCAGGTCACCCTTATTCAGAGCATCCGAGATGAGTCACCCTTGAATTTATGGATTTGTTACGACACCCATTATGTATTTTTACATTATTTCATCAATATTTTAGTCACATTCATCTTGTGTTTCTATTATTGACCTCAATATATAATTTATTTTTGAAAACCTTCGGTCTTAGTACTTTACCATCCCCTATGGAATTGAGTCAGTTAGTACCATGTCAACCATACATTTGATTCTCTCATAAAGGAATTCATTAGTATGCCTCTTAGTTTATATCCATCCATTATTATCCCTTGTGTCAGTCCATCAGTCACTTTACTATGATCCATTGTGACTTAGTTGAGGATTCATTATTGCATCAGCTCTAGGAGGCCCTCTTCTGTCAAATTCAACATATTCATTCTAGAAGAACAGTCTAGAGGGCGGTGTACCTTGGTTCCAGATTTTGTAATTTTTTGGTGCCTCAAATCAATCAAAGAGAATCATTATTTTGCTTTGACTTGGTTGTTTCTCACATGCTCGACTCCATCTCATTATCGCACGATTGATAATCATACACTTGATGGTTTGGTGATCTAGCAGATTGTATCAGTGGTTCTAGGGTTTTTGTGAGATGTTTCAGACCTCATGAGAGGGTTTCCCTTCAGGTATCCCCCCACATGCCTGAGTGACCTCATATTATGCTCCATCCTTAGATGCAGCTCCGCATATTTGATGGGTTCGTTTCTAGTTGCTTGCAATGCCCAAAATACTCATTTCTCTTTCAGATGATCCATTCACATCTTTATATCCCTTTCCTTTTCAACAGGGCTTATTTGGTGCTGGTCTCTCCTCCCCATGTTATATTTAGGGGAATTATGTCTCATGTCCTTATATATTATTGTATTCAGCACTGGCCTATGTTTTTGCAAGCACATTATGTATATTGTATTCATTATATTATGTCACGGCCCATTGATGCCAACAGATCATGTATTATGTACTTTTTAGCTCAATCCCACATCGTTGGGCTTCCCATTATTATTTATACTCAATTATCTCTACGGGTATGGGTATACCTCCCCAGCCTCATTTGAGATCATGTAGTCACAAAGAAAAGGAGACTTATATCATTTTATTAAGTCTCGCCCCCTCCATTTCATCCTTCCTTTCATTGCTTTAGTCATATCACTCTCTCTTTTACTCCCCTTTGATGTCTTGTGGAAGCGTAATATACACATATTTTGGTCATACGATTTTATCCTAACAGTCATATGTTAGGGGTAATTCTATTATCGCGAAAAAATTATCACCTAGCGATATCTAACTAGGTGGATCGAAATACACCATGTGAGTTTAATTTTACAATAGTAAAATCACTTTCAGTATAAGAGATAATTTGATAAACCAATTTTATTAAGTTATTTTCTATTAAAAACCATGAGAAGAATTAAATAAACCAATATTTGTTTAATTTTATCTAGGCATAAATATTAAATCATTTTTTGATAATTATTCCTTGTCATATTCTACTAAATCACCTAGGAATACTTAAATAAATCATAATTTATTTATTTGTCCTTAAATCCGTCCTTGGAATAATTATTTAATAATTATTTCATTTCACACCTTTATTAGTATTCAAGAAATAATTAATAAACCATTTTATTTGTTAATTATTTCTAAATCAATGTATCTAACCATTTTAAATATCTTTTCCCTCTCCAAAAATATACTAAAGTATTCCAAGAATTTAGATCTAGATTTTGCTAAATAATATTTTATTATTCTCCATTTTCGAGATCAACCTAATACTTCACTATAAATAAGAGGGTTTTCCATTTATTTCTCACCATGATCATTATCATCGTCACCATTGTCGCCACATGCCATTCGAGCTCGCATTTTTGAGTTTTACGTTGTTTGGGTTTTCACACATTTGAGAGAGAAAAATCTGAATATTGAAGTGATGAGGAAATCAAAGGACCCACACCATTGAGGGGGAATTACAACCCTTTGTAAATATCCTTCACTGGGTGTCATTAATAAAATAATTTTATTTCAAAGCTTCTCGAAGGTTGGGTTATTACATCGAATTTTTTCCTGTTGTTTGTTCTTTTATATTTGCATACATCCATTTTTCTACAGGTTTTTCTCACATATATGTTGTATATTTTAAGTATAAGCAACCATAAATGTTTTAAGGTCACTAGTCACTTGTGACTTCAGTGAGATATTTTTGGTACACCTTCTAAGAAATTTCATACTAACACTAACTATGCCACTACTATGCATGGGTTTCTTAGACTCTTTCGATCTAGCATTCCATTTGTTTAGGATGAAAAAGATCAATTGTATTTTAATGTCCTTAAGTGTGCTTTCACTTCTTGTCCCTTGATCAATCCACCTAAATTTGAAAGGGAATTAATATTGTATATATCATCTTCCACATATTGGATCATCAGGGTCTTAAAATACGAAGATGATTCTAGAAATGAACATATCATTTATTATGTAAGTAATAACCTTAATGGTTCCTGTTGTGTAACCAGCTCCAAAAATAGAAGAAAAGAGATATGAACGCCTTAGAAATAAGCCACTTCGAGGGGGCAACCTCCAATACGTTACATAAATGAACAATTCTTGGATGATACAATTTGCAAAACCTCCTTTCTATATATAGGAGTCCATGGGGCCATAATGTAATCCTAGCCGACCTAACAATAATAATTTAAGGGCACAATAATAACAATATGGGGGTTACAGGGGTACAATAATAACAATAAGGGGGGCTACACTAACATAATAAGGGGCTATAATATTAATATAGGGACTTAACATGCCCCTCTCCTTCAAACAAGTGTTGTCCTCAACGCTTGATTATTTCTTGATGCTTCTGTATAAAATTCTCATCCTCCCATGTGAAATATTCTACAGGAAAGTTCTTCCACTTGCTGAGATACTCTGAAATTGATCGTACTTGTCGAGTTCTTGTTTCTATGACTGATTCATAACTTCTTTCGATGTGATGTTGATCTTCCTGTTGTTTCATTAGATTCTGCACCAAAGTTGGGTTATCCTTTGAGAGTTGGAGAACTTGTTGTTGATGCTCGATGTGATCTTCCACTAATTTATCATCCATATTTGTTATTATTTGATCCTTCAAACCATCCAACTTAGCCTCCATTTCTGCTTTTAAACCATCTATTTCATCTTCAATTTCTCTTCGTAAGATTGAAACTTGTTGCACTTGGTACCATAATTTTGATATCTCATACTGCAACTCTTCCTCTTCATGCGTCATATTATAGCTTTTTCTTTCTTTTGAGGAGCTCGATATTGAAATTGGATTATCTCTGTGATTGTAGCACTTCAATATTTGAATTTTGGCACCAATTTATTCCTCTGAATTATCTTTCGAATGCCACAGGTCTGACCTAATTTGTATTCTCCAAGACAAAGTTGTGTCTAATCTCCCACAATGACCTAATTCTGGACTAGTTCAGTAGAGCGAACTTGTACGAATTTCCACGTGTCACTGTTTCGTCCTTTGTCTCTGAAATTGATAGCCAAGAAATTATAGTCTGTTTACTTGCAGCCACTTTTCACGGCACTCCAATCCGATGCCCAGAGAGAGAGTTATTGAATTTTTCCCACGATCACCTCTTTGAGATGCAATTCAGGAGCCTAAAAAAGCACTACCTTCCACAGATCATATCTCCAAAAATATTGCGAACCAAGCTCTGAAATTTTTTGACGAATTTCCTTAGGACTTCCGCTTCACACCATATGAATTTCAGATTCTGAACCTTCGTAGAAAAAACTTTATAGCAACAATTCCACGATGACCTGTTTAGGAGCTTGAACAAAGACCTAACTTCCACAGATGATATCTCCGAAAATATTGCGAACCAAGCTCTGAAATTTTTAGACAAGCTTCCTCAGGATTTCGGTTTCGCACCCTAAAAATTTTAGCTTCTGAAACTTCGTAGAAAACAAGTTATAGAAAAAATTCCACGATGACCTGTTTGGAGCAGCGAAACCCTAGAATCCAAAGCTCTGATACCAAATGTTGTGTAACCAGCTCCAAAAATAGAATAAAAGAGATATGAACGCCTTAGAAATAAGCCACTTCGAGACCTCCAATACATTACATAAATGAACAATTCTTGGATGATACAATTTACAAAACCTCCTTTCTATATATAGGAGTCCATGGGGCCATAATGTAATCCTAGTGGGCCACAATGTAATCCTAGCCGACCTAACAATAATAATTTAAGGGCACAATAATAAAAATAAGGGGGGTTACACTAACATAATAAGGGGCTACACTATTAATATAGGGACTTAACAGTTCCCCTATGTTCCATTCCCTTGAATAAAAGGTGGCACTGAATGTTGTGGTCTATTTTAAAAAGATTTGTCATTATATTCTTACGTGTATCACCAAATTTGTGACCAGTTCCAACTCTATGGTCTTCCTGTTGAGTAGAGAAATCATCTATGGAAAGTATTTACGTTGGATCATTATTCTTCAATATTTTTATCTTAAATTTTTCATGCTTAAGATTAAGAAATGTTTAGCCCTTACTAAATTCATTTTTGAATTTCCTACTAGTGCACCTGATCCGCCAGTAAATGATGACCTTCCAGATGAACACCTGTTTTCCATCACCTCGGATGATCCTTGGTATGGAGACATCCTCACCTATTTACGAACCCAGAAATTCACCCCTCGTCTTACCTATGATTATCGATGACATATTGGACACTTGTGTTGGTCACCTCTATGGAATGACCATGCCTATAAAATCATTCGTTTTGATTTCTTTCGGTATTCTTTCTTTATTGAGGTAGTCATAATGATTGTAAATTATATGCCCCTAAGGCTTGAGTTCCACTTGCTCCACTACATCCTGTCATTGCAACTGACCCTTTCTGTAAATGGTTTATTGACAATATGGAGTGTCGACCCCCATATTCTAGTAACAATAAGCATATTAACATGATCATTGACTATTTCACCAAATGGGTTGATTTCATGCCCACATTCAATGACACTGTAGCTACTACATGCCTATTCTTCTTTTACCATGTTATCGTTCGATTTGGGGTTCCAAATAAATTTGGTTCGAACCATGTCCAAGACTTAGAAGATGAAAATTAGCATGATCTATCCTCACTCTTGGGTTTTTAACACCAATATTCATCATCTTATTACCCCCAAGGAAATGGCCAAGTTGAAGTTATCAATAAAATCCTTAAAACTATGCTTCAATGGACGATGAATAAAAACAGGACCAATGGGAAACTTATGCTCTTCCCTGCATTGTGGGCCTATGAAACCTCTATGAAAACTATGATCAGGTTCACTCGTTTGCACCTTATTTTTGGATAGGAGGTAGTCTTACCAATCAAGTGTAAAATCCCATCCCTCGGACTTATTTTTCAACTCCTCCCATAAACGAAAGCTCTAGAACAAAGAATTATCGTGCTAGAGCGTTCCAATGAAGATCACCGTGTTCCTTTTCAAACCATCCTAGTGGCCAAAAAGCACACCAAATCTCAGTATGACCATAAATTCCACCCTCATACCTTTCGTGAAGGTAACTTTTTTCTTTCCTAAGACCAAGCTCATGATGTTGTAGAGCATGGGAAGTTTGAACCATCAGGGCTTGGTCCTTACATCATATGTAAGTGTTTGGGAAAGGGGGCATACCTTTTAGAGTTTTGAGAAGTAGAAATCCTTCCTACCCTCATAATGCACTCTAACTAAACAAATTTTACCGATAGCATTTCCCATTGAAATGTGTTTATATTTTTCTTTTCTACATTTAGGTAGCTTTCATCGCCCATCATCTAATTTTTTATCTTCTTATATTGTTCAGTTGGATTCAACATCCACATCTCATATTGGTTATGTTGATGGTGTGAGTCACATCTCAAGGAATCTAACCTCGGTAGCTTGGGACATTTTCACCCCTTTGAATTCGTTAGTTCAGTCCATCGACATCTGCTTTGGATCTTCCACCAATATTCAGTTTAAATATGATGTAGTGATAGTTTTTTTGGTCAATGCCCTTGATCACTACATCCTTCAGCTTCATGTTTCTATTGATTCCTTGCTACTTTTCATGCAATTTAATTGTTTTTATCATCTGCGTAATCCTGTCCTCTTTAGAAAATATCTACGAGTTAATATTTTCGCACGTATATTTGAATCCATAACATTCATTCACGTTCCTAGAGCACAAAATAACTATGTATATTCCATTTCAAATAACATTATGCATTGGCATGTATCACATGCATATACAACATGAAAACCATAGCGTAAAAAAATGGTGAACCAAAATCGTCACACAAAATAATAAATAACCATATTATGTATCATAAAATACAACATAGAGTGTTAGGAATCCACTACTCTAAATACATATGATACTCCCATAGCATGTTACCAAAAAAAAAAAAAGGGTGCACACGTCCCTATGTCTAATCATTGTCATCTTGAGTATCCCAACCCAATGTCCTTGTACCACCTCCAAAAAATTCTATAACTTCCTAACTAGCCATATCTATGTCAAGGGAAGACCAGTACAATCATATGTGTTACACAACAATTTGTCACTATCCCTACAATCCCTCGTCTCGCATATTGGAGGGTCTTTCCTGTGGCCTGCGAGCAGTATCATCCTCTGCAATCACCTTCCCCACATCCTTCTATACAAGAACATCATTTCTCCTGCCAAAGAATTTCTCAAAAAGCCCATAAAAATCCATGTTTTGGCATTGGTGTGGATAGCCAACTCACCCCTCACACCAATGTGGAGAAAGTACACTAGAGGCTGCGCCAACTAGTGCTCTGTCCCTTTGTTGTACCCGCCCCAGCCTTTTTGGGAATGTTTTTTAACAAACTAGAGGTGGAATTTTCCTTCAACCACCTCTAAGATGAGTCACAGGAAGTGGTTAAATGGATGAACCACAGATCTCTCTCTTTACTTAGTTATTTCCTCCTCTTATGGGACACTCCTAGAAGATAGGTCTCCCTTCCATGCTTATAGGGATCCTAACCTCACCCTCTCCCCCTATATAAATGAGCTTCCTCCCATCATGAATGCTAGCTGAACAAAGAGGATTATGTAGTTGGAATGTTGAACTTGGAGAACTAAGCCATAGTCAAATAACTGAGAAGGTAGATGAAGAAGAAATTCCATCGAGAGGTCCCTTGTCTTGTCTGAATTCCCCGATGAGCTTTGAGACGTGCTTCGCCTAAGCCCCGCTGGAGGAGACTACAACATCAGATCATGGTTGTATCTCTTCTTTCTAGCCATTAATATAAGTGAATATTGTATGGTTCCCGTCTTGTGTTTTGTTTGTATCAAATGCAATATGATAGTCCTCTCTAACTGATTTTTAGATGTTGAATGCAATTAGTATATGCTAAGTGGTATATCGAATTGCCTCGTGGAATTTTTCAAGATTTCAACACTCTTGCTATGGCATTCCTGACTCATTTCTAGTTTCTGATTTTTTATGAAGCCAGGACGCATCTCCTCACATCCTTGAAACAGGACCGGGCTACCCATATCTCGGACCATATTCATGAATGGAGATAGCGTCATCGTCTAATCAAGTTTGAAATTCCTAATCAGCTTCTTACTCATTGGTTCGCTACCTCTTTTGTCAATCAAATTGCGAAAGATATTTCCATGGGGGCATGTGTAACCGAGGAACAAGCCATCACTCGTGCCTAGTACATCGATTTAGTGTAATCTAAATCGGGCATTTTGTATGACATATTGACTAAGGCTACATGACCTGGGACCTCTAAAGTGTCAGAAATCCCATCATTTAACAGTGTTATTGGTTCTATATGTCAGACTTCACGCAAGTCTTCCAATGGGAAGCAGAAATCAAATTCTTCCAATAATTATTCTCTCAGGCTACTCCAGATTGTGGTAAAACCTCGAATTTCAACATCGTTCAGGCCAATCCTGTGGACAAGACTTCCAAGGGGAGAAATAAGGACAAATGAGAAGCCAAATCCAATGCCCCAAAACCGGAATTGTCTAAACCTCGTGTTGATGATGGTTCACAACGAAAGTCGAAGTATCCCTTCCTGATTTGTGATGAGGACCACTATACTAAGGATTTTTCTAAATGATATGAGGTTAGGCAACTACTCAAAGGTGCTAAGGGAACTCTGACAGTTCTTAAAGAACCTTTTCCATCTTAGTAGACCCAGATGGTCGAACAACCTCCGCCATCTGCACTCTTTGGCTCTTAGGTATTCATGATGAATGGTTCTGCATTCGTTTCCATCGCTAATCGATCAAAGGATTATTCTAGATCATGCCAGGTAGTTGGGAAGTAAGTCGTTGATGGCCCTCCTCCCCCACCTGCCTCTGGTCCTCTTGAGATTGAAAGGCCTAGTGCTGAACCCGTTGTACGACCACCTTCTAAAGGTGTTCTCCGAAAATCGTCTTCTAATTCTAACGCCTGTGCTGCTCAAAATTACAGTATTGTTGAGGAATTAGCACAGGCGCCTTCCGCAATTTCCATGTTAGAAGTGGTTCAGAGTTGTCTGTCTCAATGAAAAGCTTTATTACCTGCAATCGGCAGGATTGATCCTGCTGATGCTAACCTTCTTACCTTCGACTTGGAGAATTTCATCCTCGACTTCCGCATCATATTGTTCTTGTTATACAAGTTGGTATCAACAGCCTCAAGATCCATATGTCCGTAGTGGATGAAGGTGCATCTACCTGCGTCATGTCATCTGCTTGCTGGAAGGCTATTGGCTCTCTAGCATTGACTTCATCACCCAATACCTTTGAGGCATTCGATGGAAGGGAATCAAAACCCTTGGGTGTTCCAATAGCTTTCTAATCACATTACAAGGAAAGACGATCAACGTTGAAGTAGAAGTCATTGATGCCAAACTCAACTACAATCTTATACTCGGTCACAGTTGGACTCACACTATGTTGTGCATTCCGTCCACCCTCTTTCGACTTCTAAAGTTTCCGCATGAGGGAAAAATTATTACTGTCGATGAGTTGTCATTATTTACCTTGTCTTCCGAGAACAACATGCCATACGTGGAACAAATTCCTAATCCCCATGATAGTATAGGGTCGGGTCTTTTCAAAGATCCCGCTCTCATGGGTATTTTCCCCCTTCCACCACCAAATACCATTCAAGTCAATATGATCTCTCGGTCATATGACCCTTGGATCATCCCTTCACCTGAAAAGGTTGATTATGTTGGATATTCGATGTCACTTAGTCCAATCGAAACTAATTATTGTGAGCTTATAGCTACATCAGATTCTCCCCCTCCTGAAGCTTCTCCTTTGAGCATGTCTCTTGACACGTATTCTCAATCCCCCTAGCTCAACAATGCGGATTCGCCGAATCCTTTGAAAGAAGTGTTTCCATCCGACGAGGCTATCATATAAGCCATGTCTCTCAAGGATCTACCGTGGAGCGATGGGCATCATTGTTCCTTGTTTATGCCTTGCCTCAGGGCCATGTATAACTGTCTAGAGCGCTTTGCGTCTCAAGTTCCTTATCCTCCACTTCAAATGCCCATTTTGATTCATGAAGTCTTTTTGGAAGGTAACTTGGGGAGTATTACTCAAAAAATTCCTATTGACATTTCCGTCAAACTGGGGATTGTCGCGAACATCCATGTGGGAGTTACTTGCTCTTCCGAGGAAGTCCAAGTGTACACTAGTCTCTTTTGCGAATTCCGTGATGTTTTCGCCTGGTATTACGAAGAGATGCCTAGAATAAACCCCAGTATTTTGGTGCACGAGATTCCCACCTACCCAAGTGTGAAACCTGTTTGCCATCATCTTCGTCCCGTGCATCCTCGAAAAGCCACTACTATCAAAGCTGAAGTTGAAAAACTTCTTAAAGCAGGTTTCATTTACCCGATTCCCTTGACTGAATGGGTTTCTAATATTTTTCCTGTGGATAAGAAGCAGGGCATAATTTGTGTTTGTGTTGATTATCGCGATATGAATCAGGCCTGTCCTAGGGATAACTATCCCGCCCCGTTTATCAATGAGATCATTGACGATTGTATGGGGAGTGAAATGTTCTCCCTTATGGATGTTTTTTCTGGCTATAACCAGATTAAAATTCTCCCATTGGATCAAAACAAGACCTCTTTTATTTGTCCATGGGGAACGTTCGCGTATAAGAAACTCCCTTTCGGCTTGAAGAATGTTGGGGCTACATTCTAGCGTGCGATGTCTTATGCCTTTCATGATATTCGGAATATTTTCCAACCATACCTGGATGACCTTTCAGCTCATTCAGATGCTTGGAAAGACCACCCAGATCATCTCCGTCAAATCTTTCTTCATTGTAGACGCTACAACATTAGGCTTAATCTGCATAAATGCGTCTTCTGCATCAACTCCGGCAGAATTTTAGGGTTTATCGTATCTAAATATGGAGTTTTCCTTGACCCTCTTAAGGTTGAGGCTATTGTTAATATCCCCTCCCTGTCCTCATTACACCAGCTCCAGAGTCTCTAAGGGAAAGCCAATTTCCTACGTCATTTCATCCCGAACTACGTCGAAGTAGCCAAAGGATTTATATGACTTTTAAACTAGGACATCCCTTTTTGTTGGGATGAGATTGCTCAGCAGTATTTTGATAGACTTAAGAAATTGCTTGTCAAAGCTCCTCTATTATGTCCTCTGAATTACCATCGTGATTTCACCCTCTACCTAGTTTCCACCTTCAGTACGATCTCCATGGTTTTTGTCCAGGATGATGATGATGATTACAACCAAAATGAAGTTTACTACTTCTCTCGAAACATTCTTGACCCTGAAACACATTACGGACATGTTGAGAAGTTAGTGCTAGCTGTAGTCCAGGTTGTCTAGCGTTTTCGTCATTACATTCATTTATGCACAGTGACCGTGATTTCTGATTGTAACCCCATGAATTATATTCTATCTCGGCAGTTGCTGGGGGGAAAATACTCAAAGTGGATTTTAATCCTCCAAGAGTTTTATTTGGAGTTCACTACCGCCAAATAAAATAAATCACTTGTTTTCGCAGATTTGATTTGTTCTCTCCCCACCGACTCTGCTCCTTCTTCTTCCGAGGATCATATTCCGGATGAAACTCTTTTCCTAATCAGCACCCTCGATCCATGGTATGGTGATATAATCGTGTATCTCCAAATGTCTATTTTTAGATCTCAGCTAACGAAATATGCTCGATGCCAGATTCGACATCAATCACAACCTTATCGTATTGTTGGAGATACCCTTTATCGTGTCGGAGTTGATTCTGTAGTCCATTGATGTCTAACCCTCGAGGAGGTGGAGAAGGTTTTAAATGACTGCCATAGTGGTGCCTGTGGTGGTCACATTTCTGGTTATGCCAATGCACAGAAGATCCTTCGTGCTGGCTATTTTTGGCCATCCATTTTTAAATATTGCATTGTTGCAGTACGTAAATGCCATCCGTGCCAGATTTATCAACACAAGATGCATGCACTGCTTGTTCCTTTACACCCTGTCATTACCGTTGGCCCTTTTTCCAAATGGGGTATATATTTTATGACGTGTAACCCTCGTTCGTCTGGTGGGCATGCCTATATTATCGTCACCATCGATTATTTTATGAAATGGGCTGAAGCAATGCCTACACTCGCTATGGACGGTAAGACAGCGACACAGTTCCTATTCAATCACGTTATTTCTTTGTTCGGTATCCCTGAAGCCATCGTTACCAGTCATGGCTCTCATTTTCGGGATTATATGATGGCGGAGCTGACGTCTAAGTTGGGTCTGTGTCAGGACAGCTTAATGCCTTATTATCCTCAAGCTAATGGCTAAGTTGAAGCTATAAACAAGGTCCTTGTTACAATGCTTCAATGAAAAATCGAGAACCACAAATCAAACTGGCATCTCATGTTGTTTTCAGCTCTATGGGCTTACCGAACATCGATTAAGAATGCAACCAGATTTACCCCATCTCAGTTCGTATACGGTCTAGAAGCTACACTTCCGATTCAATGTGAAATCCCTTCACTTAAATTAGTTGTGGAATTACTGCCTGATAGTTCACCTGAAGAAGAGCGTCTCCTCTACTTAGAGAGATTGGATGAAACTCGTCACTTGGCTACCTTGGTCATCGAAGCACAGAACAAGCAAGTCAAAGCCCTTTTTGACCAAACAATTTCTCCTCATTCTTTTATTGAGGGTGATCTTGTTCTCTTATAAAACCAAGCTTAGGAAAAGCTGGGGGTAGGGAAATTCCAACCCATGTGGCATGGGACCTACGTCGTCAAACGTGTGTTACATAATGGGGCTTATGAGCTTATTGATTATGAAGGTTGTCCTTTATCGCAGCCCAGAAATGGGTTGTACCTGAAAAAATATTATGCTTTATTCATTCACGTGTGATATGTGTACATAGGTGATTGGTTTCATTTTGTGTGCATGCTTTGGTTTGATGCGCTTTGTGAGCTTTTTTCTGCTTATTGGGTCTTTTTTGCTATGCAGATGTCTATTTCCCCTTATGTTGGTTTCGCGGATGCTGCTTCCCGCAGTACCAGGAACTTGTCTTTGGCAGCCTGGGTAATCTATGATCCTATTGGTGGGTTGATTAACTTACAAGGTATTTGTCTGGGACCAACTACAAAAAATGTCACTGAATATAGTGCAGTTTTGGAACTATTAAACGAGGCAGTCAACCTCGGCATACGCGCATCACTTTTGAGGCTGGATTCACAACTTGTTGTTCTTCAACTGAACGGTCATTATTCGGTTCGAAACCCATGCAGTTTGAGATTCTATTTTCATATTCATTTACTTGAAAGACATTTTGATTTCATTACTTATCAACATATACCAAGATGAATGAATACATTAACAGATGCACTAGCTAACATTGTGCTAGATAGACATTTGCGTAATTTATAAAAACATCATCATATGTACATAGACCCATGTAGAAAATAGATGTATATATATATATATATATATATATATATATATATATATATCTAGATATATCATGTGTTTGCAACTGTGTGAATCATAAAACCCACAAAAATTAATATATGTATGTTTCAGTTACATCAGGAGACAACATGTCTCTCAAAAATGTGCAGAAATGAAGACTAAGTGCCTAGTCGGCGTGGTGCTCATGATAGTACGTCACCGCCTGTACCAACCGCCTCAGCAAGAAATGGATACAACCCACCACTCCTATGGTCTGCCTCATGTAGGCTCAAGGTACATCATCAAAATGAGCGTAATCTGGGACCCCACAGGTGATTCCCTCCAATTTCTAAACTAACTCCTCATCAATGCCCTCACCTTGAGGATCGAAGTCATGAGGAGTCCGCCTCACTATTGGAGACATACCTCCGGGACACTCTGGGCCAACATCTCCATACATATAAGACTAACTATCAAAACATGTATATATACCAAAAAATCATAAACTCATGAAAATAAAAATGTGTCTTACCAAGTTCTTCATGCCAATCCTCTCGCTTCGGGAGTGGGAGTTCTGGGTCTCCGGTGAAGCCTATGTCGGTGTAGGGCCAATCCTCCACGACAATCAGCTGTCGTTGGAGTCAATTAAAAAACTCTGGCCTCCAAGACATCTGTTGGCTACCCCCTGCTCTAGGCATCAGTGCCACCCATTGGGCCATCCGTGGTTCTCTCAGTTGTGGCTCTGGGAATATAACCTCTTGGTGCTAAAATATTGGTAATCATTCCAAGAAGAATGATACCAGGATCGAGCCATACCCAAACTGCTTAATTTTGGTCTTCTTGCAATTGGTGAGCTACCGCTTGATGTTCATGGTTACAGCCTCGGCCCAGTTGAAGATGGTCGGGTTCATACACTCTGAAGCAAGAAGTAATTGCGTCTTCGTGGCCTCATGTGGTACCTGCGATCCCATGGCCCACATGATATTATGTAGCACTACTCTCAGTGCTAGATCAGGGACGGTTTGGATATCCACTTTATCACTCCTTGTTCCTTTTCGTGCCCCTGAGCACACCCTGTTCATTACCATTGTCACACTTTCCTCGGAAGGCTGGGTACCAGTCATAATAGGGACTGCACCCCTACGCGACAGTCCAGTGATGAGGTATACATCAGATATTTTGAGCTCAACCTCTTGGTCCCGAAGTACAAATTTTTCCTGATCTTCGTCCCAAATGCTTATGAGATACTGAAGCAATTTGTGTTGATCCCGGAGACATGGTGTCAGGAAGAACTTTTTGAGCCCGCAATTCATGAGGGCATTCATGCATTGTTCATTTTCCATTGCTTGTTCATCCTCTTCACTGTATTCTCTCCCTTTCCACTCGATTACCATCTTTTTTCAGTTTATACCTACATGAAGTGATCATAGGAACATTGTAAGCCCCCTCGGGTATTAAAATTTGCAGTATATTGGTTGCATTTTCTTAAATTTAAAGCAGATTTTGGGTTTTGCGGTTGGCTCGATTTTTTAGCTAACAGACCCGCCACCTGGCACAGTCCCTATGTAAAAGGGGATTATTGGCGTGGGTTCGTGCCCGAAACCCGTGCCAACCACGATGCCCTAGAATTTGACAATCCTCCCCTAAGGGATCCCAAATGACAATTAAATGCAATAAAATATAGCTTAAAATATGACAAATGGAGTCAGCTCTTACCTGAAATAGAAGGAATCTAGATTGGTCCACTAGATTTTCCACAATAGTCGCCTGAAGATCGCAAGGGAAATGGGTCATCGTTGCTCTGCAAAGAGGTAAAAGTGAAAAGTAAATATTTTTTACCACTTATGGTCTTTTATAGCTTTTTACAGTCCTAAATTAGGTTTTAAAACACATTTGTCGAGGTATTTTCATATTATTTTCAAGGAATACGTTTTACACGTGTCTTTTGTGTAGTGACAAGTTTTTACATGGTTACGACAAAGAGACGAGTTGTATTTTATACTTTTTCGGACTCAGTAAAAACACAAAAAAGTAACTACTAGAGTCACCTTTCAACTCTTTTCTTACTCTCTAAAACTGAAAAGATCACTGAGTCGCTTGCCATTTTGAACTCGTTAATTTGGCTGCGCAATGATATCTACCCAGTATACCTTTACCACTTTTTTGGGCTGGGATAGATTATTTACGAAAAATGAATACCCTAGCCTATCGCAACTAGGACATTCTCTCAGACATATTTTTCTACCTTTTCGAATCTGTGGGACTACCTATGAAAAGGGACTGTTGGAGTTTTATTTTTCGCTATCTTTTCAAACTCTCTAAACATGAAAATATGTCGATTTTTTTCCTTTTTCAGAATCATTAAAAATTGATGACATTAGATTCCGTCGTTATGACGTTACTCAAGTTCCTCCTTCCTAGGGCTCGTAAAATGTACCAGGTTGGATTTGTCTGAAGGACAAACTTACATTGCAAGCACATGCTATCCCCTTCAAGCTTGTTTTCAAAAATAATTGGGGTACTCGCCAGAAATGCTGGTAGTCGTTTTGGAAGTATGTCACTCTTGAAAATGGCACTTGTCTGCATTCGTGTCGGGTTGGGGACATCTCATCTTGTTATTTGTTTTCCTCCATGGGTTTGGGTAATCTCTTTTTACCACTCATTTTCTCTTTGCCACGTCACCATGACCTCAGATCCCTTGATGTCAAAATACTGCCAAATCTAGTGTCGTGCCATCAATATGTTCAAGAGAAGTTTTCCTCTGAATTTCTCAACCATCCTCTGATTCTTTGTTGGTCTTGATTCACAAAAATCATGTTCCTCTATCTCGTGTCAATGATGTGGGAAACATTATGGCCCACCTTCGATCAAGATCACTTCCTGTCGACTCCAGCTCATTATCTAGAAAGTTGATCTAGAGACTCCCTTCAGATACCTTGGAGCTTGCATGCCTTAATGGCAGGTTCTTCGCATTCGACGCAAGGTCCACATCATTGGCTTTCGATCGACTGAATCTGTGGGTCTTCAATGTCAGATCACTGTTCACATTCTGTGGATTGTACCTTTTGTACCTTGAGAGAAATTGTCATTATTGGTGGTTTCTCTCGCATCTGTTAACAACTTTCATCACTGGCTCCTAATTAGATGATTTTTTTGCATGTCCGACTTCAGATCACATATTCGCATGCTTGAATTTGTACTTTTTTTGGGTTGAGATGGAGCGCAAGACCCTGGGTATTGTCTGATAAAATCTAGGCTGCGAGTTCTTAGTGGATTATTATGACTCATTATATGACTCGTTTGATTAGATGGTTGCGACCATACCTGATTCTATTTGTTGATCCTTACTGCTAGATGGTTGTGTTCATACCTTGGATCTCATTGTCTATATACTCTATTATGGATGGGTGCGCCCATACCACATGTCGTATATCAGATGTATCAGTTGTATTTGCACTTGCAGGTTTTCCAACAACACTGTTTGGGTCTAACGCGTTCTCATAAAGCATATCACCTCTCCCTCTCCCTCATACCTCATGCTTAAGGGGGCATCTGTTACACAAAAATTTGTCATTGTCCCTGCAATCCCTCGCCTCACATATTGGAGGGTCTTTCTCATGACCTGTGAGCAGTGTCATCCTCTGCAAGTACCTTCCTTACTGTATCCTTCTATACAAGAACATCATTTCTCCTGCAAAAGACTTTCTCAAAAGGCCCATAAAAATCCATGTTTTGGCATTGGCGTAGGTAGCCAGTTCACCCCTCACACCAATGTGGAGAAAGTACACGAGAGGCCGCGCCAGCTGGCGCTCTTTTCCTCTGTTATGCCCATACTAGCCATTTTGGGAATGTTTTTTAACAAACTAGAGGCAAAATTTTCCTTCAACCACCTCTAGGATGAGTCACAAGAAGTGGTTAAATGGATGAACCACATATCTCTCTCTTTAGGTAGTGGTTTCCACTTCTTATGGGACACTCCAAGAAGATAGGTCTCCTTTCCATGATTATAGGGATCCTAACCTCTCCCTCTACACCTATATAAATGAGCTTTCTCCCATCATGAAAGCTAGCTGAACAAACAGGATTTTGTAGCTTGAATGCTGAACTTGGAGATCTAAGCCATAGTCAAATAACTGAGAAGGTAGATCAAGAAGGAAGTTCATTGAGAGGTCCCTTGTCCCGTCTAAATTCCCCAACGAGCTTTGAGACGTGCTTCGCCCGAACCCCGCTGGAGGAGACTACAGCGTCAGAGCATGGTTGTATCTCTTCTTTCTACCCATTAATATAAGTGACTATTGTTTGGTTCCTGTCTTGTGTTTTTTTTGTATCAAATAAAATATGCTAGTCTTCTCTGACTAATTAGTAGATGTTGAATGGAATTGGTATATGGTATGTGCTTGTCGTTTTATGATCTCTATGTAGGTGTCCAAGCACGATAAGCAGAAGGATTGTGACTTGTCTTCGATCAGGAGTGACTGACTCTCATCATCACTACAGGCATCGAAAATAACTTTGGACCGTAGGTAGGCCATCTTATCGCATCCTTTTTCATTCAAGTATCTAGGAACCTACACTCTAGCATGATTCCTTGTTTCTAGACCCACCCTAGGGCTAGTGGGATCACCTCTGTCAGCAGAGGGGATTTACCTGAGTAATAATATGTATACATATATTCTAACTCATTCCAATAGTGTTATGTTACCCTAGTCAGCAACACGTAGAACTTATTATGGAGGTCCTCTAGTAGAACATCACTATTTGATCTCTACTATGATTTTGAACCCCTCTGATCTGTAGCCCCCAGTGGTGTGGTTCGTCCTGTATATCCTATAGGCCTCATCGGTGCTATATATGCATACCATGATTTTGGAAATCAGTACCAAATACATACATATTTAAACTCTACATGCAACTAATATATAGAAATAGCACTTACCATCTGGACCCCATGCTCATCTTCACAGGAGTGGTAAGTCGGGATCCCCCTCATAGTTCATTCCACTATATGGGTCATCCATGCACAGTGAAATATGGTCTTAATGAGTCAAGAATTGATTTCATAACACCCATTTCACTCCCCCTCCTCCACCTCATCACAGTGGTTGCCTCCAATGGTGCATCTTAGTCTCATGTGGGCCTCCATCACAGATCTATACATGTGGATAGATGCTAGGGATCTTCTGAAAGAAGAGTGAGAAGAAAATTATCCCAAATGGAAAATTATGATTGGTCTATCACCTATATATACTCAGTTGTCAATTCAATGAAGGAAACATCCTCTAGGCCAACCCATAGTAGGCCCTGCTATTATACTCTCCACAACCATCATTTTTCCCCTAGTGATGTGATGAAAGGCATGACTACCCAAAATCCGCATCGCCATTGTGACTAAATTTCGTGTCTCAAGTCTCTCTAAGTCACTGATATGGACTGTTTTTCTCTTTTAAGGAGAACCTAGTACAAAATTATGATCCACAAAATCCCCTATCTGCCTCCCATGAGGCACCACTACATGTATCTCCCCAACCACCCCCACGGGGGGCAATCCTGTCAAAAAATATATATCATGGATAATGGCCTTGATCCTATGCCCCTATACCATAAAGGCCTCCTAATCTAGATCCCAATAGCTCAGTATCCTAGACAAGAGGGTCTCACCAAACCTCATCAATGGGTACTCCAAAAACTTAAGTACCCCATATCATGTTAGAACCCCTCTAAATACCTGGTTCCATTGAATCTCACCATGAAGAGTCTCCAAATATTCTTCTCACCATTATAGATTTATTTTAACCATACCTACAAAATATCGTTATTTTTTGTCAGTTTAGTGTCAAAGATATCCACTCTTGTCTTTTCGAATTAGCATAACAAAGACCCCTATACATTCTTCTCCCTTCATTTAAAACCACATTCCTTCCAGTAAAATTGAGTTGGATGCACTTCTTGACCTAGTTTTTGCATTATATAACGCAAAATAAGGTCCAAAAAGTGTTTTGCAACCATGAGTATGAGTAGGGGTTTCTCTTAGTAAGCTGAAGCCCTAATATGAAGATCTAATCCACAAAAATTTATGAGTAAGGTCAGGCCACCTACCTCAAACTCGCAGATCTGAATTCCAATGGTCATTTTTTCCACTATGATCTCCTCAAAATTTAGGGACTTATCGTCCTCTCCAAATTCTCTAAAAACACATTATGCAAATGAATTGGATTTAGGTACAAGAAGCCCTTTTATAGGAAAAACCCTAGTTTTTTCATCACCCATTACAACTATCCTATAGCTCAGTTTCTTGAAGAGTCAGCATCATTGGAAATCTATGAGCGAGTTCTATAATGGGTCTCCCTTTGTTTTTGGTAACATGACACTTCACTAGGAAGCCATTTTTTCCATGAGGTTTCACTTTACCACTGATTAAACTCAAATCTTTTCATATGAGCTACCTGTACTTTGGTACCACTTTAGCTTTTCACTTTTCGACTCATGTGTCAATTTTAATCACAAGTATCAATTATTTTCTTATGTTTTTATGGTCCCCTCTCGGTGCCTCCCTTTTGGGAGCATCATCAAGTCACCCTTCTTTAGAGTTTACAAGATGAGTCACCCTTGCCTTCATAGAGTTTGTTTCGAGTCATATTAAGTATAGTTACAATGTTACATCCATACTTGCATATTATTCATCCCATTTCGCTCGTATCTGACCTCCCACTATACTGTTATGTCTCTTAAAAGAATTTCTTTGAGTAATTGACCATCCACTCTGGAATCAAGTTAGTCATTGCCAGGTAAACCATGTACATTATTCTCTAGAAATGAAATTATTTAGTCTACCACTCATATTATATCCCTCCACCGTCATCCCTGGTGTTAGTCAATGAGTCACTTTACTATGATCCATCATGCCTTCGTTGAGGATTCCTCATTTACTCAACTATGCAGGACCCTCTTCTATTGATTTTGGTACATTTATTCTAGGAGAGTGTTATAAAGGGCGGTGTATCTTGGTTCTATCTTTCATAATTTTTTGGTGCCTCAGATGAAGAAAAGGGAATCATCATTTCCATTTGACTTGGTTTTCTCTCTCGTTCTCGACTCCAACTCATTATCGCAAGATCTAGAATCGTATACTTAATGATATAGTTACCTGAATGATTGTCTCAACATTTCCTAGTTGTCTGTGAGATTTTCTAGACCTAATGAGGGGGTCGCCCTTCAAGTATCCTCCCAAACTCCTGCATGAATAAATATTATGATCCAGCCTTAGATGCAGTTCCACAGATCTGATGGGTTTGGTACTAACCGGTTGTAGTGCCCACAAAATACATGTCTCCTTCATATGATCCATTCATATCTTTTAATCCCTTTCCTGTATAGCAGGGCTTCTTTAGTTTTGATTCCCCCTGATCATGTATGCTTGAGGGATACTATGTCTCACCTAATTAGATCAACAAATGTTATTGTATTCAACTCTGGCCTATATTTTTATAGTCAAAATATATATATGGGACTCATAATATTATTGTATCATATTATGGCCCATTTATGGAAGCACATCATGTGTCATGTACTTTGTATCTCAGTCCCACATTAGTGGACTCACTATTATTTGTACTCGGTTATCTCGACGAGCATGGGTATGCCTCCCCTGCCTCATTTGACATCAGGTACTCCCAAATAAAAAGGTTACTTATATCATATTAGTAGGTCTGACCCCTTCCATTCCTTTATCCTTTCTTACATTGCTTCAACTGGATCTCTCTCTCTCTCTCTCTCTCTCTCTCTATGACTCCCCTTTGGTGTCTCATGGAAGTGTAAGTTGAAACATATTTCGGTCATACAATTTTCTCTGAACATTCATATATTGCGAGCAAATCTGTGATCACCAGAAAATGATCACCTAGCCATTTCAAACTAGGTGGATCAAAATACACCATGTATGATTGATTTTACCACAATAAAATCACTTTCAGTATAGGAAGTCATTTAGTAAACCATTTTCAATGAATTTTTTATAATTTAAATTAAAAAACCCCATGAGAATAATTTAATAAACTATTATTTATTTAATTTTCTCTATTTTTAAAATATTATCTGATAATTATTCCTTTTCACACTTAACTGAGTCACCTAGGAATAATTAAATTAATCACTATTTATTTATTATTCCTTAATTCTATTTTTGGAATAATTATTAAACCTTTATTTAATAATTATTTCAATTTAGCATCTTTCTTAGTCGTCGCGAAGTGATTAAGCCCACGTCGTGTAGAGCAGTCGATGATGGGGTGCATTGTTAAGGCACTTCGTCTGCAAGGTCATCCGTTCGAAACCCGTGGGTGATTAGGATTAGTATAAACTACCCAAAAAAAAAAATTCTTCGCGAATTGATTAATAAATCATTTTATTTGTTAACTATTTCTAATTAAATATATTTGACCATTTTGAATATCTTTTCCCTCTGCAAATATTATAATGAAGTATTCCTAACAATTATATCTTGATTTGGTAAATAATATTTTATTATTCCCCATTTTCAATATTAACCCAATACTTTATTATAAATAAGATGGTTTTCCATTCATTCCTCACCATGATCACTATCATCGTCACCATTATTGTCTTCTCACATCTAAGCTCCCACTTGAGTTCCATTTTCTGTTTTGGGTTTTTCACACATTGAGAGAGACAAAGATCATTGGAGCATAATGAATTCAAAGGACCTATCACACAGAGGGGGATTTGCATACCCTTGTTGTAGATCTCCTTCAACATGTATTCTTAATAAAATATTATTCATTTACAAAGTTTTCTTCCGTTGGGTTATTTCATCATTTATTTCTTGTTGTTTTATGTTTTGGATCACACACAATCTATTTGCTATAGTGTTTCCTTGTTTTTTTGTTGCATATATCAAGCATAAACATCCATATTTTGTTGTTAGGGTCACTTGCCGACAGTGACTTAAGTGAATCCTTTTTGGTACATCTTCCAGAAATCTTTACACTAACAACTTGTGGCTTCTACCTTCACCATATTTTCTTGGTGATTCTTCCTTCACCATGTTTTCTTAATGCTTCTACCCTCATGACATCCATTTCTTTCAAAAAAAATAGTTTTTTCCTCTTCCAAAGAAAATAATTATAAAACATCCCATGTATCCAATTTTTAAAATATGATTATGAAATTTTTACCTTGGTCGCTATTATATGCCTACTTATATCTACGAAATTTTCACATTTTGAAAATTTCTAGAAAATAAGGTATAGAAAAATTTCCAAACTAAGTTATTTGACTTTCATTTGAAGACTATTATGTAACCCTAAGTTACAGAAGGCATATATTTGAAATTATATAAAAATAAAGTTAAAAATTACTACCATAGGTACCTAGAGGTACCTCCATTTTCTCCTCCATATTTCATAGTATGAAACATCTAAAAAAAATGATAATGAAAATTTCAAGCTTACATTTTTGAAGCACATTTTAGGAGAATTTAGGAACCCTAACTTCCTCGTAGCATATCTCCAAAACTATTGTGATTGAAGGTCTAGAATTTATACCATAGGTACCTAAAAATATCTTCTCCATCTCCCCCATATTTCACAGTCTAAAAGATCTTTAGAAAATTTTTATAATTAAAATTTCAGCCTGACCTATTTCAAGCTTATTTCAATAGCATTTAAGAATCATAAGTTCATCATATCATTTCTCCAAACTAAAAAATAAAAAAAGGTGTGAAATTTCTAGCTGCATAGCTGCATGAATATCTCCTTCTTATCTCCTACAATTCATATGGTATGAATCATCAAAAAAAAAATAAAGTAAAAAATCCAAGATAACCTGTTTGAAAAAGATTTCAAGAGCACCAAAAAACCCTAAATTACTCATATCATATGTTTGAAACTACAATGAATAGAAGTATGAAATTTTTGTCACAAATGCACAAACATCTCTCCGCTATCTACTCGAAGTTTCATGATTAGAAATATCCTAGAAGAAATGTGATAGTGAAAGTTCCAAGATGGCTCATTCACTCTATAAATCACATTTTTCTTCCACCTAAGAGTACAAGAGTATCCCCTGACTTTTTTTATGTACCTAATATTTCTTGGTCCATCGATGTTATTAAATTTCACTCATGTATTTTGTAATTATACTATTTCCATGATTAGTTATGAGTTTGACTTGTAAAACTAGTTGGGATAACTTGCACTTTCTAATTGGACCAACCTAATAGAATATTTAATAACTCCTCATTCTTCTAGACTTATTTGGTGTTCCATATACCATTGGAAATATTGTTTAATGATATATTCAGTCGTGTATATTATGCTCCTATTTGAGTTAGGTATTTAAATTTAAAATCCATTCAAAGATAAGGGATCTAAATTTGGAATCAAGAAGAAAATTGGGCATCCAAATGATACTTCCAGCAATACTCATTTGACAATTTATATCTTGGACACCTATAGTAACCCCTAAATTTAACATCATGAACAACAATATTTCCAACAATATACCCTAACTTTAACATTCTCAGTATCTCGCTAACTCTAACATCAATCACAACACAATATTAAACATAACACATATAGAAAAATGATTGTAACTAATATTTTTTTTTTTTTTAATACAGCCTTATTCCTCCATGAATATCAATATCTTGTTAACCTAAATAAAAATAATAAAAAATTAATCCTTAGATTACAATTGGTTTCCTCTATTGTTTTCTATTAACTAAGAGTTATTAACTAAGAGTTATTTCTTTTTACACTATTTTAGAGTGATAAATTTAAAGAGAAACATGTCCATTATCTACATTATCATGAAATTCAAGATAATAGTTAAATTCCTCTTCTACAATAACAATTCATATAACTCAATTAGAAAAGTAAAGTATTTATCTTGATATTTATTTAATTTAAGGAATTAGTTTCCATTGTTTAAATAAATGAATAAATAAATTATTTAAACAAATTTAAATAGTTTTTTTTATTGACTAAGAGGTTAAGTTCTAAAAATAAGAATCAATTTAGATTTATTTTAAGCTGGGTTGTATAAAGTGTTGAGAGGGATCAAACCTTCTCTTTTTCACTTTCTCTTTTTCACTTGAGAGATTTGCACCTACTGGTTTTCACTTTAGAGATTTTAACTCAAATAGAGGTTTGCATCTCCAAAGATTTGATCCTCTAAGCACTCATAAATCCAGATTTAAGATCGATCTAGATTGGTTTAAATTATCTAAAATTTTGTAACTTTTTTTTTTTAAATTATTCTTCATTATTTTCCTCTCTTACTTTCCTCTCTTAGTATGATGAATTATAATTTACAAATTTGAATACTTTGTAAATTATGTACTCATATTTCTGAGAATAATATTAAATTTGTATTTATCTTAAATACTTATTAAATTTTACTTTGATAAAATTTACCTTACACAAACACATTTTAACTATACTATGCCTTTATGCAATTTGTTGACGCATTATTTTCAATTTACAATATTATTATCAATAAACATTTACTTATAAATTTTTTTATAGTTTACATAATATATATATATATATATATATATATATATATATATATATATATATATATATATATATATATATATATATATGAAATACTTATTAATTTTTACTCAGATATATTTTAGTGACACAAATGCATTTTAACTATTATATAGAAATACCTAATACTTATTATTTTTTACTTTAAGAAATTTTAACTCAGAGAAAGATATTTTTTATTATCATATTAATTTGCTTAATTTATAGATATGAAATAATAATTATTATTGATTTTGATAAAATTTACTACACACAAACATATTTAAGATTTTAATTTATTTAACTTTTCTAAAAAGCATTTTAGCTTTGTAAGTATTCCAATTTCATGTAACAGGTGAATTTATTTTCCCAATATAATGTCAGGAAGAATTTACATATATTTCATCACTCTAAATTAACTATTATATAGTTTTTAAATTCTTGATGAGCAAACATATCTTAATTACAGATTTTTTTAAACTTACTTTATATATTTTTTTTTTTTTTACATTATATTTTAGTTTATGTAATTTTTTTTACTTAAAAAATATATTAAAGTAGCCCATTTAATATTATATTTTATTTTTCATTAATTTCCCAACCTATATTTCTTAATTTTTTTTTTAATGTAACGGTATATGAGAACATCTCCCTCATCTAAAAGATAATAGAGCACTTATAAACACCATAATGTTATATTATGTGACAACACTTCTTTAAAAATAATCTTAATAACATTTAATATCTTCATATTTCCTGACAGAGAAACAATTAAATGCAAAGTCAATGGGGCTCAACGCCTTCAAAATATGTTATGCGCTAATTGCTTTTAGCTTAGCGATTTGGTTTCGTAAATTTTTTCAAGTACAATATAAATTCAAGTTTAGTAATATTTCATTTTTCTATATCTTAGGGATTTGCTTAGAACAAGCTAAAGCTATGGTATATGTTTATAATCTGCAAATTGTTAAATGGGAGATTCAAATCCCCTCCTAAATCCTTTATGCGTGTATTTTTTTAACGTAGGTACTGTGAGAGGGGATGTTGAAATACCTTCTTAAATTCTTTATTAAAACTTTTTATTTGGGTTTATAAGATGGCCATTCATATTACAATATATTTTATTGGATTTCGAAGTGGTTGAGACTAAAGGTGTTTGAGTATTGTTTTTTCAGTTCCATACCCAATAACTTCTTATTTTAATTTCATAGTTTCAAATCAAATTAAGATACTCCATGCAAACTCAATGGGTGCTTAACGCCTTCAAATATGTTAATTGCGTTTAACTTAAGCGTTTTGCATTCATAAAGCTTATTAAGATGCAAAATAAATTCGGCTTTAGTACTATTTTATTTTTCTATATCTTAGGGATTTGTTCAAGAGATCAAGCTAAAGCTATGGTATATCTTTATAATCGACGTATTGTTAGATGGGAGATTGAAATCCCCTCTTAAATATTTTAATACGTATATGTTTTTAACATTAGTTTTTAAGGTAGGTACTGTTAGATGGGAGGTTGAAATACCCCTTAAATCCTTTAATGCGTATATGTTTACCGGCTGAAATACACTCTTCAATCCTTTAATAAAACCACATCTTTGGGTTTAAAAAGATCGTCAAATGTACTTTATTGAGTTTCTATCTAAGCGGTTGAGAACCTTATCTTTGGGTTTATTAGATGGTCAATATATTTTATTGGGTTTCTGTCTCAGTGGTTGAGATTAAAGGTCATCGATTATAGTTTACTGAGTTCCATACACAATAACTTGTTATCTTAATTTCATAGTTCCAAATCAAATTAAGATATTCAGATCTTGCTTAAAATCTCGGTATATATATTGATATTTTAGATATTAAAATATTTTAACCAAATGATATTGCTTTTATTTGTTCTTGAAAAGTAATTGTATCTGAAATATATTTTTCGATTAAATTTTTTTATATATCATAATTAATATGCAGAAAAAAATAAATATTAATATTTAATATTATTAACGAAATATAGTAGTTGAAATGATATAATTTTGATCTCTCTTATCAAGCAATGAAAAATATCTATCACCCGTGCACTTTTCTTTTCTTTTATTTGACTTGATAGCACCCTCGTACAGAAAATTCTTGATGTAGAAGCTCCACAATTGTTCCACGTCACTGTTTCTATCCTTCCAATCAAATGGCCCTGGATAATTGAGAAAGAACAGGAATTTTGGGAAGCACAAACCGTGAGGATCTCTATAATGTTTTTCAATTGTTACATTGTCACTCATAATTCAATGGTGCACTTAAACTATAGAGCCAGGCTAGCCAAAGAGTGATATCATCCTCTTGACATTTACAAAATTTTTACAATTAATAATTCTACACGTCATGTAATGGTCCATGTTATTCCTGAAATTAATTTGTATTGTATAATTATTAATTCTACAAATTATCTAATCATCCATGTTACTTCTCAAATTAATATGTATTTATTTTGTATAATTTTTAATTCTGCAAATAATTTATGATTCATGTTATTTCTCAAATTAATATGTATTAATTTTGCACAATTATTAATTCTACACATTATGTAATGGTCCATGTTATTCTTCAAATTATTTCTCAAATTAGTTTGCCTTTTTGACATTTACAAAATTTGCACAATTATTAATTCTACACATCATTTAATGGTCCATGTTATTGTTCAAATTTTAATGATTCATGTTATTCCTCAAATTAATATGCATTAATTTTTCACAATTATTAATTCTACACATTATTTAATGGTCCATGTTATTCTTCAAATTAAAGTGCCATCTTGACATTTACAAAATTTGCACAATTATTAATTCTACAAGTCATTTAATGGTCCATGTTATTGTTCCAATTAATATGCATTAATATGCATTGCATAATTATTAATTCTACAGATTATATAATGGTCCATCTTATTCTTCAAATTAATGTGCATTCATTTTGCACAATTACTAATTTTTCACATATTTTAATGTTCCATGTTATTCCTCAAATTAATATGCATTAATTTTGCACAATTATTAATTTTAAACATTATCTAATGATTCATGTTATTCCTCAAATTAGTGTGCATTGATTTTTCACAATTATTAATTTTACTCATCGTCCATGTTATTCCCCAAATTAATATGCAATAATTTTAATTAAATCCACTAATATTAAATGGAATTGATCTAACCACCTGAATTAATTGGTCCAACTGCCAAATAATTAGAAATTAATATAAAGTGTATTTTGCAGATTGATTAATATGTGTGGAATATTTTGATAGAATCCTTCCCTATATTTTATTATTGAATCATGAATATATTAGAGGTTAAATCATTTGGATGCTCAAGATTGTAATGTGTTTTTAAGGTTGTAAGAGCTGGGTTTAAACCCATTAAAATGCATACATTTTTTTTATGAAGTTCAAAATCTCTAGAAACTTGAAGATGCAAGTTTGAAATTTTTTGTGAAGCAATAGAAATCTATTAGTGGAATCTCTAATGGCTATTTTTGTGCATCATGCTTATTTCATCTTCAACGTACGTGGTTAATTTAACTTTATAGTTTTGTATTATATGGTTAATTTCTATATGCATCTTTTCCTATTTATTTTATTTTTAATTTAACTCAAGGATGTACTAAATTTGGTATTGGAGTACGAGAAATATAAAATAGAGTATGATTGCATTTTCAAAGGAGTGTTACATATAACTTTTTTTAAGAGTAATTTCTAATTGCAATATGGTAGATTGATGGTAAAACTATAAGAGAAGGGAATTTGTATAGAAGAAATATCATGGATAATAGAGGAGGAGGATGCATGCAATTGAGAGGTAGAATGAAACATAAGGTTATTCAAATAGTGTAACTCTATTATTAGGAGCTATGTAAGTTAATTTGGAAGCCATTGAAACAACTCAGAGAATGAATAAGATGTAAGAGATTATGAAATGGAAGCTATGGTTCCATATGAAGAGGATAAGGTAGTTGAATATAATGTTACCAAATACTTAATACAATTGAAGGTGAATATAAAGGAAAAAAACCCTACATATTCAAGAACCATCAACTAAGAAGAGTTAATTGATGATAAAAGATTTAGAAAATTTCTTTCATATGGAGAAAATTAAATATTCGAAGAGATTAAATACGATTTACTTAATGATGAAAGTACATGCCTCATTATGGTAGAATTATGCCTAATTAGAAATGAAAATATACGTAAATGGAGAAATAACTAACTATAATAGAATGGTGGCTATATATATATTATTGTTAACTACACTTTATATTTGTATAGGAAATTTTGGAACCATAGGAGAAAAAGAGATGGCTTTCAAATAATACATAAATTAATTTTATAAGTTTTCTAATAGATATGGGCATAATAATCAAGGATAGGAAGTTGTGGTTAGGCACTAAAATGAATGAGTTATTCCATTGCATATGAGCTAAGTATAATTAGAATAAGGATAGGTATAAAGTATATTAACTTGCTCTAAATGTTCAAGACAAATTGTTAAGAAGGTAGGAAAGTCCTTAAAGGAAGATATAAGAGAGAGCCATAAAAGTGAAATTTTAGTAGGATAGAATAGTGGAGTTAAAAATGAGGGAGGAAACAATGAAAATATTTCTAAATAGATATTTTGGAGAAGAATGGAGCCTTCAAACACAAAAAAAAACTTCTGAAGAAGAAGGGCATTTAGAGGTACAAGGGATGGAAATTCAGAAATGATTTGCTACAATTTCCTAGCAGTAAGGTATATATATTTTGAATGTGTAGATAACTTCGTTAATAAAAATAAGCAAGGGAGTAAAATTAATGCTGTGCAAGTATATAAATGTTGATATTGTTTATGAAGTATAGCAACATCAATGAAATAATTTGATGTTTAGGAGGATGGTACTAAGGCTTAAAGGGTAGATATAAGATAGGGATCCAAATCAAAGGAAGTAATTTTTGTTGGGTTTGTGTTATTTTCTTTCCACGGAAAGTAGCATGTGAGAAGAGGGGATAAAATGGAGGCCACCAACCTCCCTGCACAAGTTCCGGGGCAACTCCCGAGGAATTTTTTTGGACACTATATTAGGTGGGAGGACACACCTATGGTTTTGTGCATAGCTTTGCACATGGTTTTGGGCATGATGGTTTTCTGCCCATGGTATTTTTGTAGATCCGGTCAAGGGAACTGTGATTATATTTTAATCCAAGGTTAATGGATTCGGGTTTATGAGTGCTTTGACATGTATATATATGTGTTGTAACATTGAAATGAATATAATGAAAAATCAAGTTGGTAGTTCCGATTTTAAGATCCAAGAGAAAAACTTAATTTATATATATTTTATGTTTTATTCTCTTATTATTGTTTATTTTTTGTTTTAACTTAAATACTGTTAGAGAGGAGATTGAAATGCCCCTCCATTCCTTTAATGCGTATATATTTTTATCGTAGGGACGGTTAGAGTGGAAGTGAGGTTGAAGTACACTCTTCAATCCTTTAATAAAACCTTATCTTTAAGTTTATAAGATGGTCAAATATACTTTATTGGGTTTCTATCTAAGCGGTTGAGAACCTTCTCTTTGGGTTTATAAAATGGTCAATAAATTTTATCTAAGCGATTAAGATTAAGGGTCATTGATTATAGTTTACTGAGTTTCATACTCAATAACGTATTATCTTAATTTCATAGTTCCAAATCAAATTAAGATGTTCAAATATTACTTAAGATCTCAGTTTGTATATTGATATTTTATATATTAACATTTTATATATTAACAGATTTTAAGCAAATGATATTTCTTTTATTTGTTTTTGAAAAAATATTTTATCTCAAATATATTTTATCTATTAAATATAAGTAAAATTTATATCAAATTTAATATGTAAAAAAAATAAATTTCAATATTTAATATTATTAATTAAATATACTAGTTGAAATCATATACGTTTGATCTCTCTTATTAAAAAAAGGACAATTGTTTCCATGAAAAATAATTATCACTCGTACACGTTTTCATTCTTTTTATTTAACTTGATAGCACCCTCGTAGAGAAAATTCTTGATGTAGAAGCTCCGCAATGGTTCCACGTCATTGTTTCTATCCTTCCAATCAAATGGCCCTTCATCATTGAGAAAGACTAGGTATTTTGAGAAGCATAAACCATCAGGGACTCTATAATGTTTTTCAATTGTTACATTGCCACTCATAATTCAATGGTCCACTCTAGCTATGAGCGACGCTAGCCAAAGAGCGATATCATCCTCTTGACCTTTACAAATTTTCACAATTATTAATTCCACATCATCTAATGGTTCAGGTTATTCATCAAATTAATATGCATTAATTTTTCATAATTCATAATTCTACAACGTTTTTTTCAAGGCGGTAAGAGCTCATTTAAAACTCATCAAAACGGGTAATTTTTTTTATGAAATTCAAAATCTCTAGAAACTTGAAGATGCGAGTTTGAGATTTTTTTCGAAGTAATAGAAATCTATTATTGGAATTTTTAATGGTTGTTTTTGTGCATGATGCTTATTTGATTTTGCATTTATGTGGTTAATTTTACTTTATGGTTGTGTATTTTATGGTTAATTATTTTATTTTCAATTCAACTCAAGGATGCACCAAGTTTGGCATTGGAGCATGAGAAACATAAAATAGAGTATAATTTCATTTTCAAAGGATTGTTACATATAATTTTTTTAAAGACAAATTTATAGTTTCAATATGGTAGATTGATGGGTATAATTATAACAGAAGGGAATTTGTATAGAATAAATATCATGGATAATGGGGAGGTGGAGGCATGCCATTGAGAGGTAGAAGAAACCATAAGGTTATTTAAATGTTGTAGCTCAAGCATTAGGATCTATCCAAGCTAACTTGGAATCCATTGAGACAACTTAGAGAATAGGAGAAATAATGAAAGCTTAAGGTGTAAGGTATATTGAAATGGAAGCCATGGTTCCATATGAAGAGGAAAAGATAGTTGAATACAAAATCACCAAATCTTTTATAAAATTGAGGGAAATATCAACACAAAATCCCTAAATATTCAAGAAAAATGAACTAAGAAGAGTTAATTGATGATAAAAGACCTAAAAAAATTCTTTCATATGGAGAAAATTAAATACTCTAGGAGGTTAAATACGACCTACTTCAATATGAAAGAACATGCATCATTATGGTAGGATGATGTCTAATTAGTAATGAAAAGACAGGTAAATAGAAAAAGGAATAAATCTAATAGAATAGTGGCTAAATATAAAGTTATATTTTTTCTTGTTGACTACACACTATATTTGTATAAAAAAATTATAGAACCATAGGAGAAAAAGAGATGGCTTTCAAATAATACATAAATTAATTTTATAAGTTTTCTAATAGATATGGGTATAGTAATGAAGGAGAGGAAGTTGTGGTTAGGCACTAAAATGCATGAGCTATTCCATTGAATGCGAGCTAAGTATAATTAGAATAAGGATAGTCATAAAGTCTATTAACTTTCTCTAAAGGTTCAAGAGAAATTGTCAAGAAGGTAGGAAAGTACTTAAGGGAAGATATAAGAGGGAGGCGTAGAAGTGAAATTTGAATAGGATAGAATAACGGGGTTAAAAAGGAGGGAGGAAACAATGAAAATATTTATAAATAGATATTCTTGAGAATAAATGGAGCCTTCAAACACAAAAAAAAAAAACTTTCAAGGAAGAAGAGCATTTAGAGGTACAAGGGATGGAAAGTCATAAGTGTTTTGCTACAATTTCCAAGCAGTAGGGTATATATATTTTTAATATGTAGATAATTTCCTTAGTAAATAAAGGCAAGAGAGTAAAATTCATGTTGTGAAAGGGGATAAGGTAAGATCCAAGTATATAAATGTTGATATTTTTTATGAGGTATAGCGACAAGAAGGAAATAATTTGATGTTTAGGAGGATGGTACTAAAGCTTGAAGGCTAGATATAAGAGAGGGATCCAAATCAAATGAAGTAATTTTCTGTTGGGCGTGTTATGTTCTTTCCACGAAAAGCTCCAAGTGAGAAGTGGGGGATAAGATGGGGGTGACCAACACCCCTGCACAAGGTCCTGGGTAGCGCCCCAAGAGATTTTTTTTGCACTCAAGATTAGGCGGGATGACATGCCTATGGTTTTGTGCCTGGGTTTGCACATGGTTTTTGGCATGATGGTTTTCTTCCCATGTTATTTTTTCAGATCCGGTTAAGGGAACTACGATTATGTTCTAATCCAGGGTTAATGGATTGGGGTTTGTAAATGCTTCAACATGTATATGTTTGTGTACGCGTATGTGTGTGTTGTAACATTGAAAGGAGTATACTAAAAAATCAAACTAGTAGTACCAATTTTGGTCTCCAAGGAAAATCTCAGTGTATACATGTTTTATGTTTTATTCTCTCATTATTGTTTATCTTTTGTTTTAAGAGTTCGTTTGCAGATAGTTTTCGTACAGCCTTAAAACCTACAATTTTCAAGACTATTTGTAAAACTAGACGAACATGATGCTCTTTAATTGTTAACATCCTAATGTATATGTGGTCTAACAATTACAGAAGGGGATAATTTCTCCAAATATTCTTTCATAAGTTTCCATATTGGAACATAATATAATATAGTGTTTTGTGATGGTATGTGAATGAATTCATTCTTTTTGTGGTTGGTAGGACTTGGTAATATGATAAAACACGTATTCATGATAGTATGGATAATACATTTTTTCTAGTTAAGGGTGGAAGGAAGATTAGAATGTTGCTTATGAAGAATGGGAAAAGCTAAAAAAAATATTAATAACAACTACAATACTGGAACATTAATTATGTTATGGTAAGTGAAGAAATTGTTAAAGGAAGAATTACAAGAAATATGTTGTCTTGTTATTCTAAAGAGTCCATGTCAAAAATTGAAGTTAAAAATCTAATATAATTTGAATAGTTGTTAGCTTACTTTAAAGAAATTACTTTAGATGTCCTTTACCACCAATTACCACTTTTGATAAGCATTTAGTATAAATATATTTTATACTAGGATCTCCCTTACCTAGAAAAGAAAACCACATAGAATAACGCTTGTTGAGAATATAGATATAAATGGAAGAATTCAATAAATTGTTAAAAAGAGGCTTCAAAAAACTTATGCCCCAATGGAGTACTTGATGTACGAGCACTAAATAAAGGGATGGAAAATGGGTAGTTTTCATTAAACTTAAAGCGATTAACAAGATTCTTTTTAGCTCTCGATTTCAATTACATACTATGGATGACGTCATGGACTATTTGAGTGGTATAGGGTGTTTTATGAAAATAGATTGAAATTCGGTACCATTAAACTAGAATTTGTGAAGGAGATTAATGGAAAGTTTCCTTTAATACCAAGGAAGGACTTAATGAATGTAGGGTGAAGCTATTTGGATTACGAGTGTGCCAAGTACCCTTATGAGGTTGATGAATGAAGTGCTGAATCCTTCACTTGGCAAGGCTATTGTTGTTTATTTGACTAATATTTTTTATTTTTAATTAGATTAAGAAAGAACATTTAAAGCATTTAATGATGGCATTGGAAAGGTTGAAAAAAACAGTTTTCAACATCCATAGACTAGTATTCGTATAAAAGAATAGTTCCTTTATCCTCATTTCCAAAGAACCATTAAAATGGATCCCTGAAAAGTGGAACTCATAATGGAATGGCATTGTAACATAATTGAAGTATGAATTTTTCATGGATAAGTTAGTTTTTTTTAGGGGTTTACAATATATTTTTTTAGGATATGTTCATCCTTGACTGTTTATAAGATGGAGGAAGAATTTAAATTTAATTTTGATATAGAAAGGATACAAATTGATGAAAAAAAATCATTGAAAGTTTATTGTTGATTTTGGTGGACTTCGCAAGGTTTTTCAAATTGATTGCAATGTTGGTAGAAAAATCACTAAATAAATGATAATTCAAAAAGAATGACTAATTATTTTATTTAGTGAAATCTTGAATAACATAAAGAAAAAATATTTTATCTATAAAAAACAAAATATTGTCAATTTTTAAGCATTATGGAAGAAAAGGAATTACTTGTTGTTGAAATAATCATGTAAACATGCTTTAAAATTTCCATACATAATTAAGGTATTCACATAGCCAATATATATTGAATTAAAGGGATATAAAGTGGGTTGAATTTATGCAAAGTTTCACTTTTTTGGATCATAAATCAAAGAGAGTAGCATATGCCTTAAGAAATAGGTCCATTTGGTCGTCCACGTTGATGATGGAGGTAGTAGTATTGAAAGATACAAAGATGCTATATGAAGAATATGTAGATTTTTTAAGCATGGAACACACATAAAAGCCATGGAATGGTGATAAAAATCCATTCTTTTAATATTTCATTTAAGAAGTATTTTTATTTAAGGATTGTCGATTGTGTATGCCAAGATGATCTGTGAGGGGAAATTATATTAGAATTGATTAATGGAGGTTTCAACGGACATTTTCATGTTGATAATACTAATACATTGGTTAAGGAATGATACCACTGGTTAGGAATAACTAAGGATGTTAATAAATGGGTTATATATTGTAGAATTCATTAACATGCATAAGGGAGATTTCAAAATAAAGAGTTATACAAACTATTATTACTATAAGGAGTGTGATAGGAGGACATTAACACAAATTTATGTTGATTTTTCCCAAAGAATAATGATGTACCAATTCAATTTTTTTTGTCATTGACATATCTTCTAAAATTTTGTATTTTATTCCTTCAAGAAATATTAGTGATGCTGCTATCATAGTTTTGTTATTTTCCAAGGAAATTATGATATTATATGGATTTCCTAGGAGCACAATAGATAGCGACAAAAATATCGGTGCAATATTTTGGAGCTCATCATGGAATAAATTAAACACCATATTGTAGGTTAACTCTACTTATCATACACAAACTAATAGTAGAATTGAAATTCTAATAATATAATTGAATTTTTTGAAAAATTATCAAAATCCTTAGTTCGTAAAAGCTATTGCTAGCAAAACCAAATTCTAAACTAGACTCAATTTGCATATAATAATTCAAAAAATAAATATATAGTTAAAACTACACTTGACATAACATTACAATTTGAAATATCCCTAAGTCAAAAGGTTGACTGGACACCATCACCAAACTAAAGGTAAAAATATGTAAATGTTAAACTCTTAACAAAACATATGGAAACTTTTCATGAATAAGTGAGGAACCAAATACAAAGTATCATACAAAAATATAAATGTGAGAAAATATACAAATAAAAATCAAAATTTTATAGAGTGTGAGATAGTTTTAGCACATTGAGAAAAGTGAAGATATCGCAAAGGCAATTTCAATAAATTAAAAGTGCAGAAGATTAGTCCAAGTAAAATTCCAGGAAATTTTTCACATAATATTTATGTTTTGGAGGTTTCCATGGAATTAGATATATTTCCAATATTTAATGTTTTTAATTTATATGAATAACATGAGTGGATGGATGAGGAAAACAATTATTATGTAATAAATTGAACACCTTATAATAGAACATAAAAACAAAGGAATCATAGCAATTTTGTATGAATTATTTGTAGAGTAAATTGAACTCTTTATAATAGAACATAAAAAACAATGGAATCATAGAAATTCTATATGAATAATTTGTAGGGAGAATTAAAAGGAAAAATATAAAGGAATATCTCATTCACTAGAAAAATAAACCCATATATGAATCTACATGGGTTCTAGAATTAGAGATGGATTGAATTACATTGTTTTATATGAAAAAATCCACTAATTTTCAAAGTAGGATCTCACTGATTTTTTCCCTGATAGCCCTAATACATAATGTGTACGGTTTTTCCCCTTCCATTAGATTTAGCTCCTTAATCATTATGTATGATTATGCATATGAGGAAAGAACAACCATGGGGACATCTGTAGTCCTTCTCTATCCATAAATCAATCTCTTAAAATCAAAGGGTGCACTACAATTTTTGAGGAAATCTACCTTGAGTGATTCCATTGTCTTAACATCTATGAATTCCACAAAACAATTAATCCTCCTTCTCATATGATAATTCAAGTTCCTCCTATAAACCATAATTTGGATTAAGATCATATAGGTTAAAGGAGATTTCTCCAAAACCCCAACTTCATTATTAAAACATATTTGATAAAAAGTGTTAAAAATTAATTAACAAAGCAATGAAATAAAAAAAAATATTGCAGAGAAACAAATACATAAACATATAAAACGAGAGGGACACGGATATACATGATTCACCCAATTTGGCCTATGTCCACAATGAAACAATCATTCTGTCCTTCTATACTAGCAAGGAAAATGAAGAGATACAACCTACAAAAAATCTGTTGTCATTTCCTCTTCACCCTCACAAAATATCCTCTCTCTTTCCTACTTAGAATAATAATACACGAATGTAATACAATTCCCTCATATAAACTGAGGGTTGAATTCCAGGGGAAAAACAAACCTAGACCGCCTAATGAAGGACCTAGATTAACTACAAATTACAATATTTTACAAGGAAATTTTTCACCTATTTTTGGCTTTCGTGGCAGTTCCCCTGAACCCCTGTTATCCTCTCGACCCCTGTATGGGGGAAAATTCACCACTGCACCTGCGTTAACAGTTGTAAAATATTCCTAGGGTATACACTCGGTTGAAAAAGGACCTTTGAATCGGGAATATAATCACGCTATACACCCAACAAAACCTATAGGAAGTTAATAATTTCTTAAGCAAATTTTTAGTTATTTTTATTGTAGTCTTGACTTACAAGGGACCATATAATATTTACATTAGAGTCCACAAGTTTTATGTATGAAGTAAAAAAGCTCTAGAAACTTGCAGGTTGAATTATTAAAATTTATAAGAAGTAATGGAATTATTGTTGTAATTTATAGTGATTAGTTGTGTGTATGGTGCTTATTTTCGCTTGAAATTTTATGCTTGATTTGAAATTGTGATTACGTATTCTAAGGTTAATTTTTCAACTACAGTCTTGCTTATATATTTTCTATTTTATTTTATATTGCAGTAAGGCTAAGGGTTACATCAATTCCTTTGTAATTAAATTTAATTGCTAATTTATATACATTAAATGTAAATAAGGTACAAATCCTTATTAGAATTATACTAATCATTCTTATAAATCTTGGAGTTATTTTATTTACCACTACCCCCGTTGATGTGAAAGGCCTAGTAGTATCAATGTATTCTCTTCCTTGTAAGGCAATATTTTATTCCCTAATGAAATAAGGCATCATCATCCTTCTCTAATGTTTTTATTTTTTGTTTTTCTATAGGTTTATTATTTACATCGTATAGGGATGCTTGGTGAGAGTATTGTTGATGATTAGGTTTAGGTTTTTTTTCCCTTTGTTCTCTTTTTTCTTTAAGATTGTACTTGGGAAATGTTATGAATAAGTATTATATTTGATGCATCTTACACCAAAACTATATCTTCTTATAACTAAGAACCTAAGGCGATCTTATGTAATAAATAATAGAAATATAGAGTTATATTTGGAAGATGAACTAAAATGGAAATATTGGTAGAAAATATATTGTTAGCATCAAATTCAAGGAATTATGACATAACAAAAAAAAAAACCACCCTTCCCCAAAAACAAAGGCCTTACTCAACAAGAATTTAACAATCAACAATTTAAAAAATAAAAAATAGAGACAACTTTGGTAGAAAATTATACCTAGTATTGTATCATCTTGGTCAAATATTACCTCTAGTACAATTTTGATATGGGAATTTTGTAGAGAAAAAACATAGCGGAAACTTAAATAAAACACACAGACATGCAGTAGAAAAACATAAAGAGATAGATATTTAACGTGGTTCACCCAACCAATCTAGGCTACGTCCACCAAATAGAGGCATCGACAATCTCATTCAGCAAAAGGAGAATTACAACAACAGAGTTTTTCATCTGCACATCTCTTCCACTCACCTCACATTCCTCATGCTCATTTGCCTCTACGGGCTTACATTTTATAGCTCAAAGTAGAAACTGAATCATAAATTTAATCACAAAAAAATAGGATGCAATAATTCCACATCAGGATTAGATGGAGTCAATTTAGCAACAAATCCTATTGTTGTCAGATTCATGAGATTTCCTTAAAAATTAATTTAAGAAATCTCAACAATCTCCACCTTGACAACAATTACCCTGATACCCTGTTCTATTATTATTTTTATCTTTTCTGCAAGCCAAGAGAAGTTAGATACCATCGTGGCTTCTCTAACAAAACTGGTTTCGTGAACATGTCTGCACAATTTTCCTTTGTATGCACTTTTTCAAGAGAGACTCCTCGTTCAGTGATAACCTATATTACAAAATGGTACTTGATAGGTATATGCTTTGATTTACTATGATAGGCCGGATTTTTAGCCAAGTGAATTGCACTTTGACTATCACAAAATAACTTGATGATGTCTTGCAACCTACCAAACTCACCAAACAAACCTTTCAACCAAACCGCTTCTTTGCAAGCATGTGAAGCAACTATGTATTCTGTTTTTGTAGTGGATAAAGCAACAATGTTTTGTAACTTTAACATCCAGCTTATAGCTCCACCTGCAAGAGTAAAGACATATCCTGAAGTTGACCTTCTATTATCCAAATCACCTGCAAAATCAGAATCAACATATCCGCAAACAAATTCACTATTACTGTTATAAGTGATGCAATAATCACTTGTGCCTCTCAGATACTGAAGCACCCATTTCACTGCTGACCAGTGTTCTTTTCCTGGATTTGCCATATACCTACTGACAACCCTAACTGCATGTGAAATATCTGGTCATGTACAAACCATCACATACATCAAACAACCTACTACATTGGCATATGGAATTCGAGACATATACTCCTTTTCTTCATTTTGTGTTAGGACATAAACTTGAAGAAAGCTTAAAATGGGAAGCTAAAGGGACTGAAATAGGCTTCACATTTTTCATACCAAACCTTAAGAGTATTTTCTCAATATACTTGTTTTGCGATAGCCACATCTTACCATTGCTTCTGTCTCTCAAAATTTCCATGCCCAAAATCTGTCTTGCTGCTCCTAGATCTTTCAATTAAACATCCTAGCCATCTGAGCCTTTAACCTGTTGATCTCAGTTATGCTTTTGCTTTCTAAAAGCATATCGTCAACCTATAACACTAAGATAATGAACATGCCCTTATTCAATTTTTTAAAGTAAACACAATGATCATATTCACTTCTTATAAAATTTTGACTCAACATGAAAGAATCAAAATTCTTGTACCATTGTTGAGGTGACTGCTTCAGACCATACAATGATTTCTTGAGCCTGCAGACAAATTTATTGTTGTGATTTTGAACAAACCCTTTCGGTTGTTCCATATAAATCTCCTCATCTAAATCTCCATGTAAAAATGCAGTTTTAACATCTAGTTGCTGTAATTCTAAATCAAGTAAAGAAACTAATGCTAACACAATCTGAATTGAAACAATTTTTACAACTGGTGAAAATATCTCATGAAAGTCAATGCCTGCTTTTTGAGAAAAACCTTTCATGGCCAGCCTTGCTTTGTACCTGTCCTTATCATCAACACCCCTTTTTCAATTTGTAAACCCATTTACATCCCACAGTTTTTCTATCTTTAGGAAGTTCCACCAGATCCCATGTGGCATTCTTGTCTAATGTCTTCATCTCATCCTTCATAGCTTCTTTCCACTTATAACTGTTAGAACCTTCTACAGCTTCCTGATAGCACAAAGGTTCATCATCATTAGCGGTTAAAGAAACTGAAGTAACATAATCATCATACCTTTTAGGAGGATGTCTGATTCTCATGGACCTCCTTAAAGATGTTTTTGGTTCTTCCACAATTTTCTGATTATTATCTGTAGGAACTTCTTCATGATCTGCATCTGAAACATGTTCCTGATCTGCATCTAAAACTTGTTCATGATCTACACTATCATTAGTATTTGAACTGGTTTCAAACTGAATATCTTGAATCTTAGGTAGATTTTCTTGTTCCAATTTATCATCTACATCTCGATTATCGAGTGAGGATTTATTGAATTTAACATCTCTGTTAATGATGATCTTGTGAGTAGTAGGATCCCACAACATGTATCCCTTAGTCCCATCACCATATCCAACAAAGATATATCTTTTTGATTTAGGATCTAATTTAGAACACTGATGTTTCAGAAGTAGGGAATATGCATCACAGCCAAAAACTTTCAGTTTAGAATAATCACAAGGATGACCTTTCCATACCTCTTGAGGAATTTTTCATCCTATTGCAATTGATGGTGATCGATTTATCAAGTAACAAGTCATAGATACAACTTCCATCCATAGTTCCTTTTGCAAATTGGCGTTACTAAGCATACTTCTTTCTCTCTCTAAAAGAGTCTTGTTCATGAGTTCAAAAACTCCATTTTGCTAAGGAGTATATACAGTAGTTTTATGTCTTTCGATCCCAACTTCCTTGCAATAATTATCAAATCCTTTGAAGTAAACTCACCACCATTGTCGATTCTTAAACATTTAATGGTTCTTCCAGTGATGTTTTCTACTAATGCTCTAAACTGTTTGAAAACTATGAATATATCAGACTTTTTCTTTAACATATAGATCCACACTTTTCTAGAGAAATCGTCAATAAAAGATGCAAAATATGACAATACTCCATATCAGGTCGTAGGAGATGGACCCTAAACATCAGAATGGATATAATCAAGGATTCCCTTACTAGTATGTTTTCCAGTTTTAAACTTCTGCTTGCTTTGTTTTCCATATAGACAATGTTTGCAGAAATCTAACTTGGAAGATTTTAAACTAGGAAGTAACTTATGATCAAATAGAATTTTTAATCCTCTTTTGCTCATATGGCCCAACCTTTGATGCCATAAACGAATAGAATTACTGTCGTTTTCAGATACTGTAGAAGCATGATCTGACTCTATTCTTCCTTCTAACTGAAAATGATTTACAACTTTCTTTGCTTTCATTACTAGTAAAATTCCTTTATAAAATTTCATTACTCCACCTTGAATAAGGGTTTTATATCCATTTGTGTCTAGCACTCCTAGAGAAATGAGGCTTTTTCTGAGTTCAGGCACGTGTCTTACATCAGTTAATATTTTATTTGTCCCATCAAACATTTTAATATGGATGCTTCCAATTCCCACAATATTACATGAGACATCATTTCCCATGTAAACAACTCCATCATTGATTGATTTATAAGTTTTAAACCACTCTCTATGAATGCACATGTGATTTTACGCACCAAAATTTAACAACCAATGTTGATCATGATTATACAAACTAACTGATAACACTTCATCACTCATAGCTAAAACGGATGCCGAACCTGTATCTGTCGTGTTTGCTTCTTTCTTCTCTGTCGAAGGGTCTCCTTTGGATGTTTGCTGTCTCTTCCAACAGTCCTTCTTCAAATGTCCCGATTTGCCACAAAACTAGCACTTTACCTTACTCTTCTTCCCTTTTTATTTTGACCATGAGTTTTTCTGCTTAATGAAGCGTCTTTCTTTAGAACGACCTCTAACCATCATTGCTTTTGATGTAGAGGTTTTTGAATTTGATCTCTTCCTTGTTTATTCAGACATCAAAGCTCCAACAACATCATCAAACCCAAGGGTTTTTGATGAACTAAGACTTATAGAAGTAACAAAATGATCCCATGACTCGGGCAACGAACATAATAAAGTTACAACTTTATCTTCTGAATCAAATTTTACATTTATAATGTCTAACTGCACCAAGAGAGTATTAAACTATTTACTTATAAGAGTGATACACATGACCGAAAAATATTTACATGTTGAGAGTAGTTCATAACATCCATAACAATTATAAATTGGCTCATTTCCCTTCTTTTCTTTGAGAAGCCAGCTTTGAAAAACCATGAAGTCATTGGATTTAAAAATAGTATCGTACTTCCATGACATGGGGCCGAATCTTGCTTGCTACCCCTATAAACCTAACAGAACGGCATAATGGCACTAGGGCTATCCGAGACTCGAACTTATAACCTACACAACTGCACAAACCTCTTAGCAAACGCCCGTTGAGCACCAACCCAAACCACAGAGAGACAATTCTATATTAGCTATTAAATAATCTAAATAAATCGATACTTATTAACCATATAAAATGATTCAAAATTCCAACTTTTGTGAATAAAATATCAAATTCTTCGGTTGATATAGATTGATTAGCTCATTTTTCCACCTTTTTAAATAAAATTGAGTGCATATCCACCACAAAACTTCGATGCTTACTTAAAAATGAATTTATACCACTGTAACGATAATTTTTAAAATTAGCAGGTACCGTTACATTTAGAAAAGATAAATATATAAAAGTAAAAAGGCCATTGAAATGCTTTGCACCTAAAAAATTCTCATTGCAAAGTTCTCTATTATAATATCATTTTCGTTTTGTCATAAGTTGGTTTGCATTACAGTTCTGGATATTAGTTGTTTAACGATGGGGAGATAATCGATGCAATATCTTACATTTCCATGCCATTCGATACGATATAAGGATAAGCCTGCTATAATATAGTCTTTCCTCATATTTTAATGGATATATATCATCTTGTGTAATACGGTTTGCTCTCGTATTTATATATGAATTATATATATAATTGTGAAAGAAGAGTAGTTGGAAAGGTTTTTTATATAAATGTTTAAAGAAATAAGCCAGACGCACTATAGAACAACTTTCTCAGCAAATCCAAGGCCCTGATATATTAAAGAATGGCTGATATGTCATCTTGAAAATGCCATAACATGCATCAAGGACATGAAAAGTTTCACCGAGGCCCGTCTCCTTGGTACTATTCTTAACCGTTCATGGATGCGCATGTGGAAAAGTGTTAATGTAAAAGAGTGGTTTTTCAAACCCACTTGTCTTAACTTCGTCATATCTGACTGGTTGATAATTACACAACCAAGTGGGTATATTTCATATTATTCCATAGTAGGGATTTGATTTCCATACTAGTGATTGGATTTCCATATCTATGTTTTACCGTCGTGTTGTAGGTTTTTGATGTTTATAAAACGTTAACTTGAATTGACCGCTTGCCGACCTTAACCTAATCCGGTTTAATCATTGATCCACTCTATTACGAGGAACTACGACCGACGATACCACTGAATTCCTTGATCAGAGTACAAATTCGGGAGCACTAATGGAAGCCTGACCAGGACAGTTTTCCACATTATTTTTCAGGGCAGTGGTTGGGAGCTTAGAAGGGAATGGAATGATACCGAGTTTAATATATTTTTTGGAAGAAACGTCCACAAAATGGTGCCCGCAGCAAGTTGCACTGCGAATGAGTGCGCCCTCCAACCATTTTTTGTCGTTCGCCCGTCATGTGCAAGTAGGCTACCCTAGGCTTTCAAAAAAATATAAACGAAATCGACAATCTCAACGTAGACAGTATAGTCGTTCAAATAGGTAAAGAATAAGTGGTGGAAAGTGGGGCCAAAAACTGATGCAACGTGAAGTGTGTTGAGTGCAAATTGTCAGAATTTTAACGAGTTATAAATAGGTTATGACCTTTTGTAATGAAGATTAGACAACCTTGACTAATTCCTGTGGTGTGTAATCGAGGACCGGTGTTTGCAGCCATTACTATCCTTAATTTTAATGTGTTTATCAAGAGAATGACACTGGTTTTGGTTTTGGTTTTGGTTTCAGAGTTATGGAACGCAGGGCGCCATTTTATGTAGTGTTCAAAAGGAGGGCATCTAGCCTCTGAATTTTTGTCGTCAATATGTTATTGGCATCTACTTTTCAAGTAAATATTGAATTTTCTGAGGGAATTTGCTCCATCTGCTGTGGTCTGCCATTATTCGACCTTGGAAACCTGGTGTGCATTTCTTCAATTCAGGACAGAATATGACTGTTGCCCATGATATGAAATCATACATGGCACTCAAATATTTTGAATTTATTTTCTGACATTATAACGTTTAGATTCTCATTAGCAAACCTCACAGGTCTCGGCATAATTACAAACCTAATGGCTCGCATGATCCGATTCTGACATGCGGACTTTAAGAGCCAAACAAGGAGAGGTAAATATATAAAAATTTCCTTTGGAATGCCCACATAAATATTTGAAAATTATATATAAGTGGAAGCTGTTGATGCAGATCATGTGGCCTCGTCTGGTTGTTAACAAATTCCTCGGTGGGAAATCGGGCTGCGAGTCGTTCAACAAAGATGACGGTAGAGACACAGAAAGCGAGACAGAAGACGAAGGTATCAATTTGTAATTCATTATTTGAGGGATAGAGTGCTTGAAAGTAGTTACTAATAACTCTGCCATGTAACCTTTCCAGAGGTTGCACCCTTGTCTTCAAAGGCTCCGCAGAACCAGACGCGCGGACCAAGTCTTCTATCAATGTCCACAAGTGCCAGCACTATTCCACCGCCAGCATCAATAAATACAGGTATCACTTCTAATCATTTTCCGAGAAATCATCTTCTAAGTAAATACAACAATATTTATAAGCGCCGTAATGCCTACTCTACCAGTATCAACAAACTCCGGTATCACTTCTAATCATTTTCTATATAAACAAGATATCTTTCTTACCAAGGGAAATCATTATAGTTCTCCATATCAGAGACCTCTAATACTTTTCCATGTAAACAATATTTTTTTTCCAAAGGAAATCGTCCTTTTTCTGTAACTAGTATCAGACATTTTCCATGTAAACAATATATTTTTTTTCAAGGTAGATCCTTTTATCTTTTCGTATCAAGTTCAATACAACAATATTATTAAGCATCTAGCTATTACAACAATGTTTCTCATTATTATGTCACTAATCTGAAATTGAAATTGGATAAAAAATAACAATTATTCTACCCAAACACCCAAATTAACTCCAATCAACATTCTGTTTTGAAATCTTTTAAGACTAATGAGAATTGTGTCTTAATGTGTCTTAATTTCTCTCAGGAAAACCACCAAAGGCCTCCCCTTCACTGAAGACACCCACGCCTCTACCTTCATCTTCAAAGGCTTCCCCTTCACTGAAGACACCCACGCCTCTACCTTCATCTTCTAACCGATCGTCACCTTCGGGAAAGTTAATGCGTATGAAGTCGGAGACTCTGTGGGCTGATTACATGGATGCAGAAGAATACAGGTGAAGTCTATTCACATTTTCCATTATTAGTTAAGAAAGTGAGAAATGACATGTCCTCTAGCTCTTTATTTGCTAACCCATTTCTGCAAATTTTTTGCCCATTGTTTCATTCATTGGTTATCATGTCGTTGTTCTTGTCCATGAGGTCTGCCTGACGTTTTACATTGCCTATATATAAGGCAAACGCCAGGCAGAGCTTGTTATGTTCACGGATTTCTCAATACTAACCAAAGAAAGAATGCATAATTCAGTGTGTTTGTGGGGACGTGGAATGTTGCTGGAAGAACTCCACCTGAGAATTTAGATTTGCAGAATTGGTTGAAACCAAACGAGCCATCTGATATTTACGTCATTGGGTAAGCACGCATGAATTCGCTGTAACAAATTTAACTGCAAAAATCAGTCACTGACTTTCCATTTTTCTGCAATCAATGTACCAACAGGATGCAGGAAATCGTACCGTTGAACGCAGGGAGCGTTTTTGGGTCTGAAGACGTGGCTGGGCCGGGAGCCAGATGGGTTTCTCTCATACGGAAAACATTAAACGAAGAAAAGAGATCTGAAAGAGGAACGACATCTCTCGCCAGAACCTCGAGCGCCCCTTTGTCTACGCTTTCCTCAATTATAAATATGTCCGGCAACAGTAATTATTCTTCTGCTGCCAAGGATGATATTGATGTGGGGAATCGTTGGTGTGATTCTAAATCTGAATTGTTGGGAGCTGGACCTCAGTGTGATTCTAAATCTGAATTGTTGGGAGCTGGACCTCGGTGTGATTCTAAATCTGAATTGTTGGGAGCTGGACCTGAACAGTTTTCTGGGCCGAACGCAGAAGAAGAATCTGAAAATGGGAAGAGCAAATCGAAAAAAAGACGGCGTTATAAGTGCGTTGCGAGCAAACGAATGGTGGGACTTTTCATCTCCATATGGATCAGAGCGGAACTCCGAACCCACATTCGTGACGTCAAAGTTTGCTGCGTTGGGTGCGGTATCATGGGTTGCCTTGGAAACAAGGTAAACATATAAATCTTCTTTGTTTTTGTTACCCTGATTTTATGAAGAATGAGTAGTGTACCCTGAAGAAACTTTTCAAACTAGTAACTAAGATTTTCAGGGTAGAAATTAGGAATTTTATTCAGGTGTTTTAATTGCTCAAATATTTGGTTTAACTAATAAATGAAATAGTTTTTCACCTTATGTTGAGTTAATAGGAAAGATAATCTAATTATCATTATAAATCACATCGGAAAAATACATTAGTAAAGTTATCTCTTAAAACATAATGTGAAAAATACATTAGTAAAGTTCTTAAAACATAATTTAACTAATCATTTTTGTTCTTCCATCTTCTAAAATTTGATTATGTGAAATTTTACAAATCGAAAGTGTTTAACTAATCCCTATCATTTTTGTTCAAAATAAAATATCCATCCCCTAGAATCTGATTATGTGGAATTTTACAAATGAAGGGTTCGATATCAGTGAGCTTATCTCTTCAAGAAACAAGCTTCTGTTTTGTCTGCACACATCTTGCCTCTGGTCAAAAGGAAGGGGATGAAATCCGCAGAAACGCCGATGCTACAGAAATCTTGAAACGGACTGTTTTTAATCGATCTCCTACTGTCGAACTGCCAAAAACAATTCTGGGACATGAGTAAGTATAATACGTGAGTTTCAACTGTTATTGTTTTGTTCTCTGAAGTCTGAAATTTGATTGATTTTTGACAACGCAGCCGAATAATTTGGTTTGGAGACTTGAACTATAGAATCGCATTATCAGACAGTGAAGTGAGGTCAATGGTTGAGAAAGAGGACTGGAAGACACTCTTGAAGAGCGATCAGGTAATTGAAAACAAACTTTCATGTTCAGAATTTCTGGATTTTCTTTGGGGTTTAATAATTATTTGACATTAGTTTTTATTTTTAAGCTAAGAGGCTTATTTTACAATTTAGTCTGAGGAGATGAGATGGGTAACTCTATAAACTTATTTATTAAATTAAAATTAAAATAAATAAATTGTGATCAAGATGTGTATATATATCAGTAAAAAAAAATGAGTTTTTATAGTTAAAATATTTATTTAGTCTTATATATCGTATTCAATAAATACAATCTAAATAATGAAAAATTGCAATACAATTTGTATTGCAATGTAAAAAAATTTACACTTAAAAAATTTGATGTCTTTAGATTCATATTAGATCTAGACGCATTTTAGATCCATAGTGGCCCATGTTGACTAATCCTGTGGTAGTGATAAATATACCTAAATCTTGTAAGATCCTTGAACAATGTTATGAGCTGAACCTTTGTGTGTTTAAAACCCATTAGACTGTAAAATGGGAATTATATGTTGATGGGAATACTCTGAAATGTTGGCTATTCTGTTAGATTTAGGTAGTTTTTGAAGTTAGAATTGGATATCTTAAATCTTCAGTCAGATATGAATTTTTATAAGCTTACAACTCACTGCAACAAGTTTTATAAGAGTTTACAACTCTTTAAAGTTGACTCGTTAGAAAATACAGTGTTGGAGAATATCAAGTATTAGCTCCTCACCATTCACCCTTAAACTGAAACTCATGTAATTTTATGACCTTTGATAAGCAGCTTACAGTAGAGAGAAGTATGGGACGTACTTTCGATGGATGGCATGAAGGAGCCATCGAGTTTGCTCCTACTTACAAGTATGCTCGGAATTCCGATCAGTATTGTGGAGTTGAGAATGGGGAGAAGCGCCGCGCTCCAGCTTGGTATGCGTTTATTTGATTTTTGGGTTTTTTTTTTTTTAAACAATCCAACGTTGACATAATACAAATTGTTCAGGTGTGATCGTATTCTTTGGTATGGGAAGGGGTTGAAGCAACTTTCCTATGTAAGAGTGGAGTTTACATTCTCTGATCATAGGCCTGTTACAGCAAATTTTTTGGCTGATGTCGAAGTTCTCAGCAACCGAAAGGTCAAGAAGACGTTGGGCTTGTCGAAGAAAGCGCCAGAAATGGCAAATATTCTAACTAGGGAGATCCAGAAGCTCTCCAAAACACGCCATGAAGGGGTAATTAACAGTTTTCTGCTACTTGTACCTGTACACTAAATTTGTTGGCCCTGTACCATTTTTCACACCGTAAAGGAGAGCACTGTAACATCATACTGTTTGAGTGATGAATGATAAGAAAATTTATACAATTGGAAACTAACATATTGAATTGTAACGTGCAGACTGTTCACGACCTTGAGACAAGAAGCGCTGTTGTAAATATAGAGAAGAGTCTTCTTCCTATTCTTAACGAGATCCGGGCAAACCACAATTTAGAGGTTGGGGTGATGTTGAATCACCACATAGATGCATGGGAGAAAGAATGTAACCTTCAGGAAGGAAATGAAAGTGATGAAAATTCCAAAGCCCTTCCCGCTGAAACTCTACTCTGAATTCATTCTTTTTTTTTCTCACGGAGCATACTGCTGATCTGTGGACTTCACATCAAGACCACAATTTGGAAAATGATAAAGAGTTCCGAGCCCCATCTCTTTAACAGTTGAGCTGTCTCTTTCACGAATCTTAGCCCTGAAGAGCCCACCTCAGCCTGAGGAATTTACTTTCGCAGGGATCGAAATTTCTCTGGACAGTAGCTATTTAAGGGATTATAAAATGCATAGATTATGCGTATGTTCTTCAAGGAATCCTAGGATCCTTTTGTACAGGTTAATTATCGTTTCGTAGACATGAGTATGGTACCATATCCTTAGTTAAATTAAGTAGACTGTAATTAGAGCAACATGAAGTGTCTGAAACTATGGCCTAAGGCTTGGGCATTTTGCAGGGTAGACTTCAATACCAAGCCAAAAGATAAAGGGCGTATTAATAAAGTACCTACCTATATTAAACTCCTTACTTTCTTTGCAGACATGGGTTTATTGAAGATTTTGCTTGGGAAAGGGCATTTCAAATAATTTAATTTGAACTTTCTTGCAATTATGATCTTTTGACAAGATATTTAAGTTTTTCTGAGTCAACAAGATATTTTTGGTTTTTACATCTACCCTCCAAAGAGTTACTTTTTCGACATATCTTACATGAAACAAGCGACAGATTGCCACCATATTTCTTCTCAATACTTTAATGATCTTTGCATAATATTTTAAGTTTATACTGTCAAATGATGAAGAGAATTCAAAGGTGTCAGTCGGAAGGAGGGGTCTATAAATAGGTAAGTCAAGTAACAAAGTTAACCAGTGCTTTCATTTTAAAGTTTAATATGCAAAATGGTATTAAAGTCAATCCAAGAAACAATAATAGTATATCAAAAATATTCTCTTCATTTAATATTTAATTATTAAAAAATAATATTATCAAGCTCTAAGCAGTTTGATAATAATCACAGTAATAAGATCAAATATGGAAATCACCGTATTGTAATCATAACTACACGTGATCAATCACGATATGGAAGTTAAACTTATCTAATATGGAAACACAAGCTATATTAGTAACATGTACAAGGTGATGATAAAGTAAATCTATAGATGAACAAGCAAGCTGTGACTGCCCTTTCATCCTCTCCGTTATGGTCGAGCGACTTCGTTCCTTTCCTTTTAGTCGAGTCACTGAACGTACCTCGGAATCGGAAACTGCAAAATTTGACTCTGACATGCCGGTTTTAGTTCAATCTGCTCCCCTCCGAACTTAAATTCAAAGAAACTCGAAGTGTGCAATAGGCGTAGGCTTATCTGTATCTATATTGGTATCAGCACAATTCATATTTTTATTTATTTTTAGATCTAGGACAATCAGTAACTGGTGAGAGTTGCCTGAGCAAGGCCTGGGTTCAAATCCAACTGGCTGCCACTATAAACCTAGGCTAGGTGCAACAGCGTGCAAGCTCCACACAATAGCAATTAACTTATTCCTCAACAAGAGCCGAGACATCCACTATGGGGTGGCCTACTCTTCTAGCCAAGACACAACAGACGTATTAAGGAAGCAAAGTGTGGCAAGAAAGGTACTTGAGGTCCTAAAGTTCCGGTTCATACTTAACTGAAACCAATTTAACATTGTATAATTTTTTTTTAATAAAAACTTTAACTTTTTAAACCTTTAAATATTTATAATTACTTAAAATAATGTATATGAAGATAATATATGAATTAAATGGTTAGTATAAATTCATTATTTTATAATGAATACTATATATCAAGATTAAAAAAATAAATATTATTTTTATAATTATTTTTTTATATTATCATCATTAATTATAAAAATATTAAAATATAAGTTATACATATATCTCTTTCAAAAACATGTAACAATATTTTTAGTTATGGATGTTCATCTTTTGATGATGGATATTTTTAATCTATAAATAGATTTTGTACAATAATATAGGTCAATAGGACAGCTAATTAATACCAAATGTTTAGAAAACCATAAACTATTTTATATGACACTTGTTTATATCATATTCCTTCCAACTAATTAATTCAATTAAGAGAAAAAAAAGAAGAACATAACTACTTTTGAGATAAATTTCAAATTTTAATTAAGGACTGTTAAAACTATTTTAAAATATCTTTTGAAAATTAAATTCCAGCATCCACTTAAGAATTACAGATAATTAAATTAAAGTTCAGATAGCTTTATTCCTAAATAAATGCATTTATGATATATATATATATATATATATATATATATATATATATATATATATATATATATATATTCAATAATTTAATATAATAATTTTCTTTTATTCATTAGTTTTATTTAGATTCTTAAACTAGCATTAAGATATAATAATTTAATTTCACATTAATTGGTTTTATTAATGATAATGTTGTTGATTAGTATTCAGTAAGATCAATATGGTTTATAAAACTCTAAAAGGGTAAGAAATTAATTGAAATTCTTTAACACATTATTTCTATGTTTGAGGAGAAGTTTCAGAAGTATTTTAAGATTACCATAGGTTTTTTGCATTAATAGGTCAACATGGCTAGTAGTGTTATCCATATTTTAAAAACTATAACAGATTTTACTATAAGCTAGAAAATTTAAGAAAAAATTATTTTCATTCTCAATTTACTTAGTATTATATATGTAAACTACTCTTTTTTTCTCGTAGTATTTTAAAATTTAACCAATACCTAGTTTCACCATGAAACTCAATAAATTAATATTATTAAACAACTAGTTCATGCTTATAATTTTAACTATGATTTACATAGCTAATAAAAAAAGCTAGTGATAGCTATAGAGCTAAATAATATAAAGAATGTCATCCTTCTCGTTCTTACATATCTCTGTTGATTGTGTTGAGTTGGAGCTTTATTTTTCTTTAATGCTTATAATTTTAACTATGATATACATTGCTCATAAAACACAGCTACTGATAGTTGTAGAGCTAATTAATAATATAATGAATTTCATGCTTCTCGTTGGTATGATAGTTGTAGAGCTAATTAATAATATAATGAATTTCATGCTTCTCGTTGGTATGATAGTTGTAGAGCTAATTAATAATATAATGAATTTCATGCTCCTCGTTGGTACGTATGTCTGTTGATTGTGTTGACTTGGAGATTTATTTTTCTTCTTATTTATTATAATTTAAAAGGGACGTTCGTTGACATTACCGTCAAAATCTTCATATTGAATGGTTGATTGTGCTGAGTTTGGAGGTTTAATTTTCTTCTTATGTATTATAGCATAAATAGGGTGTTGTTCAATGACATTACTGTTAACATTTTCCTATTGTATCGTAAAGCCAGTTTTATTCACATTGACTTGTAGAGTAGGTTAGGTTTTACATCTAAAATGTTCCATGCAGATTTCAATTTGTATTTGTATTTATATTCATAGTAAATAGGATGTTGAATAAAATAAAACATCTTCCTATTAAATTGTAAATACCTCATTACTCTCCATTGAATAACAACATATACCGTATACGGTCAACGAAAAACACATATGAATTGTTTACTGACCAAACCGTTGAATAGCGCAGTTGTGTATGCACTCTTTCAGATGCCTCTTTACCAAAAAGCTAACGTTTATCACATGAAAACTTTACTGCAGAGCTGCTCTAAATTATTGCTGTCATTTTAACTTCGAAATACACATGAAATGTTTTAGATCGTCACCCTAAGCAGTTAAACGAACCCCCGAGAATAATGATGGAAGACATTTAGCGTCAGAGAAACCAGCCGCTAGTCACTGCAGTGGCATTGAAGTTTGTGAAAATAATAATGAAAATGTTGCTATCCCTATTCTGCAACCAGCGAACCGTAATTGACATGTCCCTGCGCTTATAAAATAATAATAGACTATTTTTGAGAAATTTAAAAACTTGGAAAGGGATATACAAAATATTCAAATCCGGTATGACTGCAAATAAATTGTTAAACTATTCTTCAGAATCAATAATTATGTAAATTATTTTAGCCATCCTTAGCATCCACTCATTCTTGTGTATTGGCATTTATTCATATTTATTGTATTGGTTTTCCAATTTGCCATTTATGCGAATAGATTTTTCATTATAGTTTTAAAATTTGAATGAAAGTTAGATGAGCTGGTTGAGATATTCTGTTATTTTTTCTAAGGAATTGGGGTTTAGATTTCACTTCTAAAATGATTTTATATTATCAAATATTCTCTTCATTAAGTTAGTTAGAATTTTTTTTTTTTAATATTAAAATAATATTTTTTTGAAACTTTTCAACTATGTAAATTTCATCAAAATCTGAAATATGGACACAATGATATCTTCATTTGAAAATCTGCACTCTCAAATGGCACATCAGCATAAATATCATTACCACATGGCAAACCAATGGTATTATGTTTTTCTACTGTGCCCATTGTACAATGTCATGTTAGCTATACATTGTAGACATGTGGCAATCCCTACCCACCTATCAACAGACACTAACACCACATCTTCAAGGGGTACCTCAATTTTCCACTCTTATCTAGATCCAGGATTTCCAAGAATCTCCTACTCGGACATTATTTTCACATCCCAAGATTTTCAGATTCAAAAGTTGGGATCAACCCCAATTTGTATTTTCAAAATTCCCCTTTCTAAAAAATAAATGGATCTCTATATATTTTCTATCTAGAACCTTCAACCATCTATTTTTTCCTTAGTCTAGTTGCCACATGGATTCTCCAGTCCCTATCAACAACAACCATGTCAACTTTGTCTGCATACTCAAACACCTACTTAACTGTATATATGCATTTTTAGACTTTCCATATTTAGTCGAATACAATAGAATGCATTAAAAACCCAAGAAGCTCAATTCCAAAACTCTATATTTCCATATCTTAGGATTCCACAACACCTACAATGACAGTAACATGTCAACCACCATGACAACTAACTTGTACTACTATGCCACATGTCATTGCACCATGCCAATATGCCATGTTAGCAACATCTTGCCATGTCACCCAAACATGTATATTTTTACACATCAACATGACATGCCATTATGCCATGTCAACATTATCTTACCTATAGTGTACATGAGTTCCTACATGGGTTATTATGCTAGAATTCATATATAAGTTTTTTTATTGATTCCACTTTTTTATTTTTTCAAATACCTAGACTATTGTTATGGTTGGAGTCTCTACCACTTGACTGATCTGACTAACACACGTCTACTACAATTAACATATTATGAATCATGCATTCCATAGTCTCTAGGTTCCATCATGTTTGGTTCAACCATACAACATTTATATCTTGGAAAAATCATGTTATGAGATTTTTTACATGTTTGTATATATATTTCTATGGAAATTTTCAACATCCCCACTTCCCTACAAACTATTTTAATTAATATCAATATTTTATGCCCTTGATAGATGTTGTGCCAAGTTCTAGAACATAAACAATTCTAGTTCCTATTTGCTACACTTGAAACACTCCCAATTTCCATTCCTCTTGGCCCTTTATGTTAGCCCATAGTCATGGCTCTCATAAGGCCATATAATCAGGTTCTACGAAAAAAACTCCAATCCCCAAATTTCAATCTCAATCCCAGAAAACCAAAGGAACAATCCCCCAAAATTTGAAACTTTTGCTTATATTTTCTAGCCTATTTTAAGGTTTTGAAATTCAATCCAATAGGGAAGAAATATTTCCCAACAACTTCTAAAGGATAATAAATCTAGTATCCTATAATTACAAGCTAATAAGATAGCCACAACCAAGTTATTTCACCAAGGAATACAAATATATGTCCCATGTCTAACTCCATAACTTCACCTAATTGAAGGCGGATTCTCTCACCGCTTTGTGCTGCAAATTTCAAACTTCAAATCCAAAACATACAAAGATAGATACCAACATTTGACTTTATCTCTTGAGTAAGGAAGGTCCTCTAAGATAAAAACAAACCTCAAGTATTCTCATCACCAAACGAGGATATCATGTAGTTGTTCCATTCTTAGCAGAAGTTATTCACATTATTAATATATGACAAGAGACTTAGGCTTAAATCTACTTACGTATTCAACTTCAAAAAACCATATATCTCACACTCATCACAAGGAACATGCTTCAGAAACATCCTCTATAAAAAAACATTCATTCATTAAATAAATAACAACTAATAAGAAAACATATCACACATTGTTATGGAGCATCATTATAACTTGATCACTAATCCAACATAATCGATCCATGAAATTTAAAAAATAATGTCATTTCATTGAAAGGGAAAATTATTACAGTTATCTAAGTCACTTATTCTTGCTCGAAAATAAAAATGGAGATTCAATCTCCACCCAACCATAACCATAGCCACACTATATGTTTCTTGTATTTGGCCACCCAGAAATATATATGTTTCCTTGGAAGGATGTTTCAGTCAACGTTCAACAAGTTCAAATAAGGGTAAAGGAGAAAAAATCCACTTTCCTTCAAATTCAATAAATCAAGATTATACCTTTCAAAAATTGTCCCTTGCGCCCATTAGTACTCAAAGTATGGCCGACATTAACCAATAGCGTTACACATTCGAGTAGCTCATCACTACAAACTACTCAAAAATATAACATGGCAACCTCGTGAAACTATGAAAGACAAAAATAGTTACACTTATCTAAGTTACCTAATGTTACTTGAAACTATAAAAGGGAGAGCCAAACTCCACCCAACCATAGGCTAAATTATATGACAATTTTATTGTAATTGACTAGCTCCAAGCCAAAACAAATTCCTTGAGAGGAAGTTCACTCAATGTTCAACAAGTTCAAATTCCATTTTTATTCACATTTAGGAAAACAAGATTATACCTTCAAATACTAAGCCTAGGCATATTAGAAATCAAATTATAGCCGCTATGGGACTGCACAATACAAAAGGAATCCTTAATTAGTCTAGTAGTTCATCAAGACTTCCCTATTCTCAAACCCTTACTTTATTTTATTGATAAAGGTACAAAAAATTCATTAGATATCACATTAAAATAAATATAATTGTCAGGTAGGGTATCTATAAAATATTGATTGATTTTATATTAATGAAGCACACATATATATACAAGGATTTCATGAAATTTGGTTTGAACTTCCGAGGTATGTTGTCTGTTCCTATCATAAAGGTTCACATTTTCCATATTTACAAAATATTCACCATTCACTAAGTGTCTAACATATCTCTCTTAATTCAAAGGGGTGATAGTGCTCCCAAGAATTATTCTAAATTTTTCAAATTTTTATCTTCGAATGTCTTCAGTGAATATGTATCCAATTTGTTCATTTCTGGAACAATGTCTTAGATGGATAGTCTTGGTCTCTACATGATATCAAATAAAATGGAACTTTTCTTTTTTGTTTGGTTTGACCATGGAATTTGGGATTCTTGTCAAACCTGATTACAAAAATATTTTCAATCATAAGAGGTGTAGAATTCATTGGTTTTTTCTACAATTCTTCAATAATTTTACTGAGCTAAATGATAGCCTTTGTTTTTTCTACAATTTCGACATATTCTACCTTTTTTGTGGAACCTTATAGAAATTACTATTTGTGCGACCTCAAAGATACAACTCCCAATCCAAGAATCATAAGATAACGTAAGGTAGCTACTCCATTTTCTTTTTCTTTTTCAAATTTTGAACTAAGATATCCAATCATGTTGAAGTCATCCACTTCTAGATATTCAATTCCAAATCCTTCATTACCTTTAAATTACTTTAGAACTCTATTTTCAGTATATTAATGTCCTTCATAACCTTTTTCATAAATATGTAAATAATTTTGAGTGAAAGATCTAATCTGGTAGTGGTTATTTAGATAATACTTTCTACAAGTTGTTTATATTTGGTTTCAACGTCAAATTAATTAAAAAAGTTTGATGCGAGCTTTATATTATGTTCCATAAAAGTATATATAAGATTGCATTCGTCCATGCCAAACTTGTTTATAAATTTTCCAATGTACTTATTTTGAGAGGGAAATATGTATTTTAGATGTTGAGTCACTTCAATTACCAAATTGTAGTGTAGGTGTCTGAAAACCCTCATCTCAAAGAATTTATTCAACTCATTCTTCATGGATGTAATATATGATTTTAATTGTTTTTTGTTACTAATATATTGTCTACATAAATGAAAAGATATAGAATAACTTTTCCATCCTTCTTTACAATCATACTTGCATCATCAAGATTAAGGTGCTCAAAATTCAATTTTAGAAGATGCTCAGTTAAATTTTTGTTTGAGGCATGTGATTCTTATTTTAGAACATATAAGGATTTTATAATATTACATATTTTTTGTTATTTTATCTTTACAAAAATCCTTATGTTTAAGCCCTAAATGAATTATATTTGACGTCTCCATTCAAGTGAGTAGTCCTCACTTCCATTTGATGAATATTCCATCCATTTCTATCTACCAAGGAAAATATATTCTAGTTGGTAGCCCATTTTGTTGTGGGGGGGATTATTCTTCAGAATAAACAACTCCTTTATATGAAAATCCTTTTCCCATGAGTCTTACATTCTCAATTTCAAGTGAACATCTAATCTTTACCTGTTCCTATAGACCCACTTGCAGTCAATTGTTTTTCTTCTAAATGGAGGGTCTTCCAACTTCCATTCTCCATTATTTATGCGAGCATCGTACTTCCTCCACATTTGTTTTTTTCATTCATCATTAGAAGTAGCTTATTTAAAGTAATTTTTTGCAAAGATATACATCATGGAAAATTTTAAGGATGGACGTTTACCTTAAAGTTTAAAAACTTGGCGAATCTTAGTAGTCCCCAATATGTGAATTGTAAATTTTTTGATGTTGTTTTTGTAAAAATATTTAGTTTTTTAATCATTTTATATTAGTATATGTAAATTTTTGGCAATTTTCAGGGTAAAATATTTTTAGACTATAAAATTTGGGCGAATCAATTTTTAAAAAAATGGGTATTGGCGAATCTTTTTTTTGGAAAAAGCATGGAAAATTAGCATACCTGTGAATATTAGTCCATAAAATATTCCATGATATAAATAAATTCAATTCATAACCATATGAAATATCCTTATAATATAGATTAACTAAATCATAAGTATCTACATTGCCTCCATCTTATTTTGACGGAACCTTTTGTTCTTGTGTTTTTGACCTCATTAAGATAAGAACTTTCAAGATTTTAGGTGAGCCATTTTAGGGGACCTGCCTAATATGGTATACATTTCTCCATTTATTGAGATGGTACTGTGACAATTTTTAGCTTTGCAATCCTGTCAAACAAATCACTTAAAGGGTTTTCCCAATCTAAAGAAGTGGGTGTTACTTAATGAGGTGCAGAAGGAGATTCCAATAATTGACCCAAAATATGGATCCCCCTTAAGATCAGAAATACTATGATCAAATTCATAATATGTTTTTTTATGATTGCATATATCGAAATGATCAAGTTTCTAGTTAGCAATGTTGTCAAATTTGGAAGATTGAAGAAAAATCATAGCTCTAGAAATAATAAATTTCTCGTTTACCTCATCATAAAAATCATATTCCCTAGTGGCATACGAATACCCTAAGAAGGTAAACCTATGAATCCTTGAATTAGGCTTGCTTCTTTGTTGTTTTGGAATTAAGGGATAGAAAATGTAACAAAATACATTCAGATGTGTTATTCAAGGAATGCAACCCTACCATATTTCATAAGGAGCCTTATTTCTGGGAGTATTTTATGGGCATCTATTTTTTCATATATAATATGTGTGGATTTGCATTAGCGAAGGACATCAACTTCGCATTTTTGAAAACCATCATTGAGCAAACCATATTCAAGATAGTCATATTCATTCTTTTAGCTACACCAGTTTGTTGAAAATTGTATGGAACAATGCTTTCATATTGAAACCCATGTTGGTGAAGATAGTTTTCAAATTCATTGGAAATATTTTCTTTTCCACTTCCATAGTAAAGGAGCCAATATTTTATTGTGCATGATTTTATATCCATACATGAAAAGTTCTAAAATTTTCAAAATATTTTCGTTTGATTTTCAACAAATATACCAAAGACATCTTAGTCTAATCATCGATAAATCTCACCATATTTTTATTTCCATTTATTGAAGGAATAGCCATACACCCACATAAATATGAATGAATTAGTCCAAGTTTTCTACTGCTTTCAAAGTATAATCATGAAATTATTATTTTTCATTTTCATTATCATAGTTCTAAGGAATCTTGTCTTGATCACAATTCCAATGTGGCTAGTCACGTAGTTTGTCTTGATTGTCATACAACATGTATCGGCCATAGTTCCAATACAACTATGAATTAAATGGAGTAAATGGGTTTAGGTAATAACACCTAGAGTGGTAACTATATTATGAGAGAACTATAGAGCAAGGAATAAAATTTATCCACACAAAAATAGTTCTCATATAGTTTCCTGTTTTATTAATGATGAAAATTAAAATAAATTCCATTATATTTTGAAAATGCTTCCATTTTTTCATGCAATTCAAACTATATTGTTGCAAATTTAGGATAATTATTTTCTTCTCCAATGTTCCCAAGCAATAAATTATTTCTTTGATTTGTAGTTTTGTTGTGAAATAATCCTTTTTCTTTAGAACAAGATTCAAGAAAGGCTTGTTCCTCTTTCACTTGTGAAATGAGTTGATACTGGAGCACTAGGGAAATGGTAAGGAGACTTAGATAAATGGAAGGACTATGATGGCAAGGAATCTATGAAATGATTGAGGTGAGGTGTAGGTATACAACCTATTATGGTAGGGAATGAATAGTAAGGGGGTTATAAAGAGAGGACAAAATGTCTAAATTTCTCTTTGATACCATGTCAAGCAATGTGAGGTAATTTACTAAACTTGAATTATTTTCAATTAATTAACCACACATATATGTAGAATGATTTTTCCTTTGGTTTAATATTCGAGGGTCTAATGTCTCCTTCTATTTTAACATTTTGTATTTTTCACATTTACATATTTACAAATTATTCACAGTTTACCAAATCCCTAAGGATCAAAACTTTAGCATAAATAATATTGATTCATAATTGTAACCATGATATTTTATAATTTCATATTTAGACTTAATTAATAACCATATAAAGACTCTCTCTCTCTCTCTCTCTCTCTCTCTCTCTCTCTCTCTCTCTCTCTCTCTCTCTATATATATATATATATATATATATATATATATATATATATATATATATATATATATATATATGTGTGTGTGTGTGTGTGTGTGTGTGTGTGTGTGTGTGTGTGTGTGTGTGTGTATATATATATATATATGGGCCCAATGGTTAAGAGCACGCGTTTCCTCATATGAAGTCATAGGTTCACAAACCTTAAAAAGCATTAGAAATCAAATCCTTGTGTGAATGTGGATCACTTGTCTCATTAAAAAGGGGAACAAGGCATCTCATACATAAATTTTAGGCTTGGCTTAATGATGTTATATAAACTTAAATAAATGTTTTTAGGTCAATGGTGGTGGTTTTGGGAATTTATTTATTGCTGCTCTATGGTATTGACCGTGTGGTATTACATGTAGTTAATTTCTTTAAAATGCTTCAGATATTTCTATTGCAATGTGGTAAAATTGATTGGAAGCGTCAATTGGTAATCAACAAGATATTGAATAACTTGATTGTGATCAAGATAAGGATAATAAAATATTTTTTGTTCGATTTTTTTTCACTTTGTTGGAGTTTTCCAATGCAAATCATGAGCACATGGTTTATGTGTGTGTTTCCTTGTAACAATTTTTTTTCTTACATGCGTTTAGTTATTAAAAAAATGATATTATAGCGAAACAAACGGTTGAAAAAGAGAAGTTTTTACTTTGTGAGAAAGGGTTGAAAATGAGAAGTTTCTACTTTGTGATGACGGAATTGTAGTTTTTGGCGAAGACATGAAGACACAGAGAGCACTTGATGATGGACCGCCTAGAGGTTACATCGTATAATTGGTTTTAAAGGCAAATGAGAAGGAAAATACGAAAGCCAACATACACAAATTCTAGGTTAAGATGTTTCTCATGATCGAGAAACAAGAGCTGAGAACCTCGTGTGAGTAGGTGTGAAGTGAGAGAATGGTGAATTAAGTGTTGGGAAAAAAAGAAAAAAGAAAATTGGAGATGGAAATTTATAAACTACATGTAAATGAGAATACTACTAAAAGACTTGGTTAGAAAAGCATGATTACCCTTGCCAATAAAGTCTAGATGTAAACTTAGGTGATAGGAGGAGAGCATGGGTGTTTTTCGTTTCAATATAGAGAAGTTTCTCATTCGTTTAAAGAGGGAATTATTAAGTAAACTTGATGCAATGAAAGGGTCAAGGTTGTTAGGGCATTAGTGATGGGTTTGGGACCCTAGCATTGTGGCGTATGATATTGATCTCATGGTATTAAATATAGTTAAATCCTTTAAAAACTTGGATATTATTCATTGTAAAGTTCTAAATTTGAGTGGAAGTCCCACTTGGCTAGGGCTATTGTGCTTTTGGGATTGGCTGCATTGAAGTCAATAATAATATTTTCCCTATTTGGAGTCTTCTAGGGTATATCATGTGTATATGGTTTGGGTGTTATAATTACTTTTTAATTGAATCATTTTAATTATTAACAAATATTCATATTTTTAACCATGATATTTCATAAATCCATGGTTAAATTTAGTTAGTAAGCATATAAAATATTAATAACACGTAAAATTGAAGTGCCCCTAATGTTTAAGAGGATACCTTTCCTCATAAAATTCACAAGTTTAAGTCCAAAAAGGGTAGAGTATGTCCCCACACACATATATTGTTTAAATAAGCCAAATGAGTAAGAACATGTGTTTACTCATAATACCTCATAAATTTAAATCTCATAAAATCAATTCACTTAAAGTAATAGAGTATGTACATATATATAACCTTCCATTTATTTAGTCACTTGATATATTAATATATTAAAATTAATATAGATCTATAGTCATATTATAATCCATTTTCATATATCTTACTTACTTAAAAGTTATCCTTACAATGTAAGGAAGAAACAGACAGAAATTAATCACTGATATAATTATTAAGCAAAGCTTCTCACAGGCATGTTTGAAGCCTGAAGAAAAGCATTCTCACCAACCTTGTATTGTTTAAATGTTATATTCATAAATGTTGCTCTAATTTTTCGCCTAAGCATCAGGAAGAACTAAACATTAAATGTTATATTCATAAAAAAATCTCCATTTTTATACATATTAATTGTGTAAAAGTTATAATTGTAATGTAAGCAAAAAGAAGAAAAAATAGGCAACTAATATAATTATTAATCAAAGCTTCGAACATGCATGTTTGAAGCTTAGAGAAGAGCATTCTTCGCAAGGTAGAGCAACAAAAATTAGCCTTGACTAACGAAGCCACCCAAACTGCTTTGAATAAGTTAGTCACCTGGTAACATCCAAAGTTAACTTTGGTTTTAAAAAAAAAAAAATATCAAGTCACCTCATGTTATCTGCCTAAGGAAAAAATGAAAAAAAAAATCCTGTGAACAAATAAGCCATCTAAGCTATACCCTAATATCATAGGAAAAATGAAAAATAAAATAAACTGCTGTGAACAAATGAGCTATCTATATCATAGGCCCAATCCGGCTTCCGGCTTCTACAAAAGACACGCTAACAAGAAGAACAAAGAAAATATTTTACTTTGAACAAGCAGGCAACGAAGTAACATACAAAGCTCCAACTGACCTTCTCTTAAAAAATGAGGAGAAAAGGAATTAAGATATATATATATATATATATATATATATATATATAAACGCCCTTTACGTACTCGGATCTCGAGCGGGCCATTCGGCACTGGGTTGGAGAAAACGAGAGCCAAAAGGAGAAGTTGGAACTTTAAAATAAAATAAATACAAGGGGAGTATCTCATAGGCTAACTATTAGTCTCCTTATTTTGTGAGGATGGATTATAGGTTCAAAATTTAACGAAAATATTTTTAATTTTAATAATGCAGTGGTCTATTAAATATTTTATTAGTCAAAATATGTATTATTGAATTTAAATAAGGATTATAGGTACAAAATTTAACGAATATATTTTTAATTTTAATAATGCATTGTTCTATTAGATTAAATATTTTATTAGTCAAAATATGTATTATTGGATTTAAATGATGATTTTTTTTTACTGTATATTTATATTTTTTTTCAGTTGAAAATTTGTCAAAATTAGAGGAATACATAATTTTGTTCAGACTTGGACCACAAAATTTATAAGAACAAATTTTCTCGCTTAACTATTAGCCTATATTCTAAAAACTTAATAAATATTTATATATGTTTAAATTTACAAAATAATTAAAATATCATTGAACAATTTTTTTTTCATTAATATTTGTAGAGAACATTTATTTAGTGCAAAATATTATTATAATAAAACAAATTAACAAAGAAATAATGGTATCTCAATACAAATGGGATTATAGAGAATGCACATGATAATGAGAATAATTTAATAAACAAATAATGGTATTGCAATGCAAATAATAATAATGATATAATAATGATATAATAATAATAATGGTATTTAATAATGATATTTGGGAATGCACATGATAATGAGAATAATTTAATAAGTAAATAATGGTATTGCAATGCAAATATCATTATGGAGAATGCATTTCATTTTAAACTAATGCAATTATTTTGGTGAAGGTTTCTATAATTTGTATTAATAATTTTAAATGTTAAAGGAGAAAATTATTAAAGATTTCAAAATCATTTCCTATTTAACTTATAAAAAATAATTAATGGAAATATTTAATATTATTTTTGGTTTAACCAAACATTATTAATTATTATAAAAATTTAGATTAACCAATAAGAAAGTAAAAAATGTAATTTAAAGAAAATATTTAATATTTTTTTGGTTTAACAAAACATTACCAATTATTATAAAAATTTAGATTAACCAATAAGAAGGTAAAACATTGTTAAATGAAGTTGTTTAATTATTACCATAATTTATATAAGTTGATATCTTAAGACTAAAAAGACTCTAACCACTTTTGCATTTGGTTATTAACATTTTACACTTAAATTTTCATTGAGCTATTTAGAAGGTGTGAACAAATTTTTTTAACATTAAATATAATATCATTTTATTTTTATTCTTTTTTATTGGAAATATTTTATTTATTCATCTTATTTTTCATTATATATATATATATATATATATATATAGCTTCAAGAGTGACAATAGGGTCATCATGAAATTTCCCATTAAGAAGAAGTGTGTATTCTTAAAAACATGTACACATTCTCAATCTTATAGACTTGTTTGACAGTTATGCATGTTTGTCAATTTGGATTTTTTTGGAACACATATTCTCAAAAGAAATGAACATTATCAAATATTAGTGAATGCTAATTTTTGAAAGCATGTTTGTGATTTTAAAAGCATACATGTTCTTTTGAAATTTCTATAATACTCTTATGTGTATAATATTTTAGATGTATGGAGGGAGGAAGTGAAAGAGAGATGAAGTTGGGAGGGTTGTTGGAATACGGGTGGGAGGATAGATAAAGAGAGGAAGGAGGGTCAACAAAGAGGATAAGAGAGAGGGAGAAAGGAAGTGAAGAAAAGAGAGGTAGATGGACATAGAGAGAGAGTGAATGAGTGAAAGGGAGGAAGAGTGAAGGGGTAGAGGGAAAAAGTGAAGGAGACAAAGAGGGAAAGTGGGAGAGGGTGGAAAAGAGATAAATGATGAGATAATGGAGAAAGGAAAGAGAGGGAGAATGAGGGATAGGATTAAAGTTAGGGCGATAGAGGAAGAGGGAGAAAGAGAGAGAGGGCCAAAGGAGAGGGGAAAGGAGAGGGAGAGAGAGTGAGAATTGTCAGAATTATAGGAGAGAGAGAGATAGAGGGAGGGAGCGAAAGTGAGAGTGTTATGGAGAAAAAGAGGGATGGCTGCAAAAAGAGAGACGAAGGGGTTCATCTGTATTTTATGAAGGAACGAAATGAAGTACCGATATAAATATAAAACAGAGATACATTGAAAAATAACTTCAACTCATTAATAAAAAAGTATTGAAAACTATTTACATGCAGAATGGAAATAAACTAGCTCACGCGATGCTAGCTTACCTCTATGAAGAGATGTGGCATCTAAATGTATTCTTAACTATGTTACAATAAGGTTTGAAGCCCTATTTATTATTGAGAAACAATGTAAAACCATAAAAATTTAAAAACCTAACCTTAGGAGATGAAGTGCCAAATGTATGTGGGCCAAATTGGGATAAATCGGTACATCCAATTCCCAAGGTCATAACTTTGGCATATGATCTCCGTTTCATACGTACGATACCTCATTAGAAAGATCTATATGAGGAATACAAACTTCAACTTAAAACCCTAATTGAAAGCTAATGGTTTGTTGATTTTCAAAAAAATGCGTCGTTTAGGGCCTCAAAACAAATATGAAAGCTCACGATCTAAAAAACTCTAGAAAATAGTAAATTTTTCTGCAATTAAGGAAATTGAAAAAAAATAATGGTCGGGGTGCAAGTGGAAAAAGTAAGTTTCCACCAATATCAACTTGGATTAGTCCCCCCCACAAAGCAATAAATGGTTCCCATTGCATTGAGTGCCTCCATAAGATGGGGAAACTTGTACTAAATTGGCCCCTTGTGAGCCACTTTCCTTGGTACAAGAGTTAGCCAACTTTGACAACCCAATATAGTTGGATCTTCTACTGGTGAGTGTTCTTGATTCGTGTTTCCATGATTCAATGAGTTTTTTCATGTTCCATGCATTCTCGGTTTAGCTTTGTTGGTTTTAGTTCTTCTAGAATGTTTGTTGTGACTATTAATGGTGGAAAGTATGATCGAAGGTAGCCCAGATTGAACACTAGTTGTAGGCCAAAGAATGGGGGAATTCATAGATTAAAAGCATTCTCTCGCATAGCCATAGTGATGGTGTAAGGCCGATATCGAAGAGTTCTGATATTCTCATGGGCTTTGGTAATATATTCTTTCTACAAATTAAACCAAACTTTGTCGTCCACCTGAAACTTGTGTGGCACCCGATATTAATCATGTCACTACATGAAATTGACATCAGACTTATCGAGGATGTCATACACTTACTGGAAGATGTATTGGATGCATTCAATAAACTGAGTTTCTTTATCATCCTCATATTGTACATGTGTGGATTTGTTTGTGTAATCCCATGATTCATGACAACATCAATCAGATGCAATGGTTGAAAACCCAGACTCACATGAAAAGGGTTGCAACTAGTAGAGATATAGAGAGCTATGTTATAACTATAGTTCACATAACAAAGGATCTTATCCTATGTTCACCGATTCTTGTAGTTTTCCATGTGTAGTGTGTGCAATATCATCTTGTTCGCGACCTCTATATGGCCATTAGTCTGGGGATGGAATGAAGCGAACTTGGTGTCCTTAGTGTCCAATAATGTCTAGAGGCTTGACCAAAATTTGCTCAAGAAACTTCTATCATGATCTTGATATAATGGTCTGCACGATTCCAAAATATACCCGTAATTGTTCAAGGAAGATTTTTGTAGCATCCTTGACTATAATACTCTTCTTGAAATTTTCCAATACAACCATATTAGAAAAAATTTACATGACCAAAAATACACAATCATTACAATTCTTGGTAGAAGGGATGCTGGAAAGGTAGTCCATGGAGATGGATTCACAGGTTTGTCTTGGAGTAGGAAGAGGGGTGTAAAGGCCTTGATTCTTGATGGTTGGCTTTGCGATGGAACATGCGTGGGAGATAAGATTTTTTTTCAACATTGTGTGAGATTTTTGGACAATAAAAGTACTTTTGTAGTATGGATACAATTTTCTCCACACCATAGTGTCTTGCGGCTCGACTTAGTGTGTCTCTAAAATCAACTTGGAACCCTCTCTTGAAGGAAAAAAAAAGTGGTCCAGGTAGAGTAGTAATGCACCCAGGAGGTGGAAATCAAGAACTTTCTTGCCATCCACTAGCATCTACTATGTAGTGGAAAAATATAGATCATTTTTGTACAATTGTGGCTATCCAAAGGTCTTATGGCCACAAGTGTTGAGAACAGTAGTTAGTGATGCAACTAGGGGCTCACAGAGGAAATATACAACATGATTGATCTTTTTCCTCTTATATTTAATGTTTAAGTGTAATTTTTGCAAATATGTAGACCACTTTTGATGTCAATCATTCTACAACTCACCTTATGTCTAGATAAAATAAAGAGGTTGTTGCTCTATGTGGATGATTGTCTCCTTCCATAGAATGTAATGTTTCCATGGTTGGCACACCTTCATGATGAATACACCTCCTTAGCATATGTGGGGTATTTCATAATTGTATTGGAAACTATCTCAGTATCATAGGCCATCGAATGTCCCTGTAGGGTGAAAAATTTACCAATAACATAGTCAGAGGCATATGTCTGAATGTCAAATGGTTGTTGTAGGTATGTAAATGTGAGCATAGGTGCAGAGTAGAGGTAATGATTTAGCTTAATGAATGCTTTCTATTGGGCCTTAGACCAGAAAAACTTTTCTTTCGCTCCACCCTTGGTAACCTCACTCAGAGGAAAAGTGATATGAGAGAATCCCAACATCAACCTTTGATAAAAATTGGAAATGCACAAAAACTTGTCAAGATTTGTTATAATGGTCAAGGTTTCCAAAACCCAAATGACTTGTATCTTAGTGAGATCCACGTGCATGTCTTTCTCATTAATGATATAGCCGAGATACTATACATGGCCCGTGTCAAATGGGAATTTCTCCAAGTTGGCACATCGTTTGTGTTGTCGCAGGTTTAAAGGACATATCGAATGTGCTGTAGGTGTTCTTCCAAATGCTTATGAAGCTAAGGATGTCATCCATATATACAACCATGAACGAGTTAGTGAAGGGGCGCAATATGTCATCCATAAGCCTCATAAAAGTTTCAAGGGAATCTTTCAATTGAAAAGGCGTAAAAAACAACTTGAAAAGGCCATCATTTTATTTGAAGGCGATATTTCATACATATTTCAATTCTATGTGCACTTGGTGATAGGCAGAATTGAATTCGATCTTACTAAAATACTTGGCCCCCATGAGTTGGTCAAGAAGGTCATCAATCCGTGGGATTGGATATTTTTCCTCACAGTGATTTTGTTTAGTGTTTGATAATCAATGTAAAGTTTCCAAATTCCATATTTCTTCTGTAAAAGTATAATCAAGCTCCCACATGGTGAGGAGCTTGGTCATATGTACCCTTTTTGTAACAACTCCTAGATCTACCACTTAATTTCTTCATTTTGCAAAATGGAACAACAATATATTGTCCCATTCAGTCGAGATTCTCTAGGAGTCAAATCAATCAAATTATTGACCTAATAGGTAAAATGTACCCTTATGGATGACTATAATATGTCCATGTATTCTTCCATGACCTTATCTACCTACTTCTATTGTGTGAGGGAACCCTTCCTGGGATCCATGGATGTGGCCACTATATTCCCATTACTTTGAGAGTGAATAAGAAATAAAAAAAAAATTGTCATTATAAGAGATGATATTACTACATTTCTTAGTTGAGATCAAATAAATGGAGGTAGGTGGGGCTACCTCCAATATCCTATATAACTTACTACCCAAAGTAATAAAAACAGTGCAAGGTTTGGACTCATACATAGCATGACTCTTCCACAAGTATAGTTGGCCTAATAACATATCACAAACTTAAAAATGAGAAACATCACACAATACCTCATCTGTGAAGAGATTCATGTTGTGGGGAAGGCAACATTGCTAGCTGATGCAAAGATCGCGTCCATGGTCAAGCCACCTAATAATGTACGACTGCAAATGTAGTGTGGTCAGTAGGCCCAAATACTTCAAAACCTTTGCTAAAAATAGGTTCTTTTCGCTCCCCCTATCAACAATGAACTAAAGTGGATAACCCTTAACCCACATCTATGAGTGGAATAGATGCTCCCCCTCCTCTAGATCTTTGGGTTCTATCTTCCTTACCTTGGTGGTGACAACATTGGAACTAGGTTTCGTATTAATAATATGTTTCCCCTTTCCATTACCCTTGTCAAGATTTGGCTCAAAATTAGAGTATGAATTAGACTCTAAATATTTCATCTTGGCCACCAATGACTGCTTCATGTGTTACCCATTTCTGTTGTGAGTGGGGTTCTTGTGGAAATCACACTGCTTTCTTGTGTATTTCTTTATCTTCATGGTTCCATTATTTTCTTGCAACTTCGATGGGTTTTATTGGGTCTCTCCAACTTTCCTCTATTCTTTATTTTACAATTTGGGGGTGATCTTGCCCTACTTTTGATTCCCAGATCCAAATTTTCTTCGTTTTTAATTAAATTTTTGTTCAATCTTGGAAGCATATCAGTAAGTTGCACTAAGTGAGGAGATGTCTTAGAAATCCATTTATTCTTGAATGTATTTGTGTATACAATCATGGTATTTGAGGACCAAATGTCGCTTAGAGTCTTTGATACCCAACTTTGTGCATCTATTATAAAAAATATTTGTGAACTAATACACATCTTGGTCCCTTTTTTGTGGTCCACTATATGTACTTGTCCTCATATCTCCCCATGGGGTAATACTTTTCCTTGATGGTGTCTCTGAAAGAGTTCCAATATGGGGTGACCGTAAATAGAGAGGGGTCTTCGATCCTTCTCTCATAGTAAGTTTTCCACTAGTCCTTGATGTGAGGGGCAACCTTAAGCAGTTCAAAATTAATCTTCTCCCTATCAAAGAAACTATGTATTGAAAAATAACCCTCCAACAGATTCAACCATTTATCTACAACACTGGCATCTATTTAACTTTCAAATATAGGGATATCGAGGTTCACTTGTAACTTGAAGGGGGAGATATATCTGAATTGAATATTTGATGAAGATGCTTGTTAGGTACCAATATTACTAGTTTAGTCCCTTATTGTTATTGTTATAGCCCCCTTATTATTATTTTTGTACCCCTGTAACCCCAGTATTGTTATTATTGTTCCCTTAAATTATTATTTTTAGGTCGGTTAGGATTATATTGTGGCCCCATGGACTCCTATATATAGAAGGAGGTTTTGGTCATTTGTATCATCCAAGAATTATTCATTTATGTAATTTATTAGAGGTCTCACACTCGAATTGGCTTATTTATAAGGTGTTGATCTCTCTTTTCTTCTATTTTTGGAGTTGGTTTCACAACATTTTGTATCAGACATTTAGATTCTAGGGTTTCGCTACTCCAAACATGTCATCATGAAATTTTCTCTATAAATTGTTTTCTACGAAGGTTCAAAAGCTAAAATGTTTACAGCGAGAAGCCAAAATCCTGAGGAACATCTTCGTGAAATTTCAAAGCTTATTTCACAATATTTTAGGAGATTTGATCTATAGAAGTTAGGGCTTTTTTCTGGCTCCTGAATTTGATCTCAAAGAGGTGATTGTGGGAAAATATTTTTAACTCTCTCTCTGAGCATTGGATTGGAATTACGTCAAGAGTTTTGCAAGTTCATGGACTGTCGTTTCCTGTCTATCAATTTCAAAGCCGAAGGACGAAACAGTGACATGTGGCAAGTCGTACAAGTTTTCTCTATTGAACTAGTTCATAATTAGGTCATTGTGGGAGATTGGAAATAAATTTGTCTTAAAGAATCGAAATTAGGTTATAACTGAGGAATTCGAAAGAGGATTCAGAGGGATACCTCAGAGCCAAATTTCAGATACTGAAGATCCAAAATAACTGGGATAATTCAGTTCCAATATCGAGCTCCTCAAAAGCATTAAAAATGTGTGTATTTTTTTCCGAATTGCATAAGTCTTGTGTAAAAAATCAGTTTGAAGTGATTCCAAGGGCCTATTGAGCATATATTTTAGTATTGGGTTCTAAAATGCCTCCTAGAAAGAATTCAACACCCATTAAGGCCTCAGAATACTCTACTATGACTCATGAAGATGAAGAATTTCCACATGATCTATAAAAATTACAAAGCAAGTGCACCAAATTTTTCTCTCGAAAAGAGCAACAAAAAACGAAATGGAAGTTTTGAAGAAAGGCGTGGAAGCAAAGATGGATGGTTTGAAGAATAATATGGATGGTTTGAAGAAAGGCATGGAAGCTAAGATAGGGGAAGAAAAAAATGAACAAGAGTCTTCAAAATAAGAGGATATACACGAAGAACCAACCCTAGAAGAGGAATAAATGAGTTTGACCATATCATGTAATGCATTGGTAAGAATTACCACCCCTCATACTCTAAAGATAGAAGTACATATCAAGAATAAAAAGGTAATAGTGTTGATTGATTCGGGTAGTACCCATAATTTTATTCATTGTAAGGTAGGCAAGGAATTGAATTGTTTCCTATACCTAGCACTAGAATGTCAAGTGATGGTTGAAAATGGAGGAACTATAAATTACTCTGGAAAATGCCATAATATCAAGCTAACCATGGGGTAATATGTATTTAATATTCCAATGCTTTCCATTCCAGTGGGAGGCACTGCTGTTTTACTAGGAGTATAATGGTTACAATCTTTGGGGGCGGTAGCTTTCAATTTTCAAGAACTTTTCTTGAAATTATTTTTAGAAGGAAAGAAAGTCGAATTACGGGGTATCGCAGGGAACCTAGGAAATATAATAAGCTCTAATGTCATGACAAAGCTTTTGAATAAAGAGAAAAAAGGTGTAATTGCATAATTATTCTCAGTAGAAGCTCCAACATGAAAATCATCTATTTCTGCAGATCTCCGAAAAGTCAGGGATTAAAACTCCCAAAGGACTCCCACCTATTCGTGATCATGATCATGATATTCATTTGATTCCAGGAATTCTTCCTTGAAACATCAGGCCTTATAGATATCCTTATGTCCAAAAGAGTGAAATTAAACATATGATTGCAGAAATGTTAGAGACTAGTATAATTCAACCTAGTCCAAGTTATTTCTCTGCTCCAGTAGTATTGGTGCATAAGAAGGATGGATCATGGTGCATGTGTCTAGATTATAGGAAGCTCAATAATCTCACTATTAAAGATAAATTTCCCATTCATGTGATTTATTAATTGTTGGATTAATTACATGGAGCAATTTATTTTACCAAGCTGGATCTTTGTTCGGGATATCATCAAATTAGAATGAAGAATGAAGATATTCCGAAAACAACATTTCAAACTCATGAGGGTCATTATGAATTTTTGGTCATGCGTTTTGGCCTTACCAATGAACCTTCTACATTTTAAGGGTTGATGAATTCCATTTTCAAACCATTCCTTATAAAATTTGTACTAGTATTTTTTGATGATATACTGATCTACAACAGTTGTTGGAAGGATCACGTTCGACATGTTGACACGGTGCTCAAACTATTGCAGGAGAAACAATTATATGGAGAAGCATCCAAATGTTTTTTTGGAGTACAAGAGGTGGAATATCTGGGTCATATTGTATCTCTCGATGGTGTTCAGGTATATCCTAACAAAATTAAAGTCATTAAGGAATGGAAAGCCCCCACAACCATAAAGCAGTTGTAAGGATTTCTCAGGTTAACAGGGTATTATTGCAATTTTTTTAAGGATTATGGGAGAAAAGAAACACCTCTAACAATATTATTGAATAAAGATGCATTTTCATGGAATCCTGAAGAAACTAAGGCCTTTGAACATCTTAAAGAGGCAATGTACCTAGCACCGGTATTAACTACGCCAGATTTCACAAAACCCTTTATTGTGAAATGTGATGCCTCAAGAAATGGATTTGGTGTCGTTTTAATGCAAGAAGGAAGACCCATTGCTTTTTAAAGTCATCCAATCAAAGGAAATTATTTACAGAAAGCTATTTATGAGAAGAGAATGTTAGCAATACTACATGCACTAAAGAAATGGAAACCTTACCTAATGGAAAGACACTTCAAGGTAAAAACTGATCATGATAGCTTGAAACACTTTTTGGAACAAAGACTATCTTCAAAAGAGTAGCAAAAATGGGTCACAAAGATGTTGGGTTATGAATTTGAAATAATCTACAAAAAAGGGAAGCTAAACATTGTTGCAGATGCACTGTCAAGAAATAATGAAGAGGTGGAAGCATTACTTTGTGCCATTTCTATTATCCAACTGGATTGGATAACTGAAGCAAGGCATGAATGGAAGAAGGATGAAGAAGTGTGGAAACTCATTCAAAAGTTGCAGCAAGATCCTAGTACATCTGATACGTTTAGTTCGAAAAATGATTCCTTATGGTAAAAAGATTGCTTATATCTTTGTAAGAGTTCCCAACTAAAACAAAAGATTATTTTGGAATTGCACACTTCTCCTTTAGGAAACCACTCAAGATTTTTAAAAACTTACCACAGGGTGAAGAAACATTTTTTTGGGATGGCCTTAAATATGATATCCAAAAGTTTGTAGTAGAATCTTTATTTATCCAACAAAATAAAGTTAAGGCAATTAAAACCTCAAGTCTTCTACAACCTTTATCCATTCCAGGTCAACGTTGGGAGGAGATTTCAATGGATTTTATTATAGGTTTACCCAAGACTGAAGGAAAGAGTTTCATCATGGTGGTAGTTGATATACTTACCAATTATGCACACTTTTGTGCATTATCTCATCCATTTAAAGCAAGTACAGTTGCTACTAAATTTATGGACACAATTCAAAAGCTACATGGAAACCCAAAGATTATTGTGAGTGAAAAATTTCCCATTTTTACTGGAAATTTTTGGATGAAGTTATTTTCTTCTTTGGGTAGTCAACTTGCTCATAGCTCATCTTATCACCCTCAATCCGATGGGAAAACTGAGATAGTGAATAAATGTTTGGAAAAATATCTTCGTTGTTTTGTATCTGAGAAACAAACAAAATGGGTCAAGTGGTTACCTCTCGCTGAATGGTGGTATACCACTTCCTTCCATAATGTAGCAAAAAAGAACCTATTTGTGGCTCTTTATGGATATCATCCACTATCCATCACATCATATTTAAGAGAAAATTATAAGGTTCAAGCAATGGAAGATCACATCGAGAATTATAAAGAAGTTCTCCAACTCTTAAAGGATAACCTAAATTTGGCACAAAATATAATGAAACAACAGGCAGATCAACATCACAGCAAGAGAAGTTTTGATGTAGGAGACTGGGTATTTTTACGGTTACAACCATATAAAAAAATGTCCCTCAAGCAAGCTAAGAAGGATAATAAATTATAACCAAAGTACTATGCTCCTTACAAGGTGTTGCAAAAGATTGGTACTATGGCATACAAATTGGAGCTTCCTTCTTTTTCACGAGTGCATCCAGTTTTCCATGTTTCATGCTTAAAGAAGGTTATAGGTGAAAATCTTCTAGTTCAAACAATATTTCCAGAACTTGATGATGAAGGAAAACTCATATTGTAACCTGAAGCGGCCATGGAAACAACAACTCGACAACTACAAAATTGATAATTTCAGAGTATATCATCCAGTGGAAGAACTTACCCACTAAATATTCTACATGGGAGGATGAAAATTTTATACAAAAGCACCAAGAGCTACTCAAGCATTGAGGAAAACCCTCTTTTGAAGGATAGGGGCATGTTAGGTCCCTATATTACTAGTTTGGTCCCTTATTTTTATTAGTAAAGCCCCCTTATTCTTATTTTTGTACCCCTGTAACCCTAATATTGCTATTATTGTGCACTTAAATTATTATTTTTAGGTCAGATAGGACTATACTATGGCCCCATGGACTCCTATAAATAGAAGGAGGTTTTGGTCATTTGTATCATCTAAGAATTTTTTATTTATGTAATGTATTAGAGGTTGCCTCCTCGAAGTGTCTTATTTCTAAGGCATTGATCTCTCTTTTCTTCTGTTTTTGGAGCTGGTTTCACACCAATTCTTCGTCGGTGGGAATTTGCTGAAATATCTAGGAAATTTTGTCCAACATCTTATTCCTTTGCTGCTTAAGGGGATATCTGAGAAACACTTTGACAGGATCTCCTCATCCCTCATATTTATTTTGTTATATGATGGGAGGTCGTCGATGTCAACAAGGATGGGGTTTCAAAGGCTCAACCCGTTATGTCCCAAATCCCTATACCCTGATCTTGTTAGGGACATGGACATAAAAATAAAGAAAAATAAAATTGCTATGATACGATTCATCCTAATTTTATGGTTATTTTATGTAGGAATATAATTAAATAGAAATTTAAATAGAAGAAAATAGATACAATGAAGATAAAACTTCAATTCACTAATAATAAAGTATTGAAATGTTATGTAACCAAATCAAAAAACAAAAGAAAATATAGATCAATGACCTAAAATTTAGTCTCTTCGAGTGGGAAACCTCCTTTTCATCACATAAATGAAAAATTCTAGGATGATACGAATGGAAAGTTCTCCTTGGTATATGTAGGAATCTAATGGATCACAATATAATCTGAACCTACATAACAATAATAGTGTAAGGGAACATCAATAACAATAATGGGCTTCTATGGGTCATAAAAATAGCAATATGATGGCTACATGGGCACAACAATAAAAGTAGGGGGCTACACTAAAAAAAAAAAAATAGGTCCACATGGGCACAAAAATAACAATAGGGAGCTACATTAACAATAGAAATAAGGGAGCTACAGTGGTATTATACTGAACTAGCTGTGAGGGACCGACTCCCTCATCTTTCTTTTCATATACCATGGGAGGTAATTGATGTTAGAGGGGATGGTCTTGTAATGTGTTGACCAGTTCAAGTCCCAACTCCTTGCACCCAAACCTTGTTGAGGACATGGAAATAAAAATAGACAAAGAGAAGACCATTCTAATACCACTAATCCAAATTCTATGAACGAATGAAATAAAATACGAATATAAATAGAATCAGAGAGATAGGTAAATAGAGATAGTGTGTACTAAGAGAGAGAGAGAGAGAGAGAGAGAGAGAGAGAGAGAAGATGGCTAGTAGAAGGAGGAAGATTTAAACAAAGTGAGGTTGAGCTAGAAAGGTTTGAAGAAAACGGGAGAGAGTAAGGGGAGGGTAGATAGGAGGGGGGAGGAGAGAGGGGATGATGCATAGAGAGAAAGAGATGGTGAGATAGAGTGAGAGAGAAGAGTATGGATCAAGGGTGATAAAAGGGTAGAGGTAAGAGAGAGAGCTCAAGAGGGAAAGAGAGGGGATATTGAGGAAGGAAGAGAGAGGGATATTAGGGGAGAGGGGTAGAGTTGAGGAGAGAGGAATAGGGAGAAATAATGAGTGATAATGTGTGTGTTAGAGCGAGAGGTGAGATATTGGAGATAGAGGGGGAGAAAGGGATGGAGGATAAGATATATTCAAGGAGATGGAGGGAGAGTGAGGGAGAGGGAGGGAGTAATGGATAGTGTGAGAGAGAGGAAAGAAAAAGAGATTGGGTTTTAAGGGATATGAGAAATGTTGGGAGTATATTGATAGAGAGTGAATAAAAAATGGAAAATAAAGATGCACACACACACTTAGAAAGAGAGAGAGATGAGGCATAAGAAGCATAGTGGAGAGAGGCTTGGAGACAAAAAGTAATAGAGGATAGGGGAAAGTTTGGGGGAAATATATAGAGAGAGGATGTGAACAGGGAAAATAGAGAAAGAGGGAGATTGAGAGGAGGGGGGAGAGAAGGAGGAAGAGAGGTAAAGAGGGAAAGGATGAATCATAGAGGAATGGGTATACAGAAGTAAAAATGGAAATGAGGGGGATATTAGGGAAGGTAGATAGAGGGAGAGTTTGGGACAAAGAAAGGAAAATGAGAAAGGTGAAAAGAGTAAGAGAGTGTGCATAAAATAGAAAGAGGGGAAGGACTATTAAGAGAGTAGTAGGGGGAGACACAGAGTAGATGAGGGATGAGTATATACATAAATATTGGGGTTTGTTGTGTAGGAGCGATGGAGGGAGGAAAATGTGGAGAAAGATAGAGAGGAATGAAGATAGTGAAACTATAAGAGCGATAGGAAATTTGGTGAGAGAAAGATATATGTATGGGAAATAGCAGGGAAAGAGGTCTAGAGAGGTGTGTGTGTGTGTGTGTGTGTGTGTGTGTTTTTGATAGAGAGAGATAGGGTGGTGGGGGAGATGGAGGGAGAGGTTGAGTGAGAGGGGGAGAGAGAGATAAGAAATTTGGAAGATAGAAAGAGATGGAGGGGGGGGGGGTGAGATACATGGTATAGTGGGGTAGAGACTGATAGGGACATATTTAGAGAGAGAGAAAGGTAAGGAGGAGATAGAGAGAGAGAAATATATATATAGAGAGAGAGAGGTGAAGAGGCAAAGGAGGGATAGTAGGGAAGGGAGAGAGGAAATTTTGAGGATGAGGAAAGAGATGGAGAGATGGAACGAGTGTAATTGAGTATTCAATAGAGAGATACATTTAGGAAAAGAAAATTATGAGCTATAGAGGGGGACATCTCTTTATCAATATATATGTTTGTGTGTGTGTCTTTCTCTCTCTTGTTCTCTTCCCTCCCTCCTTCAACCCTCCATATGTCTATCTCCCTCCCTCTCTTTCTCTCTTTCTCTCTGTCACTCCCCACTATCTCTATCTCTACTCTCTAATTACATATCTATCTAGGAAATATAGCTCAAATAAGAAGAAAAAATAACTATGACAACCCTATGGATAATAATTTTTATCCAAGCTTATAACTTACGACCAAAACTCTTCATAATTATTTAGAATAAAATTGGATGCAAACACTCTTATTTGAGATTACAACTCATTACAATTAATCCTTTTAAAAATAAATTGGTGAAAGATATAAAGTTTAGTTCCTCAACATTCACTACTAAACTGAAACTCATGTAATATTATGACCTTTAATACACATCTTACAGTAGAGGGGAGTATGGGATGTTCTTCCAATGGATGGCATGAAGGATCCATCCATTTTACTCCTACTTACAAATATGCTCTGAATTCCAACTGATATTTAATCGAATACATTCAAATACATTAAAACCCCAAGAAGCCCAATTTAAAAACTCTATATTTCCATATCTTTGGATTCCACAACACCTGCAACAACACGTAACATGTCAACCACCATGACAACTAACTTGTACTACTAATGTCACATGTCATTGCATCATGTCAATATGCCATGTTAGAAACATCTAAACATGCCATGTAACTCCAACATGTACATTTTTCCACATCAACATGACATGTCATTATTGTTAGCACCCAATCTGAAACTCGGGCTGAAAAAGGCAAATCAAGGTAGCAACTAAACCACGCTCAGCCTTGTAGCTAGCCCTACAAGGACAGGAGAGGGCTCTCTCCGTAGAATAGATATTCAATAACATAATAATGAACAGATTTTAGGCTAGATATATGAATGTGAAAAGGGGCTTTAATAAATTACTAAAATTTGTAGGGATGTATGGGACAAAGGGACAGCCTGAGCTGAGGAATTAAATTAAGGATACAGGATATTCCGTGGGGCAACGTAGGCATGAGGTTTAGCAATAAAATTGAAATAAGGTGAGGTGGAAAGACTGTTGAGAAGCTGAAAAGGGCATAATACATGGATCCTTTTGAAACAGAAGAAAACACACTGAGTATGAATGAGTCCCCAAGGCAGAGCATATAAGATGGATTCTACCTTTCTAACTTGGAAAGATCCAACTGGAAATGTTTATAAATGAATGATGAAACATAACAACGTACATATGAACACAAAAGAGAGACATATGCTAAAACTGATACCACATGAATCCCACAAATCAGAGCTGCATCACTTTATTAATTCCCTTCCAAACTGTACAAAAGGAGCCTAAAGCTCACTGCCACACTATTCCCCTACTTCCGAGTTTTCAGACCTCAGACTCTCCAACCTTTTTCAAATGATTAGAATTTACAATAAATAGACAGATCTACAAGAATACAAATTGATGGAAGAGAAGAAATCACAGCTAAAGATAGAAGGCTGAAAGCCAACAGTCTCTTCGTAAAATAAGTGTTGTGTTACATTCGGTCAGCGAGAAGACGAGACATTGTAACGCAGATCTTTTAAATGTTAATTGAAGACACAATAGGCAATCTGATCCTATTTTCCTGCTGTTGTAGATATCTTTATTTTATTTTAGGCCCTCGGCCTTTTGACTGTTCGCTTTCCATCTGTCGTTATTCTGTGACTTTCTATAGAATGCTGAAAAAAAATGAATTTATGCTTTCGTGAAGGGAGATGGAGGTGGAATCATATGAAAATCACAATCGGGATCGGGAGGTGGGACGCATTTGGGATGGATCATACAAAAGTTTCGATGCAATTAGTTTAAGCCATGGGAAATCCTTTAATAAACATAATAAAATGCGATTTGGGATTTACAAAAGGGAAAGGGAATTTATATTATAATGGGAGTAAATACCATATGGTGGGCTCTGGGATATAATCGCAATCGCAAATCGGAGGGGAGCAGAGTTAACCTATGCGAGGAATGCCGATTTGCAATGGTCCGATTCATTGTGGGCCATCCGATCAGCGGGGAAGATCGATGGTTGCGATGTTAGTCAGGAGTTTCAATCGGAGGGTGTTGCAATCAGAGAATATTGCAATTGATCAATCGGAAGGGGCATTATGGGAGAGCCGATTGCGATGGCCCGATTCGTTGTAAACCATCGGATCGGCAGGAGAAATCAACGGTCAGATATGCATCGGAGGTTGCAATCGGCGGGATATACAATCAGAGGGGGACTGCGATCGGAGGATTGGGGAAGGGACTTGCGATTGATCGGATCAGAGACCTTTGCGATTGGCTCATCGGGGCATACAAATGAACCTTGCGATTTTGCGATTGAAAATTTTTTACGATTGTGATTTATAACAAAGAATTTAAAATTTATGTCATAAGGTTTATATTATATGCACGGTGGGGAAGTGATATATATGGCGGGGTTTATATATGATATAACTTTGCTTACGAGCTCTATGGGTGTGGAAAAGGGGAAGTGGTTTTAATTAAATCGCATATGTATTCCAAGTTTTGTAATGCGATTTTTATGATCGGAAAGGGGAAAAAGGGGGTTTTCAAAGGGAAATGATCATAAAGTTAAAAGGGAAAATGGAAAATCGGGGGGGGGGGGCTTAGGGAATAGAGGTATTTTACTTCATTTAAGCATAAAATTCAATCCAGAAGTCAGTGTTGAGAGTGTAGTATACAGCTGGAAAGCTCTTTCCGGGCTCTTTCCGATGGATCTGCTTTGAAGATGATCTAGTGCTGAGCACACTGTGGAAAACTTCCCTAAAGGCAGGGACATTAATTTGTGGAGATAACAGCTTCTGAATTGTGACTAAAAGGAAATGTATCATGCTTTCACCTCAAAACATGGTTTTGAGGTGACGCTTGCATCAAACTGAACAAATGATATCTCTGATTTTCCTGTTTGGTGTGCTTGTATTTATTGACTTCCTCATGACCTTGCTGATCTTTATTGACACTTGATTCATTAATTTGACCGTGGTGAGACCTTAGATACTAATGAGGCCCATCCTATGACCTACTGATATGATTTTGAGAATGAAAGTGACTAACGACTGAAGACCTTAGGGGGAGAATCAGCAAGTACCTCATGAGGAAAACTGATAGAAATTACTACCATCAATGAATCCATGACCTAGCGGAATGGTGAAATTTTATTCGGTATGAGACACCTAATATGCAAATGCAAAAGAGAATTTTTTGATCACTGATGGCAGTGTGACCAGACTGACACTAAAATCGGCTCCAATGGGGGATGGTAGCTCCTTGGAGGTGCCAAGAACATCGTAGACGAAGTAGCCTTATCCATTGGGCATGGAGTCAAAATTACTGAAAAAATGACACAATGCAGACTAACACTAGCTCAAGATTGAAAGACTGACATAAAACCAAACTATACACATAACATTCATGTTTTATAGCCTTCACCTCGGGTCCCAACTCCAATGACTGTGTACTTTAAACTTTGGTAAACATAACATGGTATATACAATGATGATGACATAGATTTTGATCCTTTGTTTTCAGCAATGGTAGTGCTTTAAAAGCCTACCATTTACTGCTCCTCCAGGGCAATCTTGGCCATCCATTTTTGAAAGAAAGAAGGCATTCTATCCTCTGTAAGCTAAAATCCTATATGGTCCTTTCCACAGATTATCGAACTTACCATGCTTCCCTTTTTCTTCATTTCTGGCATCCCATTTCAACACTATATCATCCAGCTGAAACTTTTCTGCTTTTGTTTTCCTGTCATATATTTTCTTTATTTTCTCCTACAACTATATAGCGTTCTGTGACACTTGCTCTCTTTTTTGCTGAAGGTGGATCATTTGATTGATTCTTCTCTGATCATCATTGTCCTCGCTGCCAAATTCTTGCAATAATATTATAACTAGGACTGTAAGGGATTTAGGAAAGACAACATCAGTACCATAAACCAGCTCAAATGGTGACATACCTATTGATCTTTTACTTCTAACTCTATCTGCCCACAGTGCGTTGATGAGCTTTCGGTGCCAGTTTCTTTTATTTGCCTCTAGCATTTTCTTAATTATATTCACCAGTGATTTGTTGGAGGACTCAACCAGGCCATTTCCTTCTGGATAATACGCTGTTGAATGGCCCAGCGTGATGTTGTATTTGTAACAAAAATCGATCATTTTCTTGGATCTGAATGTTGTTGCATTGTTTGTTACAATTTTGCATGGGCAGCCAAAGCGAGATAAAATATTCGATTCCAGGAATTGAATGATTATTGTGTCTGTTGCTTGCCTGGTTGGGACGACCTCGATCCATTTCATAAAATAATTTGTTCCTATCAATATCCATCGATGCTGTGCTGAGGATGCGGGATTAATTTCTCCAATGAAATCGAGCCCCCACTGCTGAAAGGGTGCATTTACTGAAACTGGTTTCAAAGGGAGTGGAAGCAATTTCTTCTTCCCTTGGAAGATTTGGCACTCATGAAATTTCATCACGGTCTTATATAAATCAGAGAATAGTGTGGGCCAATAATATCCTGCTCTCAATATCTTGTTAGTTGTAGTCTTCCAAAACAAGTGACCGCCACAGTCGCCTTTATGAAACTCGTGCATTACCTTCTACACTTCTTCTTCAACCAAAAAATTGAGCAGAACGCCTCCCGAATATTTCCAATACAGAGCGCTTTATAAAATGCAGTATTTTGCAGATTTTAGCTTCAGAGATCTACCTTTACCCTTAGATATACCCGTAGGAGGTGACAAATGCTGAAGGACATAGACGATATCTGAATACCACAGGGATTGTAGAAAGATGTCTGCAATTGGAACCATCAAACCTTCAATTTCATCTTCTGCCACTGTTGTTATGAGGTTTATATCTAAAGCACGCAGGTTTGATTGGGCCATCAATTTCGCCAAGCCTTGGCCTTTGATCAATTTCATGGGCTTGATCTCCAGATCGTATTCTAACATAGCCGCTATCCATTTACCTCTTCAACCTTCTGGATCAGTTTGCGTCAACACATCCTTCACTGTTGCGTTAGGGACATAAGCTATAGTGTGTGAATGCAGAATATAGACCCTGAAATCCTTCAATGCCTTGATAAGAGCCAATGCCTATTTTTCAATAATGTTATACCTCAAAGCAGCATCTCTAATAGTTCTACTAACAAATGCAATGGGCTTTTTGATCTCGTCTCTCTTTTGCATTAAAAAAGCAGCTAAAGTATGCTCCGATGTGAACGAAAATATGATGATGTCTTGAGTGTAGTCGGGACTGATCAAAACTGGGGCATTGGACAAAGAAAAATTTACCAGATTGAATGATTTGATAGCCTCCTCACTCCACTTAATAGTGCAGTCTTTCTTCAACATATTAGTCATTTCCCTTAAATGTTCTGCCAGATTGGGTATAAATCGACATAAGAAGTTCATCTTACCGTTGAATGCTTGGATCTCCTTTTTGTTTTGTGGTAGGTCTATGAGCTGAATTTCCTCCACTCTAGCTGGGTCGATGCAAATACCATCTTTGGAGATGATGTGCCCCAGCAGCTTGCCTTCATCCATGGCGAAGAGACACTTCTTGGGATTGAGAGAAATTCCAAATTTTCTGCATCACTGAAAAACAACCCTGAAATGGTGCAAATTCTCATCATCTGATCCAGAAAACACTGTCAAATCATCCAAATAAACAACCAAAAAAACATCCTTTTCATTTTTCAAAAGCGATGTCCATTGCACGCTGGAAAGTAGCCCCTACATTCTTCAGTCCAAAAGGCATTTTGGCATACTGGAAGGTTCCCCAGGGTGTTGTGAAGATAGTTTTATCTTGGTCCTTCTCATGCACCAAGATTTGGTTGTAGCCTGAGTAGCCATCAAGTAGTGAAATCCTGGATGCTCCAACTACTCTCTGCAGAATATGGTCCATTTTCGGAAGTGGATAATTATCCTTTAAGGAGGCCTTATTCAAGTTCCAAAAATATATACACAACCTTATCTCTCTAGTCTTCTTACGCATCGGGACCAAATTCGAAATCCAATCAAAAAATCTAATAGGAACTATGATTCCTGCTTTGTATAACCTGTTTACCTCCTTTTCAATTTATGGCAACAGCTTTGGATTGATTCTTCTCAGCTTCTGTCTGAATGGATTTTGATCTGGCTTGATGGGAATAGTATGCTGGATTATTTTCTTATCATACACTTTCAAGTCTGAATAATCTCGTGCAAATACATCAGAAAATTCGGAAAGCAACTTCACATATTTCTCCTTCACTTCAGGGGACAATGCTTTTGACAATTTGACAAAATTGGGATGATTAGCTGTTCCAATATTCACCTCTTCAACTCCTTTCTCTGTGGGCACCAAGCTTGGCTTCTTTGCCACATCATCCTGATCAAACAGCTCCTCTAGAGGTATCAGACCTCTATGAATTACATTATATTTTAGCTGCAATATGTCCATTTGGTTTGTTTCCAATTCTTGATCATCAACCACATACTCACCTTCTATGGGAGTGTCCTTGAATTTTCCATCGCCTTGCAAAAATGCATTTATCTCATTATCATCCCAAAATACTTGCCAATACCTTAAATTGTCCGAAACAGTAGGCCTATGTTTTACATGGATCTCCAATTTGTTGCTGGAGTTCATCGGAATCTTCAAGTTACTTGTAGTAGTGGCAAGGGAATCAGCAATAAGATTCTGCATCCTGGGCACTGCTATCAAGGTGTACTCTAGGAATGTCTTCAAAATGTCCAAAACTGCATTTCTATATGCCCTCAGTCTTGGATGTTTAGCTTGGTATTCTCCTTTCACCTGCTTGATTATTAACTCAGAGTCACCATACACAGAAATCCTTTTCGCCTTCAACTTCTTCAAGATTTTGAGGCCTGCAATCAGAGCTTCGTACTCTGCCTCATTGTTGGAGCAGTCAAAAGCCAACTTATATGCACATACTGTAACATTACTAGGGAATTTTTCAGGCTGGAAAATAGGGCTCCGAATCCATATTCCAATACCTGCTCCATCCTTACCAACCGCTCCATCAAAGTCCATACCCCAGAGGCCTTCTTCTTCTTCTTGTAGATGCTGAAATTTGGTTTCTTCCTTCTTTTCACCTTGGCTGATTTCTGGTTGTTCGCTGTCTTTTTTCTGCTGGCAGGCACGAGGCTCAGAAGTACTTGCTGCTTTGTTCTTTTCCTTTTTGAGGACCTCCCTGAACTTTTCTGAAATCTCAGGTATCTCCTCCACTTGTACCAACTAAACACCCTCATCATTCAAACCACCCTCTGAATATAGGATGAAAGACTCTAAATCTGTGTGAACTGCATTGATGGGATGGTTTACTGGTTTGTCTTTGCTGGTGATCATGTACTTCATTTTCTTGTCCCTATATAACTTCCTCAACTGGCCAAATACAGGGATTGTGGCGTAGAAGAAATCAAGTTGTATGGTCCCCTTAAGTTTTCCCCCCCAAAGACCTAGATAGAAGCATTCCAAACCGTGGTGGGACATCAGCAACAACTACATCCATCATGACATTTTTAGCTGGGATTTGATCTAAAGAAACTACTAAATATTTGATGAGACCAATGCAGTGCACCCTACTTGAATAAAAAGAATACAAATCATGGTATTTTCTAGCAACATCAAGGCCCAACTTCTCCATGACAACTTTGGGCATCAAATTATGCGAGGCCCCGAAGTCCAACATAGCGTTATGCAAGACAAACTCGTGCAACCTAAGACTTAGGTAAAAGGGAGAAACTTCATTTTCTTCAGACTCTTGTGTGGCTAGCCCAAAAATAAGTTCAGGGTAGTCATCTTCCACATTAACCATATCCAAAAGAGGGTCAATTTCCAAGATTTTAGACACCTGACTTTTATACACACTATTCTTCACCAACTCGGTCAGGGGCACAGACACTTTGAGTTTGGAAATTTCATTTTCTAAATTAAAGGAAGGACATTTTTCTACCTCTTTAATTGGAGGGTCTTTCTTCTATGTTTGCTCCTTCGCTATGCTTTGCTGGCTTTTTCCATTTCCTGTATTAGTAACTGCAGGTGCTTTGTTGGATGAAGGATTAACCGGCTCTATCGCTTTCCGCTATGCATCGTCCTTCATTTGGAGTTCTTTTCTCTTTTGAATGGGACTGATTGTGACGTTTCTATACCTCAGAGAATACTGCCTTTGCTGGGATGATAGAGCGTTCATATACCCTCTCTAGTAGTCATCAGATTCTTCTTATAACACCACTTCATTGGCCAGAATGAAATCTTCATCCCCTTGAATGTCTGGAGTCGCCACTTTGTATTCTTCGTCTTCTGTGAGAAAAATGGGCGCACCATCAACTGTGAAAAAATGATTGGTTTCAAATAGAGGACCATCATCATCCGAGTCAGTCCCTTGCACATAGTTTTGCTGTAATGGTGTTTTAATCTGCTGCTGTGGTGCCGCTTGGTCCTGCGCCCTTTGTTCTCTCTGTCTAATTCTGAATTGCGGCTGCTGCTGTCCTCTAAAATTTGGATTTCTTATTTGAGTTTCAGGTCTATCTGAAATCATTAATCGATCAACCATATTTTGCATTGTACGAATTAGTGTGTCCATTTTTCTGTCCGAAGGCGAGGCTTCTTCTTTCACCACGACTTTCTTTTCAGCTTTGGCTCGAGCTCTTCTCGCCAGCAGATTAGCTTCAATGCTTACTGCTATCTTTTGCATTTCTTCAAGTGACGGTGGATCTCTTTCACGCAGCTAGTATGCCATATTGGCATCAAAACCATCCAGAAACTTCAGCATAATTGAATCCACGAGAGGTTTGAGGTTAGCCAGAATAGCATTGTATACCGCATTGAATCTAAAAAAATAGTCTTGCACCGTTTCACCCACATTTCTTTTAATATTCTCATATTCAGACAGAATTTGGTGTGGATTCCTTTTCACCTCCCACCGGTCTAAGAACTATGTGTGCAACTCTTGTAAAGTGTGAATGGAGCCAGCTGGTAAAGCTCTAAACCACTTTCTAACTTCACCTCCGAAGCTTTGAACAAACAACCTGGTAGCTACATTCTCTTCTTCTACTTCATGCAAGTCGAAAAAATCATTCATCTTGTCAACATGCTACTGTGCTGTAATGCCCTGAGTGGCATCAAAGATAGTAATTTTACTCTGATAGTCAGCAGACATATCATTGAGAACCTGAGGTAACACCAAGGCTGCATAGTGGGTAGCCATGACTCTGAGTGGGTTTACAACAGGATTTGCAGGATTTGAGGGAGGTGTTGTTGGGGGAGATGATAACCAGGATTTGACTAAAGGGGATGTTGATGAATTAGGAGGAGGAAATGCTGCTCTTGATGATTCTGAAGGCTCAGGAATATAGGTTGCAGTGATGGACTGAGGAGAATTCAAAATGTAGTCATCAATGGAAGAATTTTCTCTCTGAACTTCGATATCTACAAGAAACTCTGAATCTAAAACCGTGTCTTCAAGTGCATTTTCAAACTTACTTCTAAACAAAGAGAGCTCAAAAATATCGTCAAAAGAAAGCTCTTCTACAAAAAACCACTCACTCGCCCAAGTATGGGACCTAAGAATAGGTGTAGGACTTGGCAATCCCTCTTGTCTTCTGACTATTCTGGGGATAATATTTGGATTTTCAAACACAGGGGGAGGATTTGGATCAGGATTAGCACTTGTATATCTTCTTGAAGCCAGTTTGGTAAACTTACTACTGTATAATATTTACATCAGCCTAGAAAACTCTGAAATATCATCATCAAGACTTTATAAGAAAGATATTACTGGGGTGATGAGTCTTCCATGCAAAAAAAATTTAGCTTCTCCCCAGTATGGTCGCTAGAGATGTTAGCACCCAATCTGAAGCCCAGGCTGAAAAAGGAAAATCAATGTAACAACTAAACCACGCTCATCCTTGTAGCTAGCCCTACAAGGACAGGAGAGGGCTCTCTCCGTAGAATAGATATTCAATAACACAATAATGAATAGATTTTAGGCTAGATATATGAATGTGAAAAGGGGCTTTAATAAATTACTGAAATTTGTAGGGATGTATGGGAAAAAGGGATAGGCTGAGCTAAGGAATTAAATTAAGGATACAGGATATTCTGTGGGGCAAGGTAGGCAGGAGTTTTAGCAATCAAATTGAAATAAGGTGAGGTGGAAAGACTGTTGAGAAGCTGAAAAGGGCATAATACATGGATCCTTTTCAAACAGAAGAAAACACACTGAGTATGAATGAGTCCCCAAGGCAGAGCATATAAGATGGATTCTACCTTTCTAACTTGGAAACATTCAACTAGAAATGTTTATAAATGAATGATGAAACATAACAACATAGATATGAACACAAAAGAGAGACATCTGCTAAAACTCATACCACAAGAATCCCACAAATCAGAGGTGCATCACTTTATTAATTCCCTGCCAAACTGTACAAAAGGAGCCTAAAGCTCACTGCCGCGCTATTCCCCTACTTCTGAGTTTTCAGACCTCAGACTCTCCAGCCTTTTTCAAATGATTAGAATTTACAATAAATAGACAGATCTGCAGGAATACAAATCGATGGAAGAGAAGAAATCACAACTGAGGATAGAAGGCCGAAAGCCAACAGTCTCTTCGTAAAAGAAGCGTTGTGTTACATTCGGTCAGCGAGAAGGCGAAACATTATAACGCAAATCTTTTAAATTTTAATTGAAGACACAATAGGCAATCCGATCTTATTTTCCTGCTGTTGTAGATATCTTTATTTTATTTTAGGCCCTCAGCCTTTTGACTGTTCTCTTTCCATCTGTCGTTATTCTGTGACTTTCTATAGAATGCTAAAAAAAATGAATTTATGCTTTTGTGAAGGGAAGAATGTATTTAAACGGGAGAAGGGAAGGGATATGGAGGTGGGAATCATATGAAAATCGCAATCACAATCGGGAGGTGGGACGCATTTGGGACGGATCATACAAAAGTTCCGATGCGATTAGTTTAAGCCATGGGAAATCCTTTAATAAACATAATAAAATGCGATTTGGGATTTAAAAAGGGGAAAGGGCCTTTATATTATAATGGGAGTAAATACCGTATGGTGGGCCTGAGGATATAATCGCAATCACAAATCGAAGGGGAGCAAAGTTAACGTATGCGGGGAATTTCGATTTTCAATGGCCTGGATTCGCTATGGGTCGTCCGATCAGCGGGGAAGATCGACGGTTGCGATGTCAGTAGGGAGTTTCAATCGGAGGGTGCTGCAATCGGAGAATATTACAATTGATCAATCGGAATGGGCATTATGGGAGAGCCGATTGCGATGGCCCTATTCTTTGTAAACCATCGAATCGGCGGGAGAAATCAACGGTTAGATATTCATCGAAGGTTGCAATCGGCGGGATATACAATCAGAGGGGGACTGCGATCGAAGGATTGGGGAAGGGACTTGCAATTGATCGGATTAGAGACCTTTGCGATTGGCTCATCGGGGCATACAAATTAACCTTGCGATTTTGCGGTTGAACAACTTTTGCGATTGTGATTTATAACAAAGACTTTAAACTCTATATCATAAAGTTTATATTATATGTGCGGTGGGGAAGTGATAGATACGACGGGGGTTTATATATAATATAACTTTGCTTACAAGGTCTATGGGTGTGGAAAAGGGGAAGTGGTTTTAATTAAATCTCATATGTATTCCAAGTTTTGTAAAGCGATTTTTATGATCGGAAAGGGGAAAAAAGGGGTTTTAAAAGGGAAATGATCATAAAGTTAAAAGGGAAAAGGGGGGGGGGGGGGGGCGCTTATGGAATAGAGGGCTTTTACTTGATTTAAGCATAAAATTCAATCCAGAAGTCAGTATTGAGAGTGTAGTATACTGCTGGAAAGCTCTTTCCAGGCTCTTTCTGATGGATCTGCTCTGAATATGATCTAGTGTCGAGCGCGCTATGGAAAACCTCTCTGAATTCAGGGAAATTACTTTGTGGAGATAACAGCTTCTGAATTGTGACTGAAAGGCAATGTATCATGCTTTCACCTCAAAACATGGTTTTGAGGTGACGCTTGCATCCAACTGAACAAATGATATCTCTGATTTTCCTGTTTTCTGTGTTTGTATTTATTGACTTCCTCATGACCTTGCTGATCTTTATTGACACTTGACTCATTAATTTGACCGTGGTGAGACCTTAGATACTAATGAGGCCCATCCTATGACTTGCTGATATGATTTTGAGAATGAAAGTGACTAATGACTGAAGACCATAGGGGGAGAATCAACAAGTAACTCATGAGGGAAAACTGATAGAAATTAATACCATCAATGAATCCATGACCTAGCGGAATGGTGAAATTTTATTTGGTATGAGACACCTAATATGCAAATGCAAAAGAGTAGTTTTTGATCACTGATGGCAATGTGAACAGACACTAACAATTATTACATGTGAACATTAGCCTAACTGGATAGTCCATGAGTTCTTTCATGATTTATTATGCTAACATTCATATATGGGGTTTTTATTATGTCCACCTTTTTTAATTTTTCAAATTCCTAGACTATTGTTATGATTTCAGTCTCTATCACTTGACTAATTTGACTAATTCTCATATACTACATTCAACATATTATGAATCATCGATTCCATAGTCTCCATGTTCCATCATGTTTGGTTCTACCATACAACATTTAGCTCCTGAAAAAATCTTGTTATGAAATTTTTTAGATGTTTGGAGATATATTTCTATGGAAAAATTGAACATCCCCGCTTCCCTACAAACTATTTTAACTAATATCAATGTTTAATTCCCTTCATAGATGCTTGTGCCAAGTTATGACACACAAAAAATTACAGTTCCTATTTTCTAAACTTGATAGATTCATGATTTCCAATCCTCTTGGGCTTTTATGTTAGACCATAGTCATGTCTGTCATAAGGCCATATGATCAAGTTCTAGGGAAAAAGCTCCAATCCCTAAAATTCAAGCTCAATCCAAAAAAACAAAGGAATAATCACCAAAATTTGAAAATTTGTCTAATATGTTTCATCCTATTCGAAGGGTCCGAAATTCAATCCAACAAGGAAGAAATATTTCCCGCAAACTTCTAAAGGATCGTAAATCTAGTGGCTTGCAAGTACAAGCTAATAATATAGCCACAAATAAGCCATTTCTCCAAGGAATATAAAGATATGTCCCATGTTTAACTCCATAACTTCACCCAATTGTAAGGATATTCTATCAACCCTTTGCGCTACAAATTTCAAACTTCATTCCAAAACATAGAAACATATATACCAACATTCGACTTTATCTCTTGAGCAAGGAGGGTCCTCTAAGATGAGAATGACCCTCAAGTATTATCATCACCAAACAAGGATATCACATAGTTATTCCATTCCATAGTTTTCCTAGCATAAGTTATTCACACTATTAAAATATGAAAAGAGACTAAGGCTGAAATCCACTTACATATTCAACCTAAAAAAACCATATATCTCACACTCATCACAAGGAACATGCTTCAGAAACATCCTCTATACAAAATATTCATTCATTAAATAAATAAAAACTAATAAATAAACATATCACACATTGTTATGGATCATCATTATAACTTGATCACTAATCCAACATAATCACTTCCTGAAACTTCAACAATAATTCCATTTCATTGAAAGGGAAACTGATTAAACTTATCTAAGTCACTTATGCTTGCTCGAAAATAAAAATGGAGATTCACTCTCCACCCAATCATAACCATAGACACACTATATGTTTCTTGTATTTGACCACCCACAAATATATGTGTTCCCTTGGAAGGAAGTTTCACTCAACGTTCAACAAGTTCAAATCAAGGTAAAGGGGAAAAAACCCACTTTCCTTCAATTCAAGTAATCAATATTATACCTTTAAACCATTGTCCTTGGGCCCATTATCACCCAAAGTATTCAAACATTAAGCAATCACATTACACATTCTAGTAGATCATCAATACAAACTACTGAAAAGTCTAACATGGTAACGTCATGAAACTATGAAAAAATATTATCATTTCATTTAAAGACAAAAATAGTTACACCTATCGAAGTCGCCTAAGGTTGCTTGAAACTAAAAAATGGATAGCGAAACTCCACCCTACCATATGCTAAATTAGATTATGATTTTCTTGTAATTAGGTAGCTCGAAGCCAAAACCAATTCCTTGAGAGGAAGTTCACTCAATGTTCAACAACTTCACATTTCATATTTCTTCACATTTAGGAAAACAAGGTTATTCCTTTCAACTAATAAGCCTAGGCCCATTAACACTCAAAGCATTGCGACCATGGGATGACACAACACAAAGGGAATCCTTTATCAATCTAGCAGTTCATCAAGCCTTCCTTATTCTTAGATCCTTACCATTGAGAAAACTCCCCTTCACCCTTAACTCTAGATAAAGTATTTCACACTAGTTTGCTTATCCAATTAGGTAAGCTCAGAAATTCCATATATATGTGTTGTGACTCAAAGGGTTCTTTTCCAACCCTTAATCATAGTAATTCCTTCATCCCTACATGTGGTCAAGTGTTTCTATCGAGATGTTTCATTGCTTCATTGGAACAGGTTCACTATTTGTCTCACACACAATCATATTCCCTAACTAATGTGTGTATTATGTGTTTGTGTTTGTGTATGCATGTGTGCTCACATTTCTCAACCACATGCACACTCCATGTATGACAATATAGGGACCCTCCCTTGGGTTTTTTTTCAATCATAAGTGTTTTTAATGGGTACATATACCATACCTATGGAACAATTCAATAATGCCCCCCATCCCATCCCAAATTGCTAGTAGTTGGATAGTTCAACTACCAAACTAGAAATCTAGACATTTAGTTCAGATAGGATATGAAAGTTACCAAATACCCCTCACAACTTCCATTTCATAATTAACATCCTTATTGGCTACTCACCTCTTTATATTTAGTAATATATTAAATATAAATGAATATTATATAAAATCAGCTTTGTTATTCTATACATGCTCGTCATTGTAACATTATTAGGCTTTAATTACATATTGAAAAGCTTGATGGTTAAAAAGGGATGTTACATTCTCCCAATTAAGCATGATTGTAATAAAATATAATAAGGTGTAATGTTTAGATTGATTAACAAAACAATTATGAAAAGGTGTCATTATGAATCTCTTTTCTTTTATTCTCAAATACAATATTAGAGAAAAAAAGATTATGTAACAAGAAATCTGTGGACTTCCACCACACATAATAATGAGTGTTATTTTTCACATATTTTATTTTATTCTCTTATATGAAAATAACAAGAAGCAATATACAACCTAATATGGAGGGAGGTATAATAATGAAGTGCTAAATTAGAAAATAATAATAATGGAATACAATGCTGAGTTATTTCAAAACATAAATAAAATTAAGGAAAATTGAAAGTAATAATAAAAATAACAAGTCAAGTTAATTCAATTTTTTATGTCACAATTTTGGTTTTATCGATAAAATTACAGACAAATTCGTTAAATATCACATTAAAAAAAACATAATTCTCAAGTGGGGTATCTCTCATATCTTGACTGATTTTATATTAACGAAGCACATATATATATACAAGGATGTCATGAAATTTGGTTTTAACTTCTGAGGTATGTTTTGTAAGACACACAACACACAAACTGGGAACAAACTCAACCATATATTAATGAATGTCTCAAATAATGATTTCTAATGTGTACACATATAAATACATGAATAAACTGTTGAATAATTTCCTAAGGTTTCTTGGACTCTAATAACTGATTACCTAACAAAAACTAATCCAAGGATTAGTTGTCTAGCATTCCCCCCCTTAATCCAAAGGGATATACCAAATTCTAAGAATGAGAGCTCAGAATGTAGAAATGCATCTTAGCCAAGAGTTGAATGTCTCTCGGAAATGGTTTTCAAGAATGACCACAAACCAAAAATGGGAGAACTCAATGTCTCAAACAACACTAATTTTGGAACCTACATAGCAGTACTCAAAACAAAAAATGTGGTTTTAAGATGACCACAAACTCTGGAACTGCCACAACAGTTCCTCGAACGATTCCAAATCAGAAAGTGCTCACTCAAAAATAACTCAATCAACTAAGGTTGTGGCTTAGGATGTGGATCACTGACTCAAGCTCGCTTGACATCTCAAACTCGAACCTGTAGCAGAACACCCACCAGCAAATCCCCCCTTGTCAGATACAAGGTGAGAAATATTTATCATCACTACAAGACTCGTCACTCTTGAATAAATTCTTCGATATGGTATGTAGATCTTCTCGGTTTCTTTTGTCCATTCCCAAGAAGAAATCCATCCAAAACATAGCTTCCCTCTTACATTGCTCTTATTTTTGGAACATTTGTTTGACTCGTGATTTCGCTTTCCACAATGCTCGCAAGGGTGAAGATCAAAACACTGATCTTTTCTATGTCCAACCCTGGTACACTGTTGCCATTTATCAAATTTTTCTAGAACCGCACCATCCAGAAATCATGCACTTCAAAATTTTATAGGTTTAGTGAAGTATGGAATGTGAAAAAATACATCATTGTTATACCCAATATGAGTTTTGTGTTTATTGTTTGTTATCTCTTCCCATGGTCTTATAACAGGTTTCACATTAGCACTTCTAACTGCATCCCAATTTTCACTTGAAAGCACTTAATTTCTCTAATCATTTTTTTACTAATGATCAGGCTCAACCAAATTGTTGTTTTGAACAAACACCAATTCAGACTCACAAGTTTTCTTTTGAAGTTCGTCTTGATGTAACTGCGATTCTAACTCCAAGAATTCAATTTTGATTTTATCATTTTTGAAATAGGATTAGATGTCACAGAGCATGTCTTTGCTAACTTGGACATCGTTATGGATAGTATATAGCATTAATGTGCTTAATAACTATACTAAATCATTTATTTTGGCCATTTTCTCTAGTGCGATATCAAAGTAAAATTGAAATCAACTCATAAAAAAGGGTGTCGGCTACCACTGAAAATGTACCCAATACAAACAGATTTTCAATGATTTAACTGGGTGTCGAGTTCAACGCACCAATAATAAAATAATCAATGATCATGCACCCATCTATAATACAACTCATAACATGTAACAGAAAACTTCAAAACTTAAAAACTTTCCTCGAAGTCTACTAGGAGCAATACCAACGCGGCAACAAAAATAAATGCACTACAAATTCTACACTCTAACCACCTTTTAAATATGTAAATGTTCTTATCCCTCCAAAAAAAGCTCAGAAAAAATATAATGACTAAATCCAAAGTTTTATTCTTAAATAAAACTTCATTAAAGCTTGATGCCAAAGTAAATGCTAACTTCTTGAATTAGAAGGAATAAAATGATCTTCGAACTTAGAAGGGATAAATTAATCTTCAAAATTCCAAATCATGCTTTGAATTATGTGTTAGCTGGAGCAATAACCTTCACTCACTAACATTGAAGAAACCCCCTTCTCCCCACTCATTTTTCTTGACCTTAACCAAAAATAACTTCAAAGCTATGCACAAATTTCTGAAATTTTGATACTAAAAAACTAACAGTTCTGCAACTACAAATCAATTGATAAACACCCCAAGTTCTGATACACTTGTTGCCTATATTCGTTTGGAAAAATCACTTGCTATTGTCAACTATTAAAAGAAAATATTTATTTAAGATGCTAGGGCTTAAATATTTTGGGTGAATTTTGCAAAGACCGCCGACCAAGCTTGAAGGGAGAAAAAACCACAATCTCCTCCGCATAGAGCAACCATGTTTTCAGCTACTATGAGAAACTTTGACAATGTGGAATATTGGCCAAAGTAGAGCATAGGAAGTGCCCTGAAATTTTCAAGGAGTCTAGCTCTTCACACAATATTTTACTCCCGTTTACAATGTCATCTTTAGTTCTGGTTTGCTCCAACAACCATATGGTCATGGGGTTATTTTGTACGTTACCTGTTTCTTCGAATATTGGAGAAACAATGGTGTATTATACCACTGATTTTTTCAAATATATAAGCCAATTCTCATCTGTAGGGGTTTATGAGAAATGAAATCACGCTATGCAACACTTGAACACTTGTTTCAAAATTCCATCCAATATGGAGCTAAAATAATATTTAGGCCAATTACATGGCTTATGAGTACCAAAATTACGCTATTAAAGAAGAACACAAGTTTCAAAATTTATATCCCATAGGGAACAAAAAAATAAATCAATGAGGTTGGAACCCTTTAACCACGGTTCATGTAATTCAATGAGGTTGGACTATATGGAGTTATGTAGAAATGGAAATCACAAAAAAACACATTGATGATTCTCACAAGATTCAGAATAAAATTGTATTACTGATTGTGCAACAACTTTGTGGTTTCCTGAGTTTTGAGCAGAGGTTCAAGCTAATTCCCCTGTTGAATCAAAATGAGTATGGAGGGCTCCACATTTCAAATCCTCCTTTGTGTTTATCAAACCAATATTGAGTTGGCTTTAATATTCTCGGTGTAGTCAAATTTTCAATTTTAAACTCCTTCAAAAAATAACAGATTGTAATCCCTTGATATATAAAGCTTTTGTAACACAATTGAGCCACAAGGAATGGAAAAATCTTGATTTCAAATAAATCAAACCCTCCTCTGCTAGATATGCAAAATGAAAATGGGAATGCACTCTAATTGGAAGACAATTTATAATGAATGACGAAACTAGAGGTCAGGATCAATTCTTCCACCAAAATACCAAGATCATTTCACTTTCTCTGCTAAAGAAATAATACATTAAACAAAACCTTTTTATTTGAGTAATTACTTTGTATTTTCTTCGATTTTGTTTGATCCACTATTATTAAAACTAACAGTGATAGTTTTACATACTTTGGCTCTTCCTTAAATATTTAGAATGGCACCATTTAGGCAATGGCAATGGCGTAGAAGAATACAGTCAATTCAAAACTGCTACTCAGAACTCCTGTGGCATCTACAATATTTGGTCACTCAGTTTTCTCCCTTTTTTTGGTCGTATAAACAGATAGGAAAAATGAAAATAGCAATTGACATTTTATCTCCTTGACATTTGTGTAAGCACCCTCTCACTGGCCACAGAACTAGTGACCCATATATTCAATCGAGCTAATTAATACCTTCACTCTCATTTAACAGAGCATTTCACCCCCTTTGATACCACTGTAAGACACAAAATACACAAACTGAACAATATATTAATGAATGTCTCAAAGAATGATGTAGAATGTGTACAAATATAAATACATCAAGAAATTATTGAATCTGTTCCCCAGGTTTGTTGGACTCTAATAATTGACTACCTAACACAAACTAACCCAAGGATTAATTGTCTAACATGTTCTCTCTTCCTATTGTAAAGTTTCATATTTTCCATGTCTACATATTTACAAAATATTCACCATTCACCAAGTGTCTAACATTTCCCTCTTAATTCAAAGGGGTGATAGTGCTCCCAATAATCATTCTAAATTTTTCAAATTTTTATCTTCCAAGTTCTTTCATGAAGATGTATCCAATTTGTTGATTTCTGGAACAATGTCTTCAATGAATCATCTTGTTCTCTACATGATATCAAATAAAATGATACCCTTCTTTTGTGTTTGGATTGACCATGGAATTTGGGATTCTTGGAAAGCCTGATTAAAAAAATATTTTCAATCATAAGAGGTGTAGAATTCACTGGTTTTTTCTAAATATATTCAATAATTTTACTTAACTAAACGATAGCCTTTGTTTCTTCTACAATTTCCACAAGTTTTACCTTTGTTGTGGAATGTTATATAAATTACTATTTCTATGACCTCAAAGACACAAGTCGTTGTCCAAGAATCATAATATTTACAAAGGTAGATACTCCATTTTCTGTCTTTTTAAAATTTTAAACTAAAATATCCAATCATGTTGAAGTCATCCTCTTCTGGATATTTGAGTCCAAATCCTTGAATAACTTTCAATTACTTTAGAACTCTATTTTTAGTATATTAATGTCCTTCACAAGCCTTTTGCATAAATATGGAAATAATATTAATGAAAGATCTAATATGGTAGTGGTGATGTAGATAATACTTCCCACAAGTTGTTTATATTTGGTTATAATGTCAAATTCATTCCCTTACTTTGAAGTGAGCTTTATATTACGTTCCATCAAAGTAGATAGAGGATTGCATTCATCCATGCCAAACTTGTTTAGAAATTCTCCAATGTACTTCTTTTGAGATTGAAATATGTATTTTAGATGTTGAGTTATTTCAATTACCAAATTGTAGTGAAGGTGTGTGAAAACCATCATCGCAAATAATTTATTCAAATATTTCTTTATGGATGCAATATAGTTTTCATTTTTTTTGTTACTAATATATTTGCTACATAATTGAAAGGAATTATTCCAACCATCTTTACTAACGAACTTGCATCATCAATATTAAAGTGTTCAAAATTCAATTTTAGAAGAGGTTGAGCTAAATTTTTTCTTAGGCACATGATTCTTATTGTAGGCCATATAAGGATTTTATAATATTACATAATTTTTTTAATTTTCCCTTTACAACAATCGCTATGGTTAATCCCTAAATTAATTCTCTTTCAAGTCTTCATTCAAGTGAGTACTCCTCAAATCCATTTGTTTAATTTTCCATCCATTTTGATCTACTAAGGAAAATACATTCTAGATGGTAGCCCATTTTGCTGTGGGGGGGAATTTGTCTTCACAATAAAAACCTTATTTCTATGAAAATACTATTTCCACAAGCCTTACATTCTAAATTTCAAGTGAACATCTAGTCTTTGCATGTTCCTGTAGACCCACCTGCGGTCATTTGTTTTGGTTCTGAATGGAGGGTCCTCCAACTTCCATTCTCCATTATTTATGAGAGCATTATACTCCCTTCACATTTATTTTTTTTATTCATCATGATACACAACTTATTTAAAGGAAGATTTTACAAATATATACATAAATTCAATTCATATGAAATATAAAATATCTATATAATATACATTAAATAAATCATAATTATATACATCACCTGCATCTTATTTTGATGGAACATTTGGTTCCTATGTTTTTTACCTCATTAGGATAACAAATTTCATGTTTTTTGATGAGCCATTTTAGGGGAATTGTCTAATATGGTATACGTTTATGCATTTATTGAGATAGTATTGTAACGATATTAATCCTTCCTATCAATCAAATCCTTTAAAGTGTCTTCCTAATCTAAAGAAGTGGGTGTTACTTCATGAGGGTGAGAAGGAGATTCCAATAATTTACCCAAAAGAGACATCCCCCTGAAGATGAGAAACACTATGATCAAATTCATAATATGTTTTTGTACGATCGCATATATCAAAATGATCAAGTTTCTATTCAACAATGTTGTCAATTTTGGAATATTAAAAAAAAAAACATATCTTTGGAAAGACTAAATTTATTTTTTACTTTCTGATAAAAATTATATTTCCTAGTGGCATATGAATACCCTAATAAGTTTAACCTATTACTGCTGGCATTAGGCTTTCTTCTTTTTTCCTTGGGAATTAAGGGATAGAAAATGTAACAAAATATGTTGAGTTGTGTTAGTCAAGGAATGCAACCATACCACATTTTTCAAGGAGCCTTATTTATGTAATTATGGTATGGGAATCTATTTTTTCAAATATACTATGCATTTATTTTCATTAGCCAAGAACATCAACTCTACATTTTTTAAAAACCTCATTGAGAAAACCATATTCAATATAGTCATATTCATTTTTTCAGCTACACCATTTTCTTGAGAATTGTGTGGAACACTGGTTGCATATTGGATCCTATGTTGATGAAGATAGTTTTCAAATTCATTAGAAGTATATTCTTTTCGATTATCACTAGGAAGGTAGCCAATATTTTGTTATGAATAATTTTAAATCCATACATGAGAAGTTTTAAAAGTTTCGAAAGCTTGTGATTTTATTTTCAACAAATATGCCTAACACATCTTGGTGTAATCATCAATAAAACTCACCATATTTTTATTTCCATGTATTGAAGAAATATATATAGAAACACATATATCTGAAGGAATTAGTGCAAGTTTTCTACTGCTTTGGAAGGAAAATCATGAAATGATTATTTTTCATTTTGATTAAAATATTTCTAAGGAAGATTTTTCTTATTACCATAGTCACGTAGTCCATATTGATCGCCATACAACATGTCTCAACAATAATTTCAATAAAACTTTGGCTTAAATTGAGTATGTGGGTTCAAGTAATAACACTTGTGTTTGTAGCTGCATTATGAGTGAACTATAGATCAAAGAATGGAATTTTTCCACACAGAAATCGTTCTAATATAATTGCTTGTTTCATGAATGGTGAAAATTACTATCAATTCCATTCTATTCTGCAAACACTTCCATTTTTGTTTTGCATGCAATTCAAACTATATTGCCGCACCTTTAGGATAATTCTTTCCTTCTCCAATGTTTCCAAGAGATAAATTCTTTCTTTTGTTTGAGTGTTGTTGCAAAATAACCCCTTTTCTTTAGAACAAGATTCAAGAAAGGGCCGTTCCTCCTTACTTGTGAAATGAATTAAGACACGAGCACTAGGGAAATGGTAAGGAGGCTTAATAAAATGGAAGGAATATGATGGAGAGGAATATATGAAATGAATAAGGTTAGATGTAGGTATATGAACTATTATTGTAGGGAATCAATGGTGATGGAGTTATAAACATAGTAGAAAAAGGTCTAAATTTGGCTTTGATACCATGTTAAACAAGGTGAGGTAATTTCTAAAGCTTGAATGATTTTCCATTAGTCAAGCACACATATACATACAATGATGTTGTGACCTTTGGTTTCATATTCAAGGGTCCAATGTCTCTTTCTATTTTAACATTTTCTATTTTTCAGATTTACTTTTTTACAAATTATTCACAATTCACAAAATTCCCAAGTATCATATGTTTAGCATAAATAATAAAGACTTCAAAATTGTAACCATGATATTTTATAATTTCAAATTTATACATAATTAGTAACCATATAAATAATATCTCTCTCTCTTTATATCTATATATATATATATATATATATATATATATATATATATATATATATATATATATAATGGGCTCAATGGTTAAGAGCATGTGCTTCCTTCAAAGAAGTCACACATTCAAAGCATAATGGGGTAGACTATGCACACCTTCATAAACATTAGCAATCAAATCAATGTGTGAAGGAAAATCAATTGTCTCGTAAAAAAATAGAACAAGGCATATCATACATCATTTTTAAGATTGGCTTGGCCGTCACAATCAAATTGGACCACATAATAATAAAAAATTAAAATAAAATAAAAATTTTAAAAATAACAAGAAATTTCATAGATATATGTAGGTATAAGTATTCTGAGGGTTTTATTAGAATTAAAAAATAACAATAACTTCTATATAGAAATAAATAAATTATATTTAAAATATATTATTTAAATTATAGATCATCTCACGTTGTAAATTAAAATAATGATGATGTTCATTGGTGGTGGTTTAGGGAATTTCTTATTAGTGGTTTATGGTATTGACCTTGTTATATTACATGTAGTTAATTTTTTTTAAAGGATTGGGGGATTTACATTGTAATGTGCTAAAATTGAGTGGAAGCCTCAATTGGTAATTACAAAAGTGTTGAATAATTTGGTTGTGTTCAAGATAAGGATAACAATATATTTACTATTAGATGTTTTTTTTTCCGTTGTTGGTGTTTTCAAGGAAAACCATGAGTACATGGTTTATGTGTGTTTTTCCTTATAATTATTTGTTTTTTCTCTTGGATCCATTTAATTATTAAAAATTGTTATTAAAGCGAAACAAATGGCTAAAAAGGAGAATTTTATACTTTGTGACAAAGGGTTGAACATGAGAATCTTCTACTTTGTGAGAAAGGAATTGTAGTGTTTTCCCAAGACATGAAGCCACTTAGAGGAGTTAATGACAAACCACCTAGAGATTACATAAGATAATTGGTTTAAAAGATAAATGCAAGGAAAATACCAAAGTCAAGATACACAAATTCTAGCTCAAGATGTTTCTCATGATGGAGAAACACAAGGAGAGAACCTAGTGTGAGTAGCTTGTAAGTCAAAGAATGGCGGATTAAGTGTTGGGACAAAAAACAAAAAAAAAATTGAGATGGAAGTTTGTAAACTACATTTAAATGAGCATACTACTAAAATACTTGGTTAGAAAATCACGATTACCCTTGCCAATAAAGCATAGATGTAAATTTAGGCGATACGAGGAGAGAATGTGTGTTTTTAGTTTCAATACATAGAAGTTTCTCATTCATGTTTAAGAAGGGAATTGTTAAGTAAACTTGATGCAATGAAACAGTCAAGGTTGTTATGGAATTAGTGATGGATTTGGGAACCTAGTATTGTTGCATGTGATATTGACCCCATGGTATTACATATAGTTAAACCCTTAAAATATTGGAGATTCTTCATTGGAATGTGCTAAATTTGAGTGGAAGTCTCACTTGGCTACTGTGCTTTTGGGCTTGGCTACATTTAAGTCAATGATAATAATAATTTTATTTTTAAATGGATTTTTCCTAATTGGATTATTCTAGGGTATATCATGTGTACATCGTTTGGGTGTTATAATTGTTTTTTTTCTGGCACTATTCTAATTATTAACAAATATTTTTAACCATCATATTTCAAAACTCCATGCTTAAATTTAGTTAATAAGCACATAAAAACTTAATAACACATAAAATTTAAGTGCCTTTAATGGTTAAGAGGATGTGATTCCTCATAAAACTCACAAGTTCAAGTCCAAAAGGGATAGAGTATGTCTCCATACACACATTGTTTAAATAGGCCAAATGAATAAGATCACATGTTTCCTCATAATACCTCATAAATTTTTCCTCTCAAGAATGAGGAAGAACTAAACCTTAAATGTTATATCCATTAAAAAAGGATTGCTCATTTTTACATATGTTGATATCTTAAAATTTGTAGTTGTAATGTGAGCAAGAAAACAAAAAATCATTAATATTTGTTATTATTAATGTAGTTGTAATGTAAAGAAGAAGACGAAAAAAATTGATAATTATGTATTATTATTAATGTAGTTGTAATGTAAGCAAGAAGACGAAAAAAATTGATAAGCATGTGTTAAGATTAAAGAAGAGCATTCTTTGCAGCGTATAGCAACAAAAATTCTCTTTGAATAATCCAGCCACCCAAACTGCTTTGAATAAATAAGCCACCTGGTAACATCCAAATTTAACTTTGGTTTAAAAAATATATATATCAAATCACCTAATGACATTCAAAGCTAAATCTTATCTGCATTAACAAAAAATGAAAAAAATAAAATAAAGATGCTGTGAACAAATAAGCCATCTAAGCTCTCTCCCAATATCATAGGGAAAAATGAAAAGAATAAATACATGATGTGAGCAAATGAGCTATCTAGTTCACCACTCACAGCAGCAGGATGATCAGCAGGTTGATTACCTTTTTATGACATATATTTTTCTAGTATCAGAATTATGTATTTAGTTTAATGTGTATATTTATTTTGAGATAGGTTACAATTACGTAACAGACTCTTTTACAGTAGGTAGCTTGCCAGCAGATTTTGACAGATGTTTTCTGTGAAGCATTGACAACATATAATTTTCGACATATTAATAAAAATTACTATTTTTCATTGAGAAAAAAAAATTAAGCTATCTAGTGATATCATAGGACCAATCCAGCTTGTAGAAAATACACGCTAAGAAAAATAAAAGTAAAACAAAGAAAATATTTCACTTTGAACAAGCAGGCCACCCACTAACTCTAACCTTCCCTTGAAAAGAAAAAGTTTTGAAAACTCAGAGCAGAGTAGAAAAGGAACTAAGATTAGATAAAAAAAAAAACAAATGTACCCAGATCTCGAGCGGGCCCTCCGGCACTGGGTTGGAGAAACCGAGAGACAAGTAAAAGAAAAATTGGAACTTTAAAATAAAATTAATACAAGGGGATATTGCAGTGCGCTAGGGCAGTATCTCATAGGCTGACTATTAATCTCCTTATTTCGTGAGATTATAGGTTCAAAATTTAACAAAAATATTTTTTATTTTAATAATACAGTGGTCTATTAAGTATTTTACTCGTCAAAATATGTATTATTGAGTTTAAATGATGTATTTTTTTTAATAGATATTTATATTTTTTTTCAATTGAAAATTCGTTCAGTTTATATATATAATTTTGCTTGGGATTAGATTACAAAATTGGTAAGAACAATTTTTCATACTTAATAATATTTATATATATTTTATTTATAAAATAGTGAAAATATGGTTGAACATATATCTATATTATTTTTATTTTTATTTTTAATTATTATATAATATCAATATTATAAACAAAACATTTATTTAGTAAAAATTATTGTCCTAATAAAAAAAATTAACAAATAAATAATGGTATCCTAATACAAATGGGACTACTTCTATATTTCCTATTAATAATATTAGAAGTTAAAAAAAATTATTAAAGATTTCAAAATCATTTTCTATTTAATTTATAAAATATAATTATTAATATTTAAATTAAGTATCTAATACTCTTTTGGTTTAGCAAATAATTATTAATTATTATAATAATTTGGATTAACCAATAAGAAAGTAAAATAAAATATTGTTAGATGAAATCATTAAATTATCTAAATAATTTGTGTAAATTATATTGTTAGATGAAATTATTAAATTGTCTAGAATAATTTGTATAAGTTCACATGTTTTTCACTAAAATGATTCTAAGTGCTTTTGCATTTGGTTATTAATATTTTACATTTAAATTTTTATTGAGTTATGTAGAAGAATTTTTTTTAACATTAAATATAATATCACTTTTTAAATTGATTTCTATATAAAATATTTTATTTTGCATAATATTTAAGAAATCATTTGCATTTTTTTTCTAATATATATATATATATATATATATATGATGGCTTCAACACTGATAATCAAGCCATCATGAAAGTACCCATTAAGAAGAAGTGTGTAATTCTTATAAACATGTACACATTCTCAATATTATAGACTTGTCTTACAGTCATGCATGCTTGTGAGTTTCTATTTTTTAGGAACACAAGTTTTCAAAAGAAATGAACATTATGCAAAGTGAGTGCTAATTTTTGAAAGAATGTGTGCAATTTTGAAAGCATACATGGTCTTTTGAAAGTGTGTACAACTCTTATGTCTATAATATTTTAGATGTATTGAGGGAGGAAGTGAAAGAGAGATAAAGTTGGGGGGTTGTTGGAATACAAGAGGGAGGGATAGATAAAGAGAGGAAGGAGGGTCAACAAAGACAAGAAGAGAGAAAGAAAAGAAGTGAATAAGAGAGGGGTAAACTGACATAGAGAGAGAGTGAATGAGAGAGAGGGAGGGACAATGAAGTGATAGAGAAACAAATGGAAGAAGAAAGAAAGGGAAAGAGGGAAAGTGGGAGAGAGAGGAAAAGAGGAAACTACGAGATAATGGAGAAAGGAGAGAGAGGGAGAATGAGGGAGAGGATTAAAGTGAGGGCGATAGGGGAAGAGAGAGAAATGGAGATAGAGCCAACATGTAAGTGATAGAGAGAGAGGAAAGGAGAGGGATTAAGAGTGAGAGTGTTCAGACTTATAGGGGAGAGAGAGATAGAGGGAGGGATGGAAATATTGAGTGATGTGGAGAAAGATAGGGAGGGACACAATAAGAAATATAAAGGGGTTGATTCATATTTTATGAAGGAACTAAATGAAATACATATATAATAGAAACACAAAGTTACAGTGAAAGAAGAACTCCAATTCGTTAATAAAAAAGTACTAAAAACTATTTACATGTAGAATGGAAATAAACAAGCTCGGGTGATGCTTGATTATCTCTAAGAAGAGATGTGGCATATACATGTCTTCTTAACAATGTTACAATAAGGCTTGAAGGCCTATTTATTGTTGAGAAATAATTGAAAACACTAAACATTCAAAAACCTAATCTTAGGAAATGAAGTTCCAAAAGTATGTGGGGCTTGTTGGGGTAAATTAGTACATCAAATTCCCAAGGTCGTAACTTTGGCATACGATCTTCATTTGATGCGTATGATACCTTTTTAGAAAGATATATCTGAGGAACAAAAATTTCGACTACAAAACATGATTTCAAGGTAGTGGTTTGTCCATTTTCGAAAAGATATGTTGTTTAGGGCCTCGAAACAACTATGAAAGTTCTAGGTTCAAAAACCAATGAAAAATAGTAATTGTTCTTACAATTAAGGAAACTGAAAGAAAAAATGGTGGGAATCCAAGTGTAATAGGCGGTTCTCCACCAATATCCACTTGGATTAGTCCTACCCTCTTAGGAAGAAATGGTTCCCATTGCATTGAGTGCCTTCATGAGATGGGAATATTTCTACTAAGTTGGTCCCTAGTGAACCACTTTCCTTGGTGTAGGAGTTTGCGAGATTTAACAACCCAATATAGTTGGAACTTCTACTAGCAAGTGTTCTTGATCTGCATTTTCATGATTCAATCAGTTGTGGCATGTTCCTTGCATCTTCGGTCTAGATTTGTTGGTGTTACTTGTTTTACAATGCTTAACGTGTCTAGTAATTGTGGAAAGTATGGACGATGGAAGTGCACATTGAACACTAGTTGTAGGCCAAAGAATGTGGGAGTGTTAAGCTTAAAAGGATTGTCTCACATAGCCTTAGTGATGGTGTAAGGCCCAAATCGAAGTGGTATGATATTCTGATGGGATTCGGTATGGCATTATTTCTACAAATGCAACCAAACTTTGTCATCCACTTGAAACTTGTGTGGCACCCGATGTTGATCATATAGCTTCTTGTAATTGACATAGGACCTTTCTGGGACGTCATGCACCTACTGGAAGATTTATTGGATGTGTTCAATAAAATAGGTTGCTTTATCATCATCGGAATGTACGTGTGGATTATGTCTGTGTAGCCGCATGAGGCATGACAACATCAATCAAACCCAATTATTGAAAAACTAGACCCACTTTAAAAGGAATGTGGCTAATCGAGCCATGGAGAGCTCTGTTATAACAATATTTCACATAAGGAAAGATCTCATCCTATATTCGTGGATTCTTGGAGTTTTTCATGTGTAGTATGTGCATTATCATTTTGTTAACAACCTCTATATTTACATGAGTCTAGGGATGGAATGCAACCCAATTGGTGAGCTTAGTGTCCAATAACTTCCAAAGGTTTGACAAAAATGTGCTCAAGAACCTGCTATCTTGATCTTGGTATAATTTTCTATGGGATTCCAAAATCTATGCATACTGATTCAAATAAGAGTTTGGATGTGTCCTATGTTGTGATACTCTTCTTGCAAGCTCTTGAAATATTCATCTTAGAAAATTTGTGCATGACAAAAAATACGTAGTCATTACCATTCTTGGTAGAAGGGAGGCCCAACAAATAGTCCATGGAGATGGATTCGTAGGTTTAGATGGATTCCAGAATGCCTTGTCAAGGATTTGGCTAATAAAATTACTTTTGTAGTATGGACACAATTTTCTCCAAAGAAAAGTATCTTGCAACTCGACTTATAGTGTCCCTGAAATCATCTTGGCACGCTCACTTGAAGGAAAACAAAGGTCACCCAGGTAGCGTAGCAATGCATCCTGGAGGTGGAAATGTGGAGCTTTATTGCCATCCACTACTATTTATTATGTGGTGGAAAAATCTAGATACTTTTTGTACAATTGTGACCATCCAAAGGTCTTGTGGCAACAAATTTCAAGAAAAGTAGTCAGTGATGCAATTGGAGGCCCACTAAGGAAATCAACAACATGATTGGTTTTTTCCTTTTATATCTAATGTTTAAGTGGAATCGTTTCAAATCTCTAGATGTCAGTCATTTTCAAACTTCCCTTGTGTATGTATAAACCAAATATGTTGGTGATTTGTGAAGATGATTGTCTCCTTCCATAGAATCTAATTTTTTCGCTTTTTTCATGTCTACATAATGAATACATTTCTTTATAATATGTGGGGTATTTCATAATTGTATTACAAAGTGTCTCACTATTATAGGCCACCAGATGTCCTTGTTCGGTGAATATTGCACCAATAGCATAGTCCAAGGAATCTATCTGAATTTAAAATTGTAGTTGTAGATCTCGAAATGTGAGTATAGTTGTTGAGGAGAGGCGGTGCTTCAACTCAATGAACACCTTCTATTGGGACTCTGATCCAATATTTTTTACTTGTATATGTATAAATTATTACATGAAACATGAAATTTTAACCATAAAAACTTAAAGTGCACATGAAAGAAGAGAGAAAAAACATGAAAGCATGAAAACATGACAATAAGAGTTGATAACGAAGTTTGTCCAATTTGGACTACGTCTATGGGCCCTGCATAATAGAGGCAAGGCCTTCATTCATTATGTGGCAAAAATAAGAAGAAGTACAAGAAAAATTACATAAATAACCCTTATACGTCCAAGATGGAATGTGGCCGAAATATGGATATCTATGATGGAGAAACATACATCATTGTTGAGTTCCTGTCGCTGATAGGTGTAAAAATGTTATAAAGTTTGTCCACAATGGACACTGGAAAGTTCTGCACCCTAGGGAATATTTTTATTGCCCCTGAAGATTCCCTGGGCATTGTTCTACCCCTCTTCCTGCTCATGGTTATGCTCTACTACTCAACTCTGTCTAGGCACACTAGCAAAATGAAGGCCTTATAATTGGAAGAGGGTATAGTAAACAATGCACCTCCACTGGCATATTGGTAAGATCCAGAAATGGCAGATGAGCGATCAGGGGATCAAATCCCGCCCCTCCCCATTTTGGTTAATGTTTCTTCTTAAAACGGCATGGTTGGTGGGCAAGTCCGCTCCATGCGACCTGACCCAACTACACCCCGTCGAAATGTATCCTGATATATATATATAAGGAGGGTGGTTTGGGTCGTTGGGTTTTTAACCCCCCCCCCCCCCCCCCCCTCAGCCAATTGTTTTATTTGTTGTGGTGTCGGTTCCGGGGTCGCAAGGTTGACAACCCGCCCTCCAATTAATTGAACAATGCGGTTTTTTGTGGGGTGGCGAGGTTGGTGGCCCAACACCATATATATATATATATATATTTTTTTTTTTTTTGTGTTAACAACTATAGGCCTTTTTTAAATATTATCTAACATAGAGGTTACCTGGAAAATTAAACATCCCACAAATTCGTCCACTTCTCAGATGCTAGATTCCCTACTGGTTGATGGTGAAATTGTGGGACACTTGAAACCTGGCCCACTGCCCAACTTTGACCAAAACTTTGAATTTCTCTAACTTTTCCATACGAGCTCAGATTGGAGATTCGTTCACACAGTTGGAATCAGGGCGACGAGCACTTCAACCTTAATCCACTTTGAGAGCAATATGATCACTTTGAATTTTGACCCATTCCTAATGTGACTTGTACCTATACCTAAGAGATCCTCCTAGATCATTCCTCCCCACTAAGGAGCTTTCATACAACCAAAAGATTTATCAATAATTTTTGCAAGTGAGGTAATTTCTCCTTCACTTTCTCTTTTTCCAGCCATCTAGCCTTGCTTGGGTGCATCCCTTTGATACAACACAAAGATATTTCACATCTCCCCATCATGAAGTCCTGATTTTCCTATCGAGGATGATATCCTATAGAAATTCATAGAGATATTTTGGTGCAAAGTCATCCGCTATAGGAACTGATCCCACCTCTTCAGTGTCCATAATCAAGGGTGACTCATAAAACTTTAGATTTTCGACATTCACTACTAAGTACATTTGCATGTATGTAGGCAAATCGAGACGAAATGCATTGTCCCCAATCTTCTCCAATAGTTTAAATGGACCATACCATATTTCTTGAAATTTATTTCTTCTCCCTTCATTATGTCTTTGGTGATATGGAACTAGACCTTGTCCCCAACCTAGAATTTATGGTTGAATCGGTGTTTATCATGTCGAGCTTTGTATCGATCTTGACTCTTTTCTAACTAATCCTGTACTGATTGGTGAATTGATTGTATCCACTGGATGAACCTCTGTTCTTTGCCCCTATCATCATGTCCACTGGAATCTTCATCCCTTCCAAATACCATGTAAAAAGGATCCTTTGGTAGGTAACCAAAACAAGTCTCAAATGGTGAATGTTACGTAGAAGAATGCACTGCTCGGTTGTAGGCATGTTGCACATAAGGAAGATGCTCATCCCACAACTTGGGATGTTTGCGAAAATAACCTCATAACAAGTGTACTATGGTATGGTTCAATACCTCTGTCTTCCCATCGATGTGTTTATGAAATTCCATACTTCTCTTCAACTTCCTGTCCATCATTCTCCACAAGCTGGTCCAAAACTCTCCACGAAAGAGATAGTCTCGATTGACACAATAAATGTGGGCAATGAAAAGTGGACCTAAACAAACTGAAAGAAAAGAAAAGTAGTCTTCTCTACAGTGACCTACATTTTACAACGAATTAATATACACATTTTATTCAAACGATCAACGATGACATACAAATAGTCGTGACCTTTCCTAGACATGGGAAAACTACCTTCAAAGTCCATAAACACACTTTTTGATGGACGACTCAGAACATGGAGTGATTTGTAAAGCCCCAGTTTTATATTAGAGGGTTTGAAAACATAACCCATCACACATTCCTTTAGATATCGAGTTACAATGTTTTTCATATGCGGCAAAAAGAAAAATATTTGCAAATGACATAACATTTTTTTGACACCAAAATTTCCTGACAAAATAGAGGTATGGGCCTCTCTGATTACATGTACCCTTTCATTTGTGGGTATGCATAGTTTCCCAAGGTGATACAACAGTTTTCCCTGCAAGCAATAACTGTCCACCTATGATCCACAAGTCATTTATGCATAAATATCCTTAAAATCATTATCATTAACATATTGTTCAGCATAAATTTCAAAAGAAAAGGAAGTATTATGAAAAATAATAGAAGCAGAGATAGGAGGGCGAGAAAGAATATTTGCTACTCTCTTTCTAGTTCCCTTCTTATAATTTATTACCAGATGAAAATTTTGAAGAAATCACATCCACCTAAAATGATGAGCCTACCGAATCTTGGTCCATGACTCAAGGTACTACAAGGGTTGTTGATCCTTATGGATGATGATCTCCTTTCCTATTAAGTAGTGTTTCAATTTTTTCACACTTTGGACCAAGGCATATAGTTCCTTGTCGTAAGTGGGATAATTCACAACAGCGTAGGAGAATTTCTTCGAATCATAACATATAGGCTTCCTTTTCCTCATCAATGCAGCCCCCATAGAATATCCACTAGCATGTGTTTCGATCTCAAAAGGCTACTAGAGGTTAGGTAAGGCCAAGACTGGTGCAGTGGTAATATTCTCTTTTAATGCTTCGAAGGATTTCTGTTGCTCTCCTCCCCATTGAAAGGCTTGCTTCACACTTGTTAGTGCATGTAAGGGAGATGCAATAATAGAGAATTTTTCAATGAATCTTCTCCAACATTGTACTACACCTAGAAAACTACAGATCTCTGTTACATTGGTAGGCTTAAACCATTTTACAATCACCTCAACTTTATAGGGGTTGATTTTTAATTGACCATTATTGAAATTATGACATAGGTAAACCAAGGAGGTTTTCCCAAACTCACACTTTGACAATTTTACATACATTTTTTCCCTTTTCAATACACCAAGCACTTTCTCTACATGGCATACATGTTAGCCCCAAGTTCTACTAAATACAAGAATATCAACTAAATTTACAAGAACAATTTCATCAATGAAAGGCCTAAAAAGGTCATTCATGACCCTCATGAATGTGGTTGGGGCATTGCACTGTCCAAATGGCATCACCATCCATTCGAACAACCCCTATTTGGTCTTGAAGGGGGTTTTCCACACATCCTACTCTGCAATTCTGACCCGGTGATAACCACTACACAAATACAATTTGGTGAAATAGATAGCATTCTTTAATTGATATAACAAATCATCAATCGAAGGGAGAGGGTATCAATTCTTCACCATGATTTTGTTTAAGGCCTGGTAATATACGCACATCCTGCATGTCCCATTTTTCTTTGCCACCAACAGGATCGGCGAGTTGCATGGAGAAGTACTTGGTGTGCTGACCCCTTGGTTTAGAAATTCCTGCACATGATTTTTGATCTCCTCCATCTCGATAGTCAACATCTTGTACATATCAATGTTTGGTAATGGAGCATCATGTTGCAAATGAATCTCATGTTGGATTTCCAATTTTGGGGGAAATCCTCTTGGCTCCTGAAAAAACTCATCATAGTTAGAAATAAATTCACATAATTCCTTTTCATGTACTAGATCACAACCTTGAAAAGAATCAGATATTTCTGCATCTTTTTCTCTCACAACCATAAGCATGCACCCTTTGCCAGAATTCACCAATTTCTTCATTTTTCCTACACTTACAAGACTGGAAATGAACTTGGTTCGATGATCTCTTGCAATATATTCTACTCCATCTTTTGTGATTTGATATTTATTTTCATGTCGAAAGAAAATTGCTTTCTTGTCATATAGATACAGACTCCCCAACAAAATACCACAAATATCCAATGGTATAACATCCATTTCTACTTCACCCACTATTTTAGAAGCAATTGCCAATTTAACCTTACATTTCTTGGTTACATTTAATTTTTCTTTGTCATGTATCCATCCAAGCGAATAAGGTTTTAGATGAGGCTTGGTTTCTAAGCCTAACTTTTTAACCGAGGATTATGAGATTAATTTTCTTGAGATCCTGAATCAAATAGAGTTTCCACTTTTGTATGGTTTATGAAAATTGTAATATGAAATAACTCAATTCTCTTTCGTTCATTATCAAGAGGCTCATCTGTTGAACTAGTGCTTGCATGTGATTCAGAATTAACATGAAGAGAAAGAGTACCTTTTCTCCTGTTATTGTGATCAATGTCTCGTCTGCAGAGACATATCCAAGGTCTTGCTGCGTGGTTGCCACCATCTTCTACATTCCCTTTCTACCATATCTCTTTGGCTTCTTTTCCAGGTACATCTTCCAACAGTGATCATCATTATGACCTTCCTTTTTTTAGTGAGTGCAATAAGGATTTTCTCCATATTTCTTGATTGGTGTTGTCTTATTTTCCTTTCCCATTCCTTTTCCTTTGGATTTTCCATTTTATGTTTTGAAAGGTGGTTTCTTTGAATGATCATCTCTGTCATTTTTACTGTTGTTTTCAAGATGAATGGCCCTCACACTTGTCAAACCAATAGTAGTAGGCTCAAACAACAATAGTGAATGTCCTATGTAACTATGTAAGGAACCCATATACTTAGTTACAACTTCGGGTGACTCTAGTGAAACACCCAAATTCAATGCTTATTTTCTAAATTATTGAATAAATATTTGCACATTTTGGCCTTTTCCTTGGGTTCAATACTCCCATTCCATTGAGGCTTTTTTCTTATAACCCAAGGTATAGAATTGATCTTTTAATGCAGAAATAAAATTGGACCATGAAGAAATGAGATTACCTAAATTCATACTGCCTCGCAATTTTCTCTCCCACCAGACAAGAGCAGTGTCATTTAGCTGAAGAGAATCCAACTAGATATTTTCTTTTTCCTCCTCGATATATTGAATCCTCAATTAGACTTGAATCTACCTTATCCAGTTGAGTTTTTTTGCATTACTTTTACCATTATACAAGGGAAGATCAAAATTAACATCTAATTTAAATAATGGTTTCTTAGATGCATTTCTTTGACATATATGAGAATGACGAGGAGAAGAATAACAACTTTCAATTGCAGAAGGAGAAGGACAAGGTCCTTCTCCACCATTTCCATGCACTGAACCTTGTCATTATAGGCCATTCTCTTCCTCTTTCACAGTCTTCTTAAGTCTCGAATACAGTTTTTCCACCTTATCTCCCATCGTATAGAAAGCCTTGCGATATTTTTTCTCCTCCTCATGACGAGCATTTTCATCTTCGATGTTCCTCCTTCGACATGCAAGCACCACTTCTAGATCAAAGGAATTAAATTTCCCTTTGCCTCTTTGGAGCCTGTTTTTGGTTAGCATACAATCATGCAATTCGCATCTAAAAAAAACCCACTCTGATACCACTTGATCCAATATATTTTACATGTATATGTATAAAGGATTACATGAAAAATGACATGTTAATGATAAAAACTTAAAGTGCACATGAAAGAAGAGAGGACAAACATGAAAGCATGAAAATATGATAATAAGAGTTTATAACGAAGTTCATCCAATTTGGACTACGTCTCTAGGCCCTACTCAATAGTGGGGAGACCTTCATTCATTAAGTGTCAAAAATAAGAAGTATAAGAAAAATTACATAAAGTACCCTTATATCTCCAAGCTGGAAAGTGCATGAAAAATGGAGAGCTCTGATGTAGAAACAGACGTCATTGTTGAGTTCCTGTCGCTGAGAGATCTAAAAATGAGATAAATTTTGTCCAAAATGGACACTATAAAGTTTTGCACCCCAGGGAATCATTTTTATGCTCCTCAGGGTTCCCTGGGCATGGTTCCACCCTCTTCCTGCTCGTGGTTCTACTTTGCTTCTTAGCTCTACCTAGGTGCAATCATGAAATGAAGGTATTATAAATAGAGGAGGGAAGAGTGCAGAAGGTACTTCTACTGGCATAGTGGTAAGATCTGGAAATGGCAGAGGGGGCATGGGATCAAATCTCACCCCTCCCCATTTTGGTTAACATTTCCTTTTAAAAATGTTTAGGTTTTGGTCAGTAGGTGTGTCTGCACCATGTGGCTTGACCCAACTGTGCCCCGTCGAAATTTACGCCGATATATATATATATATATATATATATATATATATATATATATATATATATATAAGGAGGGTGGATCGGGTGGCGGGGTTGATAGCCCGCCCCCCAATTAATTAAACAATGTGGTTTTTTGTGGGGGTGGCAGGGATGGTGGCCTAACACCCTTTTAATTTATATATTTTCTAATTTTAACAACTATAGGCCTTTTTTAATATTCTCTAACCTCGAGGTTACTGGGAAAATTTAAAATCCCACAAATTTTCCCCCCTTCTCAGGTGCTATTTTCCCTGTCGGCTGATAGTGAAATTGTGGGACACTTAAACCTAGCCCACTGCCCAACCTTGACCGAAAATTTGACTTGCTCTAACTTCTCCATATGGGTTGGGATTGGAGATTCATTCACACAGTTGGAATCAGTGTGACGAGTAATTCAATCTGAACATGTTTCAACATAAATCTGACCACGTTGAATTTTGTCCCATTCCTAATGCCACTTGTAATTTTACCTAACAGATCCTCCTAGATTAGACTCGAACCATAAAATATTTGCTTTCGCTCCACCCTTCATAATGTCACTCAAAGGACAAGTGATATTAGAGAATCCCAAAAAAGCCCAAAAAGTTGTGAAGCTCTCTTACAGTGGTTGGGACTAGCCAAACCCGAATGACTTGGATCTTAGTCGAATCCACATGTAGTTCTTTCTCATCAATGATCTAGCCTATACATTGGACATGGACCATGTCAAATGTGAATTTATCCAATTTGGAAAATAGTTTTTGTTGTTGCATGGTTTGAAGGACCCACCGAATGTGTTGTAAGTGTTCTTCCCAACTCTTGTTGAAGATGAGGATGTCATTTAGATATACAACCATGAACGAGTTGGTGAAGGGGCACAAAATGTCATCCATAAGCCCCATAAAAGTTTCAAGGGAATCTTTCAACTGAAAAGGCATAACCAACCACTTAAAAAGGCCCTCCTTTGATTTGAAGGTGATCCTTCAAACATCTTTCGGTTCTATTTGCACCTGGTTAATGGCATACTTCAAGTTGATATTGCTAAAATACTTGGCCCCATTCAGATGGTCAAGAAGGTCATAAATCCATAGGATTGGATACTTGTTCATGACATTGAATTTTTTTCAGTGTGTGATAATAAATGCAAATTGTCCAGGTTCCATATTTATTATGTACAAGTGTAATCACGCTCCCACATGGTGAGGAACTTGGTTAGATTTCCCCTTTTTGCAGCAACTCCTAGATATACCACTTTATTTATTCATTTTCCATAATGGAACATTGTTGGGAGAAATATTGATAGGGGGGGTGAATCAGTATTTAGAGTTGACTGAAAACTTTTTATCAGAGATCTTATTATGAATTTAATTCTTTACTTAGATTATTGCATCATTCATTCATTAGAAGTTTAGTAAGCAGTAAGCATGTGCAGTAATAATAGAATAAGCCATCACACATAAGCAACACACATGAACACCAGTATTTAAGGTGGAAACCCAATTTGGGAGAAAACCACCGCTGCTATCATCTTTGTCTTAAATATTTATTATAAAGAAAACTTCTTACAATTTTGTGCTAGCGTAGACTTATACCAGCACGCAGACACCCACCTGTAGAAGGCTACAACCTTCTCTCGTTCTCCAGTCACTACTGGAAGGGAGCTCCAACCCCCTGATCTCGTTAACCAACCTCTCCTGGAAGTGAGCTTCGACCCCCTGATTTTAACACTAGCTTGTACTGGCAGAAAGCTTCTACTTTCATGCTGAAGACTTCAACCCTCAGATCCACCAAATTTCTTCAATTTCTTCATCAGACTTGCGCCAGGTCTTCATTATTTATTTTGTAGATCTTCCTAGAGATTTATCATTTCTAGATCTAGAGATCTTGAACCTTCATCATCTCCATAGGTGCATCATAGATTCAGATTTATCAGAAACAGAGTTCAATCATGCATATATCTCTTAAAGAGATTTATTCATTAACAACCCCTCCACATGCACACCTTGTATTATGATCCTCTTCTCCTTATATAGTTTTTGACTTTATTAATACCATGAGTCAAAACCACTCAACAAATGATGATATCCCTGGATGAGATCAAATAGATAATCCAACAGCATTTACCCAAGCCCCAAACAACTTCTCATTGCTCTATTTTCTTGGTCTAGCAATTAATTAATCTAAGGCTTTTTAATATCTCAATCTGAGATTGAGATATCAATCCAATTCCTCCTTTAGTTATGAAATCCCCAAGGCATATACATATATTGACCCCAGGTTTATGTTTTCGTGAGATCAACGCATATATTAACCCACGTTCATTACATCACATGTTTCATATTTCACCAACTTCACATATTCAACAACCTTTATTAACCCCACAAACCTTAGTCTAAAAGGTCCCAATTAATATAATTTAGAACTGGGCCCACATATATAATCAATGATCCAATCACATACTCACACCATACCGTGGTTATCCATCTTGCACCTTCCTCCTACGGCCACCGTCCAATGCCTCCCCTCCAGATTGACGACGCACAACAATATCGCGCGGCTTCCTTGGTCGGACATTAATGCGTGATGGCACGCAGTGATGGCAGTTTTGCAAATTCGTTCAGGGATGCGTGTTGCTCATTCTATGGAATCTCTCCCAACCTCTTGAATATCGCTTGCCCGTTGAAAGTGGTGCGATGAAAACCAGAAACCCCCTTCACTGTTCATTCCGCTCGTGGTTCCTCTCCTTCGCTCAAGGTTCCGTCCGCTGCGTTTCTCCGTGAAGGCATAACTCTGTTTTAATTGTTCTTCCTCCGCACGATTATGTTAATGTAACTCAGGTTATATATAATTCTAGCTGGTCCATACTTTCAACGAAGATCGGAATGGATAGGTTTCTTTCCTATTTGTGAATGCAAATATACATTAAAGGGCATATTTACTAACACAGGTCATATGTATTCCAGCAAACATGCTCTATGATCATGTGTCCATTCAATTGCATTCTTCTGCAAGCAGGTTAACCCTATCGAATCCACCATACATAATTACATCCTTTACCGATTAGCTAGCTCGTGCTTTTACAGAAATCGAATCCATCAGCCCTTTACTCAGATTTACTCAGCTATACTTAACACATAACACGAAACTTTTTCAAACATGATTTAACACATCCTTATTTACATCGATTCTCCCAGAGCTTCGATTAATGTACATTCAGTCTTATATTCTACTTGTATAGAACTACTGATGGTTTTCTGAGTTCTTCATACAGTCATTATCTACATCCTTTGTCAGAGAGTTGCCATCAAGGACAATCATATAATAGGATACAAGAAACATATTTCCAACAATTTCCCCCTTTGGACTTGATGGCAACCATGACTAGAAATACATTCAACAACATTCTCCCCCTTTGACATCAAGGGCAAAGGGTAGATCTAGATCCTTTGTACCGACAATACCATGCTCCCCCTGAGATCATGATGCAATTTCAAGCATAATATTCAATGAAATAACAAAAATGACTTATACAATCAAGATAAAAAATTCTCAAGCATGAGATCAGACTAAAAAAAATAATTAGAATGCCAAAAATGCATCCTTTCCACATGACCAATGCTCCCCCTTAACTTGTGCATCCAGAGATACTCATCAGCACTGCAGCTGTACTAAAGAATGCTGACCCAGAAAATTTTTGTCAGCAAATACCCATACGCGGTTTTTTGTGTATAAACTTGCATATATACGCGGCTGTCCTACAGGAAATCCACATATCCAATTTAATCTTCTGTATTTCAGTAGATCTGATCTTTTGCATGACAGAGACTACTCCCAGCTTTTGTCTAAGATATTCGAACGCTTCCCTGGGTAGAGGTTTGGTAAATATATCAGCAACTTGTTCTTTGGAGGGAACATACTCCAACTTCACCTTTTGTTCAAGCACTTGTTCACGTAAGAAGTGATACTTGACGAGAATGTGCTTGGTCTTGGAATGCATAACAAGATTCTTTGAAATATTGATTGCACTTGTATTATGACACATAATGGAGATAGGAGGTGAACATTTGATTTGAATGTCTTGTAAGGTTTGCATCATCCAAAGAAGTTGAGTGCAACATGATGCTGCATCCACATATTTTTCTTCTGCTGTAGATAAGGAAATAGAGCTTTGCTTCTTGCTGAACCAAGATACTAACCGGGGCCCCATATAGAATGCACCACCACTAGTGCTTTGAAGATCTGAAATTTCTCAAATGCTTCATATTTTTGTTTAATCAACCCAATCCAACACATTCTAGAGAAATCATCAATAAATAAGATATAATATTGTTCACCACGTGGTGAATTTGTCTTCATAGGTCCACATATGTCAGTATGAATGAGTTCAAGAGGCTTACGTGATGATCCTTCCTTGGCATTAAATTGTATTCTAGTTTGCTTACCGAATTGGAAAGATTTTCATATGATATTTTTAGGTAGAGTAATATTGGGAAGATCACGAACAACTTTAAGTCTGCTTGATTTGTTGATTTGAGAGAAGCTTAGATGCCCCAACCTTCTATGCCATAGCCAATTTTCTGAATATTTACTCAAGTAACATTGTTTTTTGCAGTTCTTCAATACATACAGGTTGCTTGGAGTTCTTTTTCCTTTTATAATTGTTTTACCTGTATCAAGATCACGTACCACACATTCTTTTGAACTAAAGACAACTTCAGTTCCTTGATCACACATTTGACTTACACTTAACGGAAGGACATGTACTTCAATCCATCCCTTACGCACGGCATTGTCAACTTTCACCTTTTCTTTTAGAAAAACAGACCCTTTTCCCTTAATGACAGCAGGAGTATCATTTCCAAATGTAACATTATTTTCCTTTTCTAGAGCACTATATGCAAGAAGTTTGTTTTTGTCACCTGTCATATGTTTTGAGCATCCACTATCAATGTACCATTGATTTTCTTCACCTTCTGTAAATAAAGCTATGCCACAATTTTCAACCTGTAATTCCTTCTTTTTCCACACTTTGGAGCTTGAAGGAAACTGCTCTTTTGGCTGGACTTTTCTCCTGCATTCAGACTCTTCATGGCCAAAGTTATTGCAATAAGCACATTCAACTTCATTTTGAAGAGGAGAAAAGTTGTTATAGGTATTCTTCTTTGTTCCAATATCAATAATTTTCTTTCTTGCTTCTCTTGTCATGATGGTTTTATATGCAACACATTGAACAACTTTATGACCAAAATTGTGACATGAGAAACATTGTCCATTGAAGAAGAAATTTCTGCGATCATGAAATCTTCTACTTGAATTTACCTGTTGATTGGTGTTTCTTTGAAAGATATTCCTGTTAGTGTTCTTTGAATTGAGATGATCATGCTTTACTTGTAAATATTCTTTATTCCCTTGCTGAGTGGCAGAATGTTGTATACCAGTTGTAGCTGCTTTTAGATAATTTGGTGCTGAAGCCTGAGAAGATTCTCCGATATATCCAAGACCTGTCTTTATAAGAGGAGAACGTTGTACCTTGATAATCTCATCTAAGGTTTTAGATCCTTTAGCAAATCTAAGATTCAAAGTCTTTACTTTCTTAATTTCTTTTCTTAGACTTACTATTTCATATTCTAATTTCTCATTATGTTTCTCCTTTTCTTCAAGCTGGTTTTTCAGAGTTTCTATGGATAATTTACTTTCTTCTAAGCATATTTTGAGTTGATTGATTTCATCAAGAAAATCATTGTCCTCTAAAGCATCCATAAAAGTATATTTTTCTTCTCTAGATTATTTTTCAAATGCCATGAGAAGTCTAAGATCTTGTTCACATTCTTCCTCGCTGTCTGATAACCCATCACTGTCTTCATGAGTATAGTAACATTTTCTAGTACTAAACCGATTCTTATTCCTTCTTGCTACTTCATTTCCTTTTTCATGTGTTTCTTTATGAGGACACTTAGCAGCATAATGACCAACTCTTCCACAAGCAAAACATTTGAAAGGAAGCTTACCTTTGAACTGTCCTGTACGAAGTTGGAGTTTCTTTACAAAATTTACCTCATCTTCTTCTGAGATATACCCTGATCCTTATATCTCTTGTAATTATTTCCCTTTTGTAGAAGCTCTAAAGACGGCTTCTTTGACTTCAGATGGTCCTCCTCTTCTCATTTCATATGTAGTTAGTATGCCATGAAGTTGCACCACAGTAAGATTTTGAAGATCCTGATTTTCTTCAAGAGCAGAAACTTTTGACTCAAATTTTTTCGTTAGTGATCTTAAAACTTTCTGAACCAAAGTAGATTCGATTATTGTTTCTCCCATATTTCTCATACGATTTACAATATCATCAAGACGTAAAAATAAATTGGCAATGCTCTCCTCACTATGCATTTTTAGGTTCTCATATTGAATTCTGAGAGTTTGGAGTTTAGCACTTTCTACCTTTGCATCACCTTCATAACTTAGAATGATTTTGTCCCATATTTCCTTTGTTGTATTCAGCTGCATGACTTTGACAAATTCTGATTCAGTTAGACTTCCCAATAGAGCATTGACCACTTTTGCATTTGTTTCGTAATTCTTTCTTTCCATTGGATCTGTTGGTACTGCGACTGGATATTGATATCCTCCTTCAACTATAGCCCATACATCTGCTCCCAAAGACTGAAGATAGGATCTCATCCATGTTTTCCAGAAGATTAAATTGTTTCCGTTGAGGAGCAGAGGCTTGATAGATGCTTTTCCTTCTTGATTGTTCATCTTGTTTAATCTTCCTTCTAGCGGCTGAGATTTTTCAGAAGGACCTGCTCTGATACCAATTGTTGGGAAAAATACTAAGAGGGGGGGGGGGTGAATCAGTATTTAGAGCTGACTGAAAACCTTTTATCAGAGATCTTATTATGCATTTAATTCTTTACTTAGATTATTGCATCATTCATTCATCAGAAGTTTAGTAAGTAGTAAGCATGTGTAGTAATAACAGAATAAGCCATCACACATAAGCAACACACATTAACACCAGTATTTAAGGTGGAAACCCAATTTGGGAGAAAACCACCATTGTTGTCGTCTCTGTCTTCAATATTTATTATAAAGAAAACTTCTTACAATTGTGTGCTAGCGCAGACTTATACCAGCACGCAGGTACCCACCTATAGAAGGCTACAACCTTCTCACATTCTCCAGTCACTATTGCAAGGGAGCTCCAACCCCCTGATCTCGTTTACCAACCTCTCCTGGAAGGGAGCTTCGAACCCCTGATTTTAACACCATCTTGTATTGGCAGAAAGCTTCCACTTTCATGCTGAAGACTTCAACCCTCAGATCCACCAAATTTCTTCAATTTATTCATCAGACTTGTGCCAGGTCTTCATTATTTCTTTTGCAAATCTTCCTATATATTTATCATTTCTAGATCTAGAGATCTTGAACCTTCATCATCTCGATAGGTGCATCATAGATTCATATTTATCAGAAACAGAGTTCAATCATGCACACCTTATACTATGATCTTCTTCTCCTTATATAGTTTTTGCCTTTATTAATACCATGAGTCAAAACCACTCAATAGCTGATGGTATTCCTGGAAGAGATCAAATAGATAATCTAGCAGGATTTACCCAAGCCCCAAACAACTTCTCATTGTTCTATTTTCTTGGTCTGACAATTAATTAATCTAAGGCTTTTTAATATCTAAATCTGAGATTGACATATTAATCCAATTCCTCCTTTAGTTATGAACTCCCCAAGGCATATATATATATATATCGACCCCAGGTTTATGTGTTCGTGAGATCAACGCATATATTAACCCACGTTCATTACATCAGATGTTTCATATTTCGCCAACTTCACATATTCAACATCCTTTATTAACCCTAAAAACCCTAGTCTAAAAGGTCCCAATTAATATAATTTAGAACCGGGCCCACATATATAATCAATGATCCAATCACATACTCACACCGTACCATGGTTATCCATCATGCACCTTCCTCATACGGCCAATGTCCGATGGCTCCCCTCCAGATCGATGGTGCACAACAATATCGCGTGGCTTCCTTGGTCGGACATTAACGCGTGATGGCGCGCAGTGATGACGGTTTTGAAAATTCACTCAGGGACGCGTGTTTCTTGTTCTATGGAATCGCTCCCAACCTCTTGAATACCGCTTTCCTGTTGAAAGTGGTGCGATGAAAATCGGAAACCCCCTTCACTGTTCATTCCGCTCGTGGTTCCTCTCCTTCGCTCAAGGTTCCGTCCATTGTGTTTCTCCATGAAGGCATAACTCTGTTTTAATTGTTCTTCCTCCGTGCGATTATGTTAATGTAACTCAGGTTATATATAATTCGAGCTAGTCCATACTTTCAACGGAGGTTGGAATGGATAGGCTTCTTCCCTATTTGTGGATGAAAATATACATTAAAGGGAATCTTTACTAACAAAGGTCATATGTATTCCAGCAAACATGCTCTGCGATCATGTGTCCATTCAATTGCATTCTTCAGCAAGCAGGTTAACCCTATCAAATCCACCATACAGAATTAGATCCTTTACCGATTAGCTAGCTCGTGATTTTACAGAAATCAAATCCATCAGCCCTTTACTCAAATTTGCATAGCCATACTTAACACATAACACCAAACTTATTCACACATGATTTAACACGTCCTTATTCACATCGATTCTCCCAGAGCTTCGATTAATGTACATTCAGTCGTATATTCTACTTGTATAAAATGCTGATAGTTTTCTGAGTTCTTCATACAGTCATTATCTGCATCCTTTGTCAAAGAGTTTCCATCAAGGACAATCATATAATAGGATACAAGAAACATATTGCAACAAACATTACTATATTGGACCATTAGTTAGAGGTGATCCAAGAGTTGACTTGATCAAATTATTTACCTAATAGTGCAAAGCTACCCTTGTGGAAAAGGGAAATATTTCCATGCATTCTTCCATGACCTTATCCACCTAATTATACTGTGTGGGGGAACCCTTCCTAGGGGCCACATATGTGGTAAACTATCTTCCCATTTCTTTCAGAATGAATAAGAAAGAAAACATATTTCACATTCTGAGAGATGATATTACTGCATTTCTTAGCAGAGATCAAAGAGATGGAGGTCGGCGGGTCTACCTCTCGTATCCTATATAACTTATTTTCCAAAGTAATACAAATAGTGCAAGGTTTGGACTCATATATAACATGACTCTTCCACAATTATGGTTCACCTAATAACACATCACAAAATTAAAAATGGGTAGCATCACACAGTACCTCATCTATGAGGGGCTTCATGCCCTAGGGAAGGTAACACTCTTAGTTGATGCAAATATAATGTCGTTAGTTGAGCCACCTGATAGTGTACACTTGTGGATGTGGTGTTGTAAGTAGGCCCAAATACTCCAAAACCTATACTGAAAATATGTTCTTTTGGCTCTCACTATAAAAAATGAAATACAATGGAGAACCCTTCACCCACATCTATGAGTGTAATAGATGCTTGACTCCTCTAGATCTCTGGGATCAATATTTTGGACATTGGTGGTGACAACAATGGAACTAGGTTCCAAGTAAATAATATGTTTCCCCTTTCCATTCCCCTTGTCAAGTTCTAGCTCAGAATAAAAACATTCATCAGACTCTAAAGCTTTCAGGTCGGCCACCAATTATTTCTTGGTGTGACACTCATTTTTGTTCTGAGTGGGGATGTTGTGGAACTCACACCACTTTCCTGTGTCCTTATTTGTCTTCGTGGTTCCATTCTTTTCTTACAACTTCGATGGGTATTCTTGGGTCACTTCAACTTGGCTCGATTATTTGTTTTACAATTTTGAGGTGCTCTTGCCCTAATTTTAATTCTCAAATTCAAATTCACACCTCTTTTGTCTAAATTTGTGTTCAATCTCGCAAGATATCGATATGTTGCACTAAGCGAGGAGATGTCTAGGAAATCCATTTCTTCTTGAATGTATTTGTGTAGAAAATAATGCTACTTGAGCACAAAATGTAACATAGCGTCTTCGATACCCAAACTTGTGCATATATTATGAAAAATAATTTTGAACTCATACACATCTTAGTCCCTTTTTTTTCATAGTGTGGTCTAATATATGTACTTGTCCTCGTAGCTCCTAATGGGGTAATACTTTTCCTTCATGGTGTATCAGAAAGAGTTTCAAGAGGAGGTGATTGTAAACACAGAGGGATCCAAACCCTTTTCTCATAGAATGTTTCCCACTGGTCCTTGACATGGTGGGTAGGCTTAAGAAGTGCCAAATTAATCTTCTGCCTAACGAAAAAAACTATGGATTGAAAAATAACCCTCCAACAAATTTGACCATTTATCTAAAATACTTGCATCTATTTGACCTTTGAATATATGGATATCTAAGTTCACTTGTATCTTGAAGGACATAATGTCTATGAATTGATTGTTGGATTAATACGTGCCTTCGGTCAGAATTTTCCAAAGGATCTAGGAAAACTGTCCATCATATTATTCCTTTGTCACTCATGGGAATCTTCAAGAAATAGTTTTATAGGATATATTCCTCCATCATCTTTATTTTCTTAAATGATGGGAGGTCATCGATATCAGCAGGGATGGTCCTGCAAAGGCTCCACCGGTTTAAGTCCCAACTCCCTATGGGACGACCTCGTTAGCGACATGCACATAAAAACAAAGAAAGAGCAGACCACTCGAATAACACCCATCCTGATATTATGCATGGGGGCTTCGCTCAATGAACCTTTCACATATCATGTGCATTTGGGGAATACAAAATAATACCCCTAATTTGACTACATATTGGAAAATAACTCTAAAAATCACACTATATAACCCCCTATCAATATAAACCAAAAGCATCTTCCCAATGAGAAAAAACCTTATTTTGACTAGATATTTTTGGTATCCATTTTTTCATTAATATTTTTTATACACCTTTATATTTTTTTATTAACTTTGAGTTGCAATTTTAACATTTTCCAATATAAAAACCCTTTACCCCCTATCATATTCTCAATATATTATTTCATTTTTCCTCAATATATATCCCCCAGTAAGAAGGCACGTGGTATGATAATTCTCCCCTAGCGAAGCCCCCGTTATTTTATGTAGGAACATAATGGAATGAAAATATAAACAAAAACAAATAGATACAATAAGAACAAAATATCAACTCATTAGTAACCAAGTATTGAAATGTTATGCAACCAAATCACCAAACAAAATAAAATATAGATCAACGACTAAAAAATTAGTTTCTTCGAGGGGGAAAACCACCTTTACATCACATAAATGAACAATTCTAGGATGATACAAATGAAAAGTTCTCCTTGGTATATATAGGAGTCTAAAGGGTCACAATATAGTTAGAGCCCACATAATAATAGTAATGTAGGGGCACAAAAATAAGAATAATGGGCTTCTATGGGACACAACAATAACAATATGAGGGCTACATGGGCACAACAATAACAATAGGGGGCTACTCTAACAGTAATAATAAGAGGGCTACACTAGTATTATAGGGACCTACCTATGAGGGACCAATTCCCTCATCTTTCTTTTCTTCTACCATTGGAATTTGTTGCTGTCAGTGGGGATGGTCTTTCAAAGGCTTAACCAGTTCAAGTCCAAACTCCTTATACACCATACTCGTTGGGGACTTGCACAGAAAAATAGATAAAGAGCAGGCCACTCTAATAATACTAATACGAATTTTATGAGGGAATGAAATCAAATAAAAATATAAATAGAATCTAAGAGATACAACGAAAACAAAACTTCAATTCATTAATAACAAAGTTTTGAATTTTTTTTACATGTCGAATGGAAATAAACTATCTCAGAGGATGGTAGCTTATCTCTTAGAATAGATGTAGTGACTACATTCCTTATAGAATGTGTTACAATGAGACTTGAATGAATATTTATTATTGAGAAATTTTGGAAAAATATAAACATCCAATATCCTAACCATAGGAGTTGAAGCGGCAAAAGGGTGTGGGCCCCGTTAGAGTAAATCAGTATATCAAATTGTGAGGGCCATATCTTTGGCATATGATCGTTGTTTTACACGTACAATACCTTGTTAGAAACATGTATACAAGGACTACAACTCTTGGTTGAAAACCCCCAAAAAATAATTTTGGTTTAATTTTTTTGGAAAAAAAAAACCATTTATGGTTTCAAAATAGTTTTAGAAGTTGACAACCTGAAAACTGCCAAAAATGGAAAATTGTGCTACAATTAAGGAAACTGAAAGAACCAATGGTAGGGGTGCATGTAGAATATGCATGTGGCCACCAATATCCACTTGGGTCAGGGGGGGAGGGAGAGAGGGAAGAGAGGTAAATAGAGAGATAGTGTGTAATGAGAGAGAGAGAGAGAGAGAGAGAGAGAGAAGAGGGATAGTAGAAGGAGGAAGAGTTAAACAAAATGAGGTTGAGCTAGGAAGATTTGGAGAAAGGGGAAGAGAGTAAGGGGAAGGTAGAGAGAGGGAGGGAAGGAGAGAGGGGATGATGCAGAGAGAGAAATATATGGTGAGATAGAATGACAGAGAGGAATAGAAGGGTAGATATAAGAAAGAGAGGGGATAGTGACGAAGGAAGAGACATATGAGAGATGTGAGAGATGTGGGGAAGCTATTACAGAGAGTGAGTAAAATGGGGAGACTAAATACACAAAAAAATAGACACACTTAGAAAGAGAGAGAGATTGGGCATAGAAACCATGCAGGAGAGAGGTGTGGAGACAAAAAGCAAGAGATGGGAGGGGGAAAGTGTGGGGGGAAGATATAGGGAGAGGATGTGAAGAGGATGTGAATGGGAAAAATAGAGAAAGGGGGAGAGCGAGAGGATGGGAGAGAAATGGAGGAAGAGAGGTAGAGAGGGAAATGAAGAAAGAGAGAGGGAGAGTTATAAAGAGGTAAAGGGGGAAATGGGGGGAATATTACGGAAGGGAGATAGAGGGAGAGTTGAGGACAAAGCAGGGAAAATGAGAGAGGGGAAAAGAGTAAGAGAGTGTGCATTAAATGAAAAGAGGGGAAGGAATTTTTATAGAGTAGGGGGAAGAGAGAGAGTATAGGAGGGATGAGTATATACTCAAATCTTGGGGGTTTTTGCGAAGGAGGGATTGAAGGAAGAAAATAATGATAGAGATAGAGAGGAATTGAGAGGGTGGAAATTGAAGATATATGGGGAATGTGTTGTGTGTGTGTGTGTGTGACAGAGAGAGAGAGAGAGAGAGAGAGAGGTTGGCGATAGCAAGGAAAGAGGTCTAGAGATGTGTGTGTGTATGTGTATGTGTGTTTGAGAGAGAGAGAGAGCAAGACATACATAGAGAGAGAGAGGGTGGTGGGGGAGATGCAGAGAGAAGTTGGGCAAGAGCAAAAGAGAGAGATAAGAAAGTGGGGAGAGAGAAAGTGAGAGGAGGGGTGAGATACATGGGATAGTGGGGTAGAGTGAGATAGGGATGGATAGGGAGAGAGAGGAAGAGAGTGAGGAGGTAGAGAGAGAGAAAAAGAGAGATAGAGAGGTGAAGACGGAAAGGGGGGATAGTAGGGAAGGGAGAGAGAGGGAATGTTGAGGATGGGGAAAGAGATGGAGAGAGGGAACAAGAGTAATTGGGTATGCAATAGAGAGAGAGACTAAGATAACAAGAGTGATGGGAGTTAGAAAAGGATATTTCTCTCCATATATATATGTGTGTGTGTGTGTGTATTTCCCTCTCTTCTTCTCCTCCCTCCTCCTTCACCCCTCCCTATCTCTCACAGTGTTTCCTTCTCTTTCTCTCCCTCTCTCCCTCACTATCTCTCTATCCTCCAACTCTATCTCTATCAAGAAATCCAACATTAATAAAACGAAAAAATAACTATAACAACTAAATGGATAAGAATTTGTATCCAACCGTACAACTCACTACCAAATCACTACCAAAACTATTAATAATTCTTTAAAATACAACTCACTACAAACACTCTTACATGAGCTTACACACTCTTACATGAGCTTACAGCTCATTACAATCAGTTCCTTGAAAAATAAAGCGTGTGAAAGATCAAGAGTCTTAGTTCTTCACCATTAAACTGAAATTCATGTAACTTTATGACCTTTAATAAGCAGCTTACAGTAGAGGGGAGTATGGGACGTGCTTCCGATGGATGGCATGAAAGATCCACCCTCTTTACCCCTACTTACAAGTATTCTCCAAATTCCGATCAAGATTGTGAAGTGGAGAACTACGTATGAATTTATTTAGTCTTTTGCTTATTATGTTTTAAGGAATCGAACGTTGGCCTGTAATATCATAACTTAGTCCTCGATTATTCATGAAATTGTCCAGGTGTGGTCGTTTTTTTTTTTGGGGGGGGGGGGGGTGTGGGTATGGGAAGAGGTTGAAGAAAGTTTCCTATGAAAGAGTGGAGCTCAATTTTTCTGATCTTGCAATGCCTGTTGCAGCAAGATTTTTGGCTGATCTTGAAGTTCTCAGCAACCCAAAGGTTAGGGACTTCTCCAAGAAAGCCCCAGAACTGGAAAATATTCTAACTAATATTTTAACTAGGGAGATCCAGAAGCTTTCCAAAACACCCCATGAAGGGGTAATTCTCAGTTTTCTGCTACTTGTACCAGTAGCAGAAAAACCTCTTCTTCTGACTCAATAGAGAATGAGATCCAGAGTGTAGACATAATATTGAATCAACACACATAGATGCATGGGAGAAAGAATGTCATCTTCACTAATTACAGAAACGTAAAGTGGCCTTGGCCATTATTAAGGGTAGACTTCAATACCATGCCAAAAGATGGACATATTTTAATAAAGTACATACCTATATTGAACTCGGCTGAAAATTTCTGTGGAGACATTGGTTTCTTGGAAATTTTTCTTTGAAAGACATTTCAGATAATTTGATTTGAATTTTTTTAGCTATTCTCATGTTTCTCTTAGTAAAAAAGATATGTATAAGATATGTATGTTCTCTCTGAGTGAAGAAGATACTTGAGGCTTTCACATCTAGCCTCGAAGGGGATGTACTTTCACCGACTTTACTGATACTGACACGGAACCATCGAGAGATTGCTACCATATTTCTTCTTAATAATTGAATGATCTTTGCAATATATTTTAAGTTTATATTCATATATACCCTCATATAATAAAGACATTTCAAAGTGGTCGGTTAGAAGAAGTGGTCTAACGTGATTCAGGAATATATAAATAACTAAGTCCAGTCACAAACCTATCCAGCCCTTTCTTTTAAAATAAGTTTAATAGAAATTAGTAACTAAATCAATCCAAAAACAATAATACAAATACTCTCTGCATTTAGATTAAATAAATAATTATTAAAAAAATCCATATTATTAAATATTTATATCTCTATATATATATAATAAATTTAACAAGCTTAACTGTATACAATATTTTTTAAATAAAACAACAAATTTAGCTTAACATGCTATCTTTAAACAACAATAGTATATTAAAAATACTCTCTCCATTTAGATTAAATAAATAATTATTAAAAAACAAATGCATATTATTGAAAAAATAATACAAGAATAAGAATTAATTTAAACAAGCTTAACCGTATATAACACTTTTTTAGTTTAATTGGCTATCTTTAAACATTTCATAAATGTAATTTACTTTATTAGTTTTAAATACTTTTTTATTTGTTAGATGAGTAGGATTTAAGTTAGATAAAAATATTAATAATTATATAAAATAATATTGTTTATATAAAAAATTAGCATTCTCATCCATATATATATATATATATATATAATTCAACAATTTAATATAAGAATTAATTAATATTAATTAATATTTCATATATTAAGATTTAAATTTTTAGATTTTTAAATAAAGGAAAATATAATAAATTAATTTCATATGAAATGATAATTAATTAAGATCAATATGGGTTATTGGACATTGTATGAAATTAATTGAAATTATTTAACATATTATTTTTATGATGGAAGAGAAATGAGAGAAGCATTCGTAAATCACCATAGTTTTTCTACTTTAATAAATCAAGAAGGCTGGTAGTCTCATTGATCCAGGTGGATATTGGTGGCCACCCGCCTATTCCACTTGGGCCCCCACCATTGTCTCTTTCAGTTTTTCAGTTTCGGCATAACTTACTATTTTTAGCAGTTTTTTGGGTCTTGAACTTCCGTCCTGAACTTCTGGAGCCGTTTTGAGGCCCTAAACGACGTTTTTTGGGTATCAGTTGACCAGCAAATTGGATCATCCAATTCGTCCCGACAGTTGTAGTCTTCGGATAGAGCTTTCTAATGATGTATCATGTGCATCAAACGGAGATAGTATGCCAAAGTTACGTCCCTGGGAAGTTGAAACACCAATTTACCCAAATGGGGCCCACAGTTTTGGCGCTTCATCTCCTGGAGTTAGGTTTTTGGGATGTTTAGGGTTCTCCATTGTTTCTCAATAATAAATAGGCCCTCGAGCCTCATTGTAACTCAGTTCAAAGGCCTGTAGCCGCCACATCTCTTCTCAGAGATAGCTACCAGTGCCCTAGCTAGTTTTATTTCCATTCTGTCTATAAGCAAATTTCAGTTCTTTGATATTAATGAAATGAAGTGTTAATTCCGCCGCATCTCTGTATTTATGGTTATATGTTTATTCTGTTGCGTTCCTACATAAATCTGGATCAGTGGTATCAGAGCGGTCTGCTTTTTCTCGATCTTTCTTTGCATGTCCCCAACGAGGTCGGGGTATAAGGAGCTAGGGCTTGATCTGGTGGAACCTTTGCAAGATCAGCCTCGCAAACCTCGACGGACGCCCATGGGAGACGAAAAGAAAGATGAGGGAGCAGGAGATCCTATCAAAATATTGCTCGAGGAGGCCCTCGAAAAAAAAAGGAACGTGATGATGGATAACTTTGCTCAGATCCTTCAACGGCTGCCCACCGGCGGCGCATCTGCATCCAGTAGCCACTCTGGAGTGGCGACTCCTTTTAAGGTACAAGTAAATTTTGACATTACCATATTTGAGGGTCAAATAGACGCAGATGCCGTAGATAGATGGTTGAATCTATTAGAAGGATATTTCTCTGTTCATGACTTTTCAGACCGGGAGAAGATTATTTTTGCACTCCTCAAAGCTACCCCCCATGTTAAGGACTGGTGGGAAACCCACTGTGAGAACAAGGACCAGACAGAACCCTCTCTGTTCTCGGCCGTACCAACTTGGAATTCTTTCCGAGACGCCGTCAAGGAACAGTACTATCCCGTGGGGAGCTATGAGGACAAGTACATACAATGGACCACGCTGCGACAACAAAGGGATCAAGATGTGCATGAGCCGACGAATCTGTTCCATACCCTGCGCACAAAGTTGGGTATCAAAGATTCAGAGAAACATTTGGTGCTAAAGTATCGCAGTTGTCTGCACAGATACATTCAGGAGGAAATGGAGTTCCTCGACATCTCCTCGCTTGGTACGGCATACCGGTATGCTGCCAAGATTGAGCAGAAATTCAAACAGAAGAAGCGAGACTTTGGATCCGCGAATCAAAAGCAAGGAAAAGGTGCTTCCAAACCGCAAAACAAAGGACAGAGCATGGCGGCTAAAGACAACCCATCAAAGCCACAAGACAAGAACAACACTGTAAAGCCAAAGAAGGACACGGGAAAGTGGTGTGAGTTCCATAAGAGCTCCACTCACAACACAAGTGAGGGTCGGGCCAAGCAGTCGCTAGTGGCCGAGATGAGGGCTTCTGAGTCAGATGCATGCTCTGACTCCGAATCAGAACCTGAAAAGGGGAATGAAAAAGGGAAACAGATTATTGATGTGGAGCCCAACGCCACCGTTGCCACTACAAAGGTCCAGAAGGAGGAACCGGAAGATCCAGAGGAGGAGGAACGTCTCTTCCACTCCCAGATGTGGGTAAAGGGCTCCCCTGTACAGCTCATTGTCGACAATGGGAGCCAAAAGAACCTCATTTCAGCAGACGCCGTGAAGCGGTTGGGCTTGCCGACCACAGCTCACCCACATCCATACACCATCGGGTGGCTTCACCAAGGATGAGATCTCCGCGTCAGCCAGCAGTGCCGCCTTCCCTATAGCATCAAGCCCTTCGCGGATGAGGTATTATGTGATGTTGCTCCTATGGATGTTTCTGATGTATTATTAGGATAACCATACTTGTGGAAGCGTCATGTTGTGTATGAGTCTCGACCTCGTGCTATTATTATTACTTTGGGAAATAAGTTGTACAGGATACCAGAAGTACCACCTCCTACGACTATCTCTTTGGTTACTGCAAAACAATGTAGTAAGCTCATTTCCCAAACCTTGAAATTCGTTTTCCTGATGATCCGCCCCCAGGGCAAGAAGAAGATTGTGGCCACAACCTCCAGACAGGGCCCCTCTGCACGACAACAACAAATGGATAAGGTTGTGGAGGAGTATGGGGACATCTTCACCTCGCTCACAGGGGTTCCTCTGCACTGTCAGGTCAAGCATCCGATTGATCTGACCCCAGGTGCGCCTCTACCCAATGGACCGATCTATCGGCGCTCTGTTCTGGAAAATGATGAAATCAAGAGGTAGATTCAGGAGCTGTTGCAGAAAGGTCACATCAGACCAAGTTTATCACCCTGTGGGAGTCCGATCGTGTTGGTACAGAAGAAGGATGGGACGTGGAGACTCTGTATTGACTATCGGGCGCTGAACAAGATCATTGTCCGGAATAGGTACCCAATCCCACGGATTGATGACCTTTTGGACCAACTCCAAGGTGCAAAATATTTCAGTAAGATCGACTTGAAGTCGGGGTATCACCAGGTACCAATTGAACCCTCTGATGTGTGGAAGACTGCCTTCAAAGCCAAGGAAGGCGTTTTTGAATGGCTGGTCATGCCTTTCGGGTTGACGAATGCTACCACAACCTTCATGAGGATGATGGATGACATCTTGCGGCCATTCACCAACTCATTCGTAGTGGTGTACTTGGATGACATTCTGATCTTCAGCAAGACTTGGGAAGAGCACCTTCATCACATCCGAGAAGTCCTCCAAACACTGCGGCAACACAAGCTGTGTGCCAATCTGGAGAAGTGCGCATTCGGCATGACCCAGGTTCAATATCTAGGATACATTATTGATGAAAGGGGGGTGCATGTGGATCCAGCCAAGATCCAAGTCATTCAGGATTGGCCAGCCCCGACCACTATAACAGAGCTTCGCAGCTTTCTGGGTCTTGTTAATTTCTACCGCAGATTCGTGTTGGGATTCTCTCATATCACTTGGCCCTTGAGTCAAGTCACCAAAGGAGGAGCAAGAGCAAAATTCTTTTGGTCGGAACCTCAATAGAAGGCGTTCAAAGAATTGAAAAATCGCCTCTGTTCTGCTCCTGTGCTCACCTTACCAGACTTGCAGCAGCCATTTGAGATCGAGACAGATGCCTCTGACTATGCTATTGGGGCAGTTCTTACTCAACAGGAACATCCAGTGGCATATCACAGTGAGACATTGTCTGAGACAGTTCGCAAGTATCCCACCTATGACAAAGAAATGTATTCCATTGTGCAAGCCTGTTGAAAATGGAAGCATTACATTTTGGGGAAGGAAACAATCATCCACACAGACCACCGGCCCCTGCAGTTCATACAGACACAAGGGAAGTTGCAGAATGATCGCCATCAGAAGTGGTCCACATATCAGCAACAGTTTCATTTGAACATCAAGTACAAGAAGGGTAGCACCAATAATGTTGCAGACTGCCTCAGCCGACCACCGATCGTGGCGCTCACCACCGTGCTCAACTCTTGTGGGCACGAGACTTCTGATTGGCCGCTTCTCTATGAGAGTGACCTAGAATTCGGCCACACTTACAAGGCACTCTTGGGGGGTACGCAAGTTCCAAATTTTCACCTCCAAGATGCACTTTTATGTCACCTGGGACACCTTTGTGTTCCTTCAAGCGAGCGTGCCAAGATGATATGGGAAGCACACTACAGTCGAGTCACTGGGCATTTTGGGGTCAAGAAAAAAATAACAGTACTTCAGAAGTATTTCTATTGGCCGAACCTTCGAAAGGATGTCAAGAAGCACATCAGATCCTGCACTGCTTGTGCCATTTCCAAACCGACCATCAAGAAGCAAGGTCTATATACTCCACTACCTACCCCTAGTCGACCTTGGGAATCCATCTCCATGGATTACATGTCGGGCCTGCCCTCTACTAAGAATGGCAATGACTGTGTTTTCATGGTCGTTGACAGATTCTCGAAGATGGCCATTATGGCGGCCTATAAGAAGAATATCACAACAGAAGCTACTGCTAAACTCTTCTTTGAACGATTATGGGTACACTTTGGGATCCCACAGTCTATCATATCAGATCGAGATAGTAGGTTCCTCGGCACATTTTGGTCCAGCCTCTCGTCAATGTTGGACACAAAGCTCACCAAGTCCACAACTTTCCATCCCCAAACAGATGGCCAGACAGAGGTTGTCAATAGAATGATTGTACACATTCTGCGCATGTATAATTCAAAGCATCCCCGCACATGGGACGAGAGCCTCCCCTATGTACAACATAGTTATAACCGAGCTCTCCACAGTTCAATCGGCCATAGCCCCTTTCAGGTGGGCTTGGGATTCCAGCCACTATGTCCCATTGACGTAGCCATGCCATTTGCAGCTGCTCAGGCCGATTCAGCGCACGTCCAGTCTGAAGTTGACAAAGCAAGTAGCTTCATCGAGCGCATTCAACACATCCACCAACAAGTTCATGATATATTGGACAGAGCCAATGCGAAGTACAAGCAGCGCCATGATCAACACTAGGTGCCACACAACTTCCAGGTGGGCGACAAAGTATGGCTGCATTTGCAGAAGGAGCGCCTCACTGGACCTCACCGCAAGCTTCGCCCGCTCCGATACGGGCCGTACACCATCACCAAGGCTGTAGGGAACAATGCTTTTGAGCTTAGTATTCCACCATTCCTTGGTCTGCACCTAGTCTTCAATGTGGATCGCCTTCGTCCTTACTTCCCACCTCTACTGGACACTTCGGACATTGCAAAACAACTCACACCAACAGAGTTAAACCCAGACTGCATGGAACAGGCCACCACAGATTGTATCATGGACATGCAAATTAAGAACACTCGCCAGCAGAGGATCCAACTGTATCGGGTTGTCAAAGCTGGCCAACTCCTGCACCAAGGAAAGTGGTTCACCAGGGACTAAGTTCAGCAGAAATTTCCTCATCTCATGGAGGAACTTAACGCAATGGGGACCATTGCTTCCTAAGGGGGGAGGAATGATCCAGGTGGATATTGGTGGCCACCCGCCTATTCCACTTGGGCCCCCACCATTGTCTCTTTTAGTTTTTCAGTTTCGGCATAACTTACTATTTCTAGTAGTTTTTCGGGTCCTGAACTTCTAGAGCCGTTTTGAGGCCCTAAACGACGTTTTTTGGGTATTGTTTTACCAGCAAAGTGGATAATCCAATTCATCCCGACAGTTGTAGTCCTCGGATAGAGCTTTCAAATGATGTATCATGTGCATCAAATGGAGATAGTATGCTAAAATTACGTCCCTACGAAGTTGAAACACCAATTTACCCAAACGGGGCCCATAGTTTTGGCGCTTCATCTCCTAGGGTTAGGTTTTTGGGATGTTTAGGGTTCTCCATTGTTTCTCAATAATAAATAGGCCCTCGAGCCTCATTGTAACTCAGTTCAGAGGCTTGTAGCCGCCACATCTCTTCTCAGAGATAGCTACCAGTGCCCTAGCTAGTTTTATTTCCATTCTGTTTGTAAGCAAATTTCAATTCTTTGATATTAATGAAATGAAGTTTTAATTCCGCTGCATCTCTGTATTTATGGCTATATGTTTATTTTGTTGCGTTCCTACATAAATCCGGATCACTCATGAATATTTGGAAATTTTGAATAGATTTGACTATAAATTGGGCAATTTTTTTATTTTTATTTTTTCTTCAACTCTCATAGCATAGCACATATTCTTTCTTCCCATAACATTTTGATATTAAAATAACTCTCAAATTCATTACAAATCTTAATATATTTAATTATATTATTAAACAACGATTAATAAATGTTTATTATTTTAATTACAATTTACATAACTGAAAAACAATTACTTATTATTATATAGCTAAATAATGTAAAGAAATTCACCATAATCATGAATGGCAACTACTTGTGCATGATTTTTTTTTTTTATATTGAAGGAGCTCAACTTATGGCCTTCACCTATCTCTATTGATTGTATTCACTTTGGAGGTTTATTTTTCTACCTATTTATTATAATATAAATAGGATGTTAGATGGCATTACCATCAAAGAAAACTTCATTATTTAAGAGTAGAGTAAGTTTTTTTATAATTACAAAATGAGTTACGTTTTATATGAAAATAAAGAGATTTGATCTAAAAATTTGAATTTCATGGTTCACATCATATTGAATAACTTGAGATCATAGGGAATAGGGGAATAGGACAGGGGAATAAGGGGAAAGAATGAGTGAGAATGTGCCTGAGAGAGAGAGAGAGAGGGGAGGGATATGGGACATAGACGGGGAGAGAGGGAAAGAGGGTAAGAGAAAGTCACGTAGAGGGAGGGAGGATGATAGAGAGTGAGGAAGAGGGAGGGAGGAAGGGATAGTGTGAGAGAGAGGAAAGAAAAAGAGAGTGGGAGGTAAGAGATATGAGAGATGTGGTGCAGAGATTGATAGAATGAATAAAAAAGGGAAAATAAATATACACAGAGACACACTTAGAAAGAGATAGATGGGGCACAGGAAGCATGGTGGAGAGAGTTGTGGAGACAAAAATTAAGAGAGGGTAGGGGGAAAGTGTGGGGGGAAGATATAGAGAGAGTATGTGAATGGTGAAAAATAAACAAAGGGGGAGAGAGAGAGGAGCGGCTAGAGTGGGAGGAAGAGATGTAGAGAGGGAAAGTAAGAAAGAGAGAGGGAGGTATATAAAGAGGTAAAGAGGGAAATGGGGGAGATATCAGGGAAGGGAGATAAAGGGGAGTTGGGAGTAGATCATAGAAAATTAGAGAGGGGAAAAGAGTAAGAGAGTGTGCATAAAATGGAAAGAGGGGGAGGAGTTTTTATAAGGAATTAGGAGGGAGAGAGAGAGTATAGGAGGGATGGGTATATACACAAACCTTGGGGGCTTTGTGAAGGAGGGATTGAAGGAGGAAAAATGGATAAAGATAGAGATGAATGGAGAGGGTGGAATTTGAAGATATATGGAGAGAGAGAGAGAGAGATAGGCGATAATAGGGAAAGACGTCTAGAGATGTGTGTGTGTGTGTGTGTGTGTGTTTGAGAGAGAGAGAGAGAGAGAGAGAGAGAAGGTGGTGGAGGAGATGCAAAGAGAGGTTGGGTGAGAGGGGGAGAGAGAGATAAGAAAGAAGGGAGAGATAAAGTGAGTGGCGGGGGGGAGGGGGGGTTGAGATACATGGGAGAGTGGGGTAGAATGAGATAGGGACATATAGGGAAAGAGAGGAAGAGAGTGAGGAGGTAGAGATAGGCAAAGAGAGAGATAGAGAGGTGAAGGGAGAGAGGGAAAGTTGAGGTTGGGGAAAGAGATGGAGAGAGGGAAAAAGAGTAATTGGGTATGCAATAGAGAGAGACTGAGAGAACAAGAGTAATGGAAGATACAAAAGGATATTCCTCTCCATATATATTTGTGTGTATTTCTCTCTCTTCTTCTCCTCCCTTCTCCTTCACCCCACCCATATCTATGTCTATCTCTATCTCTAAAAAACCTTATCCAAACTTACAAATCACTACCAAAAATATTAATAATTATTTAGAATACAACTCATTACAAACACTCTTAAATGAGCTTAGATATCATTACATTTAATTGTTTGAAAAATAAAGCCTTGGAAATATCAAAAGTATTATTTCTTCAGTATTAAACTAAAACTCATGTAATTTTATGACCTTTAATAGGCACTTACACTTGAGGGGACTATGTCATGTGCTTCTAATGGATAGCATGAAGGATCCATGAAGCTTACTCCTACTTACAAGTGTGCTCCGAATTCCGATCAATATTGTGGGGTGGAGAACTAGGACAGGGAGAAACTTCGTGCTCTATCTTGGTATGCATTTATTTTGTCTTTTCCTTATCTGGTTTTAAGGAATCCAATGTTGCCCTGTAATATCATAACTTAGTCCTCGATTATTCATGAAATTGTTCAGGTGTGATCGTATTTTTCTGTATGAAATTGTTCAAGTTGAAGAAACTTTCCTATGATAGAGTGGAAGATTTTTGGCTGATCTTGAAGTTCTCAACAACCCAAAGGTCTTAAATATGTTGGGCTTGTCCAAGAAAGCGGCAAAAATGGAAAATATTTAAACTAGGGAGATCCAGAAGCTTTCCAAAACACCGCAATTCACCATTTTCTGCTACTGCTAATGAAATCTCCCCAAGTCCTTTCCACCCAAACTCTACTTTGAATTCATTATTTTTCTCTCACTGAGTAAGCTTTCGATCAGTCAACTTCACATGAAAACCACGATTTCTCAAATGACAAAGAGTTCCCTAAAGAAGCATTAAAACCCTAAAGAAGCTCAATTTCAAAACCATAGATTTCCAAATCTTTGAATTCCATAACAAATATGATGACAACTGAAATGTTCAACATCATGTCAAATCACTTGTACCACTATGTTAGATGTCATTTCACCATGTCAATATCCCATATTAGCAACATCTCAACATGTCGTGTCACGAAAATTGAAAACTGTACCTTCTTCCACATCAACATGACATGTCATTATGCTAGATGAAATTTAGCCTACCTGTAGTGTGCATGAGTTTCCACAAAGTTGATTGTGCTAACATTAAGATATAGGTTTCTTAACGAGTAATTTTTTATTTTATTTTTCCAAATGCCTAGCATTAGGGGAATTTTGAGGTCTAAAATGGGCCTCCTAAAGAAATTATAAAATAGTAAGTGGAAATAAAAAAATAAGATTTGATTACATCATCAAATTTTATAGGGAAAAAAGAAAAAAACTACTTTTTGAATTTGTATTGTCAACATATCTCCCAAAGTTTTTACTCAAATTTCAAGTGGGAGTACTCGGTTGATACAAAATTTAATTTCTCATCCAAGGAATGCCCATGTTGCATACTTTCGATGGCCCCTTCTAGATGAGAAATGATAAATAAATGAAAAATGTTATTGTAATCATGTTTTTTCATGTATTTCTCATTTTTCGCATAGAAAAGTCCATCAAATATATAGAACCATATAAATAAGTAAATCCGGTAACAAAGTTATCCAACACTTTCTTTTAAAATAAGTTTAATAGAAATTATTAACTAAATCAATAAAAACAATAATAATATATTACAAATACTCTTTTCATTTAAATTAAAAAATAATTATTAAAAAAATGCATATTATTCAAAAATATATATGTATATAAACAAACTTAACTTTATATAACCCTTTTTAAATAAAGCAACAAATTTAGCTTAACCGGCTACCTTTAAACAATAATAGTATATTAAAAATACTCTATTCATTTAGATTAAAAAAATAATTATTAAAATACAAATGCATATTATTGAAAAAAATGATACGAGAATAAATTAATTTAAACAAGCTTAACTGTATATAACAGTTTTTAAATAAAACAATAAATTTAGTTTAATTGATTATCTCTAAACATTTCATAAATGTGATTTAGTTTATTAGTTTTAAACATTTTTTTATTTGTTAGATGAGGTAGGATTTAAGTTGGATAAAAATATCAATAATTATATAAAATAATATCGTCTATATAAAAAATTAGCATTCTCATCCTTATATATATAATTCAACAATTTAATATAAGAATTAATTTATATTAAGATTTAAATTTTTACATTCTTAAATAAAGGAAAATATAATAATTTAGTTTCATATAAATGATGATTAATTAAGATCAATATAGTTTATTGAACATTATATGAAATTAGTTGAAATTCTTTAACATATTATTTTTATTGTAAATTAGGAATTTTAAAATATTTTATTTTATTTTATTTTTATTTTTATTTTTATTTTATTTTTTTATAATTTTCAACTCTCATAGCATACCACATATTCTTTTGATACTTTAATTGATCAAGAAAGTTGGTAATATTATGAAAATTTGGAAATTTAGAATGAATTTGACTATAAATTAGGAATTTTAAGATTTTTTTCTTTTTTTATCTTCAACTCTCATAGCATAGCACAACTTATTTCTTCCCATAACATTTTGACATTAAAAGAACTCTCAAATTCATTACAAATCTTAGTATATTTAATTATATTATTGAACAACTATTAATAAATGTTTATTCTTTTAATTATAGTTTACATAACTGAAAAAAATAGTTATTATTATATAGCTAAATAATGTAAAGAAATTCACCATAATCATGAATGGCAACTTCTCGTGCATGAAAGTTTTTTTTACATTTATTGATTGGAGGTTTATTTTTCTTCGTATTTATTATAACTTAAATATGATGTTAGATGGCATTACCATAAAAGAAAATTTCATTATTTAAGAGTAGACTAAGTTTTTTTATAATTACAAAATGAGTTATGTTTTATATATAAGTAACTTGAGATTTGATTTAAAATTTGAATTTCATGGTTTACATCATATTGAATAACTTGAGATCATAGGGAATAGGGGAATAGGAGAGGGGAATAGGGAGAAAGAATGAGTGAGAATGTGCCTGTGAGAGAGAGAGGGAGGCATATGCGAGATAGAGGAGGAGAGAGAGAGTGAGGGTAAGAGAAAATCGTGGAGAGGGAAGGAGGATGACAGAGAGTGAGGGAGAGGGGGGGAGGAACGGATAGTGTGAGAGAGAGAAAGGAGAAAGAGAGTGGGAGGTAAGAGATATGAGAGATGCGGTGAAGATATTTATAGAATGAAGAAAAAAAGGGGGGGAATAAATACACACGCACAAACAAACTTAGAAAGAGAGAGAGATGGGGCATACGAAGCCTAGTGGAGAGAGTTGTGGAGGCAAAAAATAAGAGAGGGGAGGGGGAAAGTGTTGGGGGAGGGAGAGATATAGAGAGAGTATGTGAATGGTGAAAAATAATGAAAGGGGGATAGCGAGAGGAGTGGGTAGAAAGGGAGGAAGAGATGTAGAGAGGGAAAGTAAGAAAGAGAGAGGGAGGGATATAAAGAGGTTCACATGGAAATGTGCGAGATATCAAGGAAGGGAGATAGAGGGGGAGTTGGGGACAGATCAGGGAAAATTAGAGAGGAGCAAAGAGTAAGAGAGTGTGCATAAAATAGAAAGAGGGGGAGGAATGTTTATAAAGACGTAGGGGGGGAGAGAGAGAGTATAGGAGGGATGGGTATATACACAAATCTTGGTGGTTTTTGTGAATGAGGGATTGAAGGAGGCAAATATGGATAGAGATAGAGAGGAATGAAGAGGGTGGAATTTGAAGATATATGGGGAAGAAAGTGAAAGAGAGAGGGAGAGAGAGAGATATGGGCAATAGTAGGGAAAGACGTCTAGAGATGTGTGTGTGTGTGTGTATGTGTATGTGTGTTTGACAGAGAGAGAGGGAGGGTGGTGTGGGAGATGGAAAGAGAGGTTGGGTGAGAGGGGGAGAGAGAGAGATAAGAAAGCGGGGACAAACAAAGTGAGTAGGGGTGGGGGGTTGAGATACATGGGATAGTGGGGTAGAGTGAGATAGGGGCAGATAGAGAGAGAGAGGAATAGAGTGAGGAGGTAGAGATAGAGAAAGAGAGAGATAGAGAGGTGAAGGGGGAATGGGGGGATATTAGGAAAGGGGGAGAGGGAAAGTTGAGGTTGGGGAATGACATGGAAAGAGGGAACAAGAGTAATTGGGTATGCAATGGAGAGAGACACTCACAGAAAAAGAGTAATGAGAGATACAAAAACATATCCCTCTTCATATATATGTGTGTCTTTCTCTCTCTTCTTCTCCTCCCTTCTCCTTCACCCCACCCATATCCATCTCCATCTCTATCTCTATCTCTAAAATTTTTTATCCAAACCTACAAATCACTACCAAAACTATTAATAATTCTTTAGAATACAACTCACTACAAACACTTTTACACTCTTACATGAGCTTAGAGATCATTACAATTAATTCCTTGAAAAATAAAGGGTTGGAAAGATCAAAAGTCTTAGTTCTTCACCATTAAACTGAAACTCATGTAATTTTATGGCCTTTAATAGGCAGCTTACTGTAGAGGGGACTATGGCACGTGCTTCCAATGGAAGGCATGAAGGATCCATCCAGCTTACTCCTACTTACATGTATCCTCCGAATTCCGATCAATATTGGGGGGTGGAGAACTAGGACGCGGAGAAACGCCGTGCTCCAGCTGGGAATGCATTTATTTTGTCTTTCCCTTGTCCCGTTTTACGGAATCTAACGTTGGCCTGTAATATCATAACTTAGTCCCGGATTATTCATGAAATTGTTCAGGTGTGATCGTATTTTTCTGTAAGAAATTGTTCAGGTTGAAGCAGCTTTCCTATGAAAAAGTGGAGGTCATTTTTTCTTATCTTGCAGTGCCTGTTGCAGAAAGATTTTTGGCAGATCTTGAAGTTCTCAGCAACCCAAAGGTCATAAATATGTTGCTTGTCCAAGAAAGAGCCAGAAATGGAAAATATTCTAACTAGGGAGATGCAGAAGCTTTCCAAAACACCGCAATTCACCGTTTTCTGCTACTGCTAATGGAACCTCCCCAAGTCCTTTCCACTCAAACTCTACTTTGAATTCATTATTCTTTTCTCACTCAGCGGCCTGCCGATCAGTCGACTTCACATGAAGACCACGATTTGTCCTAGCTCCTTTTCTTTAACGATTGAACAAAGAGATTCCTATGTTTGAAGAGCCCACTTTAGCATGAAGAATTCTAGTTTCACATGGATCATAATTTCTCTGCAAGGTAGCTATCTAGGGGATTGTAAAATCTATAGATCATGCGTATGTTTTTCAAGTAATCCTAGCATCCTTTTGTAAAGGTTAATTATCATTTCGTATACATGAGTATGGTACTAAGTTAAATTAAGTAGACACTAATTACAGAAACGTGAAGTGCCTGAAACTATGGCCTAATAATGCCCTTGGGCACTATGTAGGGTAGACTTCAATACCAAGCCAAAAGATGAAGGACATAAAAAAATTAAAAAATAAATAAAAAATAAATAAAAATAAAGTACATCCCTATATTGAACTCATGGGTTGAAAATTTCTGTGCAGTCATTGGTTAATTAGAAGCTTTGGTTTGAAAGACATTTCAGATAATTTGATTTGAATTTTGTTATTATTCTCATGTTTCGCTTAGTCAACAATATATTTATGTTTTTTTCTGAGTGAACACGATATTTATGGCTTTCACATCTAGCCTCGAAAGGGATGTACTTTCGCCGACCTTACTGACATGAAACAATCGAGAGATTGCTACCATATATCCTCTTAATAATTTAATGATCTCTGCAATATATTTTAAGTTTATATTCATTTATACCCTCACATGATAAAGACATTTCAAAGTGGTCGGTTGGAAGCAGTGGTCTAACGTGATCATCAAGCAATATATAAATGAATTATTAGGTCCAGTAACACAGCTATCCGGCACTTTCTTTTAAAATAAGTTTAAAAGGGAAATCAGTAACAATAATAGTATATTAAACAATCCAAAACAATAATAGTATATTAAAAAAACTCTATTCATTCAGGTTAAATAAATAATTATTAAAACACAAATGCATATTATTGAAAAAATGATCTAAGAATAAGAATACATTTAAACAAAGTTAACTGTATATAACATTTTTTAAATAAAACAACAAATTTAGTTTAACTCGTTATCTTTAAACATTTCAAAATTGTGATTTAGTTTATTAGTTTTAAACATTTTTTTATTTGCTAAATAAAACAACAAATTTAGTTTAACTCGTTATCTTTAAACATTTCAAAATTGTAATTTAGTTTATTAGTTTTAAACATTTTTTTTATTGGTTAGAAGAGATAAAATTTAATTAAATAATTTCTTTGAATTTTTATTTTTATTATCATTATTTACTTTAAAATTGTTTAAATATTTTATTATATTTGAATTTCTCTATTATTTATTTAATCATTAATTTTTTTCTCTCACTACAAGTTATCAATAATTAATTCATTTTAATATTAATTTAATTTAAATTATTCATCTAATCTTATTTTAATCTAAATAATTCATCTAATCAATTTGATTTAAATTTTTAAGTGGTTTGACTTATTATTGTCATGGTACCATTAATATCCTTATTTTTCTAAGGGCTAGTTTCCTTCAAGATGGGTAAAGTGTTCGCCCTAAACTTTGGGTCTTTTTAACTAAATACACAAGATTCGAGAAGCTCTAATCAACATTGTATTCCTATATGAAAAAACATACATATATTAATAGTTATATAAAATAATATCTACAAAAATTATATATAAAAAATTTGCTTATTCATTCTCATATATATATAATTCAAAAATTTAATATAATAATTAATATATATTAATTAATATTTCACATATTAAGATTTAAAATTTGGATTTTTAAATGAAAGAAAATATAATTATTTAATTCCATATGAAACGATGATTAACTAAGATTAATATGGTCTATTGGAAATTGTAAGAAGTATTTTTTTTTTTGGGTAAGTTTAGCAGTGCATGTCTATTTTCTATTATAAAAAAAGGGAAATTTTAACATATCAAAACCTGGTGGCCTCAACCTGCCTGAAGGAAACTAGGTCTATTGGCCATCTCAAAGCATTAAAATCCATCCAGTACTAAAACAATTTTAGTCTTGTACTAGTAGTTATTTCATAGTAACTATATCTAACATATGGAAACTATAAAAAGTAAATGCTAACTGCAAAATACATATATAAGAAGCATAGAAATGACTTTCAGTCAGCATCAAACGAATCTATTAGAGCCGAGTCCTTCACGTTTGACCCTGACATATCTACCTGCTGCATTTCTTGTAGCTTACGATCTATTTGGCCAAGACGAACTAGGCCATGCTATTGCGAGATCTAGATTTCATGAAATTCTTGTTTAATATCTTGTAGTTTTAAGGAAACCTTAGGGTACCCTCCCATTTCTTGGATACGCATAAGAGCTTTTTCCAGAACACATTTAATTTTCCATTAAGTATGAATGTAATGGAGAAAGAGGGAAAGCCTTCCTCTAGTATTACCAGGGTCTTTCATGAACTCCATTAGCTCTTCCAGGATTTCTATATCCTCTTTTATGTTTCTTTCTCTTTCCCAACCAAAAATCATATTCTTGACCTGTGGTGGATTCCCTTGACAAAATGCATCGAATATGATTTCCATGACCTCCTTCTTTAATTTTCTTCCTCGTTTTCTAGTTCGCGATGTGGATGCCAACTTCTTCTGTTTCCCTTTCCCCTATCCTCCTTTTTAACCATCTTTGTATTTGGTTTCCGTTGACAATGCTTTAGATTTATGTTGTCAGGTTCTTGATAACCACTTGCATAGAATTTATGGAACCCTGTGTATTGTAACAGAGTGTCAATTCTCGTTTTGTATAAGAAATAATTAAAAGGACCCGTATAAGTGAGCTTAGTGAGGCCACCTATGGACTGGTAGCAATGGATGGTCAACCCATGACTCCTGGACTTAAGTATTGAAAGGAAAATGTTATCAGACATAGGCAGGAAAGGCATACAAGATTGCGAGACCTCTACCAAGCTATAAATACTTTGCATGTAGGGTTTCATGTAAAACTGTGAGACCACTACCCAATGACGATGCATGCGAAATCTGAGGACGACGCCATAGAAACAAAGCATGCACAAGAGGAATGTATGGTTACGAAGAAATTCCTCTGTTGACAATAGAAAACCTACCTTATAAGTGATTTATTGCAAATGGCCTTAGACAACAAGAGGAAGACTTTGAGCTGTTGGGTGGTCATGATAAGCCATCGAGGCCAATTTGTTATTCTGAGAGTTTATGGGAAACCTGACTTTATCTATCATATAATAGGAACCAAAAGAACCATAATAACTTAAAACCACCATAGTGACCCAAGAATGAAGATCAACTACAACTAAATTTGTAACCCTAACCTGAACACTAAAATATAGACTTGTGACCCATACAAGACTCAAAACCAAACCAAGCAACACGGACAAAGGGAAATTTAAAACCCCAGGTAGTTTTGAGCAGGTCTTGTAGCCACAAAATGAGAAAAAACTACAACTGTCGACATCCATCATACTAGGACTGTAAAATTGAAAGCCATGCAAGGTCTGAACGAATTTGAAATCACCATTCGGAATAGGGCAAGGTACAACAGAAATGAAATTAGACAAGGAATCCGTTGTTAGAATATATATGACATACCACTTAAAATTTTGTCATCACAAAGTTTCGAGCTTATGCTTCACCTCTGCATCAGCTGCACCTCAACCTTTCGCATGAAGCTTTAACCAGGAGACAATGCAACTATTCCTAGTCTCATCATTCATTAAACCTTTCACCTAATGGCACTATTTCCCATGTATTTATGACAACATTAGTTGGCTATCACCATATTCGTTGGCAATCATTAAGGAAAACATGGAGTTGTACTACTACACCGACCCGCTACCAGTTAATTTTGTTGGTTTATTCTTCGATGACCATGTGGGGAAAGACATTGCATGCCACCTCACACTGTCCTTCACTCACATGGCATCCTAATCGGGGAGAAAATTGTAGGAATTTAATTGAAAATCTTTAACATATTAATTTTATGATTGAAGAGAAGTGGGAGAAGCATTGGAAGATCCCCAGAGTTTCGCTACCTTAATAGGTCAAGAAGGTTGGTGGTGTGACGAATATTAGGAAACATTTTAACAAAAACTATTTTTTATCTTCGACTCTCATAGCATAGCAGAAATTATTTCTTCCCATAACATTTTGGCTTTAGACCAACTCTCAAATTCATTACAAACCCTAATATGCTTATAGTATTAAATAACTATTAATTAATGTTTTTTATTTTAATTATCATTTCCATAACTGAAAAAAATAGTTATTACTATATAGCTAAATAATGTAAACAAATTCACCATAAACATGAATGGCAACTTGCAGTGCATGAAAGTTTTTATTTTACATTTACGGAACTCTACTTATGGTTGCTACCTATCTCTATTGATTGTCTTGACTTTGGAGGTTTATTTTTCTTCTTATTTATTATAATATAAATAACATAGGATATTAGATGGCATTACCTTAAATTTGTTTTTCATTATTTAAAAATAGATTAAGTTTTATTTATAATTATAAAATAAGTTATTTTTTATATAGATAGAGAGATTTGATTTTAAAATTTGAATTTCATGATTTAAATCATATTATTCAATAACATTGAGATCATAATATAGAAATTACCAATTGAATGGCCTCCATACACTTATATATAAACACATATCTATTCATTTTGATAATTAATAAACTAGCATTTGCACCAAAAGGGTGTAAAGACATGTCGATAGGAAAGAGCTTGGACAAAAATGAATGCAAATACAATTAGTTAACATCAGTTCCTCTCATGAAAAGTTCATCAACTTCTTAAAGAAAAAAAATCCCCTATTGTTTCGCTTGATTGATAATGTTTCTCTTGACTATTCATCTTCTGATTTCATAGAAATATTTAACTTTGTAGAGAATATATGTAGATTCTTGGATTCAACCAGTGTATGTTTCAAGGGGAGAGAGTGTGAGGAGAACTGTATGGTTGAAAGTGTGAGGCTACCATGGGGTTAGTTATTAATGTAACATATGATGGTGCATATCGTGTGGAGAGAAATGAGAGTCATTTTAACTGGGTTAATAGATTTATGGAAGGGGATTTATGTGTGAATTATCTAGTGACAAAATAATTTACTATGTAAGAGCCATGCTTCATAAACATTATTCAAATTTGGAGATGCGTTTTGAGGATGGGTGTATTTATCTGTGTTGGAAGACTCATCCTATCACCTCTTGTTCTCTATGGAAGCCACCTTTGAACAAGCCTACATGAGAAAACTCCGTGTTTCACTCATATTCTACAAATGCTTTTTTTTCTGTAATTAACTTTTATATTCTTGTTTCATATGTATCATACATAGAAATGTACATAATATTTGGTCTCTTGAATTTGCGTTTTGGCTCAAATTCAATACTTATATTTAACTGATAACATAAAGGTTACAAATAATAAATAAAAATGAAAATTTCATCAATTTATTATTTGATTGCTCAATTAATAAACAAAAAATGAAAATTGCATCCATTTATCATTTGATGCTTAATTAAAACCACTGTGTTGTAGTTTCACAGAAAAACCTTAACATCAGTTATGATCATTTTACCTTCATGCTATACGCATTTTACCTTCTCTAAATATACAAGTCATAGACTACTTATTATATGTTTGGGAGCTTTTATGGGCATATTTTCCGGTAGAATTTACATAGAATCCAACAGGGATTTATTCCAATTATATGTGAGTGAATTGATCTCATTCAAACTAGATAATTCAGTTTTGGTCAACATTCCTGAAGATAAAAATGCAAGGTTTTATCCCAGCATAGTGTAAAAATAGGGGGAATTTGCTTTTGCACTACTAGTATGTTGGTGTAGGCTTGTTTGATGTTAATCTTGTTGCTGAATCTGGAAGAGCGGCTTGAAAAACATCAGAACCATTTGAATATTCCATTAACTACAACCTCAATGCTTTTAAGAGAGCCAAAACACCTGCTAAGAACACTAACCAGAATATTATCTACAGCACCTGGAAAACCTCATCTAAAATTAAAACAACAAACAATACTAGTCATATTCAAACTTATAATCCAATCTATTAACCCTGATTTTTTTAAAATTCTATAAGATAGGAATCCCAAACAATGAACTCATAGGAAATGTATGGTAGGAAGCCTACAACTGCTATCATCTCAACAATGGTTTGTTCCCTACAACAATTTATTAAAATCACTTTCTCACAGAAACACTTGAAAACTTACAAACCTTTAAGAATAGTCCATAGGAAACAAGAGCTTTGTTTGCATGCAAAGTTCTCTGTGGATGTAATATAGGAACTAAAAATAGAACAAAATTTTCTCACATAGGAACTAAAATTAGAACAAAATTCGCTAACTTAGTTGTTTAGGCTCATGTGTAAGTAGTAGATATTGAATCCTATAGTAGTATGGTCCTTGGTAATTGGATTATTACTACCAATCAAATTTAAAGTAATTTATCATGAACTGTTTCTGGAAATAGAAGCACAAGATTAATATATAATGTCATGGTAAGTTGGCATTACTACAAAACAAAAAATTGATCCAGGTCATCAGGCACGCATGAGACTAAGTGTTAATGTATAGACCATGATGATCACAAGCTAGAAAATAGTGAACTGCGAGACCATACTTCCTAATTGATTTCCCAAACCACAATGAGAATGGTGTTTATGTGCAAGAAATTGATCTAATTTTAATCCTCAAATAGATACAACAGTGGAAACTATGTATTCTCTTGAGATACAACCATGGAAGGAAACGAAAGCTACAATAGGAACAAAGGAACCCAGATAGTTGCAACAGTGGAACGATCGCTGCAATAGTAGAACAACGGCTAATTAGATCAGTATCCATAGACTAAACAGGAAGGAAACATAGGAGCGAAAATTAACCTTCACCATATAGAACCATAGAATTTCATAAATTTTTCAAAATAAAAAATAGGAAAGCTATGCTTATATATATTACAACACCTGGTTGAAAGATAAATAATTTACACATCCTACAGGAAAGAAGTTAGAATTTTTTTTTCCTTGAAACAAAATCTCAAAGCCTTGGGAGTTTCACTGCATTCTTAATGGAATGGAGTGGATGACATATCTGTCATGTTTAGAAATAATATACTTAATACTTTGAAAAAACAAATGAAATGGAAAGATATGGAGCAAACTTCACAAGTTAAAGGACCATGACACACTTGGGAAATGAGATACTTGGAAGTTTCATTCTCTCCATGAACTTCCATCATGTCATTAACTCCTTCTGATGGAAGACAGATTTCCTTAACAGTATAATTAGTAATTTGCATCTAGCTTCCCAATATGTTCACCCTTTGTTGAACACCCCACTAAAGCATAAAAATCATAATGTTTTTTCTTATCTGGGGAACCTACACAAATGGGGGAAATAATGTCATAAAAAATCCCAAATCAACGATGCCTGATACTGTCCCATCCAATAGACTTAACACTCTTTCATTCACTACCTTGACAACTCCTTGGAAAGTTTTTGGCTTGAGAAAATGGAGCAATCTCCGTAAATTTGTTCAAGAGATGCTTTGAGGATAGTTTTCTCTGATACACCACAAATTGAGAAAAGCACACTTTTGTTTTAGGTAGTTCCTTTTTCATAATATTTATATCACAGAAATTAAATCTAGTTAGCCTCTTGAAGCTTTTGATATCTAGAACGTAGAACAAGTATTGTCTAGGTGTGGTTTTTCCTCTTGCTCTTGTAAACATGTGTGGTTCAACAACCAATATTCCTTCCTCAAGGCTCGCATTACCAGTTCCCATCTGTACCTAAGATTCAGAACCTCCATGCTGGTATTCTCTTCTAATCAATGAAGAAATCCCTTCAGGCCTCATCTCAAGATGCGCTAAATGCGTAACAAAGTTATATAATTCACCCTATTTTTCATTTTTAAAGCCTCTTTGAAAGCTTCTTAGCTTCTACAATTTCTCCAACACCCAACAATGTCACCACTTTGTTGAGCTGAGCATGTGAGTGATTAGGCCATATGGAAAGCACCTTGTTGTACATTTCTACAACTCTTTGGTACCTACCCACAGCTTTAAACAATCCTCAAATATTATAAAATGCACCCATATGATATGGCTTCGAGTCTATGGATTTTTGAAACTCTTGTATGGCTCTCTCATCCTCCCCATGACATGCACGACTGATCCAATATCACAATGTGCATCAGCATTATTAACCCTAAAAAATGTAACCTCGTTCAGAGCCTTTTCCGCAGCTCTATACTCACCCAACCCAAAAATTGCACTGCCAAGAAGCTTCAACGCCTCGTAATGGGTTGAGCATTCAAAATTTTAGCAAGAATGAAAATAAGTTGTTTATTGTTGTAAGAATGCAACCCAACTATTGTAGCTGATGCTTTCAAGAGTAGGTGTTGAAGTAACTGGTTATTAATAATGACTCCTACAACTAATTCTTCTGAATCTAAAAGTACATAGAACTTTGTGATTGCTTATTTTATTTGCCGCTAAGGCTTTCCCTTGTTTTTCTTGTTAGTAACAAAGTGTTATTTTCTTCAGCAACTAATACAAATTTTCAGAACCAGCTAGCAAATCCAAAATTCAGAAATATAATTAATGGGTAGCTAAATCAAAAAAGAGGAGGCCCAAAAACTTACCAAAGGTGGGGATCTGGATGTTGTCATCGAACATGAATGTTCTTTGTTTCGAGATCTGGCTGTCCTAATATGACACGAACATTCTCTATTTCGATCTGAAGACTATTGGGATTCAAAGAAGACGCACAAATACCCTGCAACACTCCACAAAACACAATAAAAAAAACACTTTGATGGGTTCAAAATTTATGGGAGAGGGAAATATACAGGGAAGAGGCGAGATTATTTCTAATTCCATTGCACAATTTTATATGTTAAAAATGCGAACGACTTAAATAGACCCTCTGCAGTGGAATTTTTGTGTTAAAGCTTTTCTCTGTTTAACAAATGGCTTCGTATCTTCTAGAATATTCCATAGTTTTCTATAGAAATATTATTGACACCAATTATTTTGAGAATGTGAATAGATCACCTACACAATCCGATTCATGGAAGTGTGGACGTCTGAATAATATGGTGACCTATTAAGGCATTCCAATGAAGTGTCGGTGACTTCTAGACAGAGCCAATGGAGCTGGTGGTTTCTTGTGCACAAATTATTCCACGCTATTTTAGACCTATACACAATTTTCCATAAATTTACCCCTACATATTTTGAGATCTCAAAAAATAAATGTCCAAGATTATAACACGACAACGCTCTTTAATCCTCTTCACGGTTGAAAAGGAAGATAAATCGCGTCTGAATATGGTAGTAAACTCTCACATGTATTTATTTCTAGATTATCCCATCATAAACCCTGATCCCATGGAAAAAGGCCTTTGGCTTCTGCACTCTAATTACAAGTACCAAATTCCCCGTTCTCCGGAAGAAGGCATTTATAAGTGATGTAAATATTAACACCATAAATATCGAAACAAAATTAACTAGGAAACTCTAAACAAGCATATTGGCTAAAAAAACATCAGAATACATCGTGAATCGTACCTAAAGATGACTTCCAAATCAATGAATAAATGAGGTAATGGAAGGCCCTAAATCTGCAATTTCAGGAGATTTGGGAATAAATAAATGAACGAGGTAATGGATGGCCCTAGCTCTGCAATTTAAGGAGATTTGGGAAGAAGTGTACGGCTTGAAAGAGAGCATAAGTGGGAAATCGTAACAACAAGATTGGTTAAAAAATAATGACTGGTGAAAAGCATCCCACTGAAGTTAGTAGGTATATTACCAGAAATCAAAACTGCAACAGATATTTGAAACACAAAAAGCTTTCTTCATGATCTTAATGGATTATAAATTCCCCAAATTGTTTCACTATGATTGAACATTCCTCTCATATGTGAAAAACCTGCAACCAACTCAATTTTATTACCAATTCGGTTGTGCGCATTTCCTTCCTCACTCGATGTACACACTGTCTTGGAATTTGAGCTAAAATGGTAGTGGTGAATTTATTGGCAGAACTCTTTACAGCTTCTCCTTCTGAACCCCACATCCCTTTGGAATACCTTCTTCGTATCAACGATGTAGATTCTATCGAGCATGTCATTTGGGTGGGCAGGTTTGTTGCCACTGCTCGTACCAGTTGCCACTACTCGTACTAGAGCCCTCGCTCGATGGTTTTATGGTAAGCATTTGAATCTTGAAGCTGGAGGTGTGTTCATACATTATGGCATGAAACTTCCAGCTCAATAGTACTTGTATTATTTTTTCTAAGAAGTAATGGGGGCGCCACTATTGAGATTCGCGCTTGGAGGATGATGAATCTCAACAATGTCACTACAAGAAAATTCATAATAGAATGACTATCAGCATAATAAAATTAATCATATAAAATTTTATGAGCTCACGCCAACAGTAGTTCAAGATAGGATCTTAATTTAAAATGGAATAAAATTAGACATCCTCCTATTAAATTATCAATACCACATTACACTCAATTTAATAACAATATATGCCATATATGGTAAAAAAAAAAACATATGAATGCTTTATTAATGAACACCGTGGAATCCTGTAATTATGTATGTCATCTTTAAGTTGCATCTTCCCGAGAAAGGTAACGTTTATCATATAAAAGATTTACTACAAAGCTGCTTTAAATGATTGTTGTGATTTCAACCTTGAAATACATATAAATGGCTTAGATCGTCAGCCTGAGTATTTTTCGAATAGGGTTGTGGAAAAGCGTTAGCGTCATAGCCAGCAGCCACTAGCGACTACCTTGGCATTCAACTTTGTGAAAATAGTAATGAAAACATTGCTATCCCTATTCTGGAAAGTCACCTAGATCTCAAAGATTTAAAGACTTTGTAAAGGGAAAATCAAAATATTCTAAACTCACCTTGCATGCCTGGAAATAAATTCTTAACCTATTCTTGAGAAACAATAATTCTTTAGTTAAATATTTCAGCCTCGGCCAACATTCCTTCGACTCATTCGTGTGTATTAGTATTGATTCACATATATTATAGGTTGTATCGGTTATCCAATTGAAATTTTATGAGAATACTGATTTTGTTATAAATAGTTTTAAAAATTTTAATGAGACATAGATGAGTTGGTTGACATATTCTCCATAATGATATTCATTTTTTAAGGTTTGTTTAAAGAAACGGGTGTATAAATTCAATAGTGAAAGTTGTTTTATTAAAAGGGAATTATTAAAATTGCTCTTCATTCAACTACTTTGAAATTCCTTTCTTATATGAAATTGGGTTATGCTATTTTTGAAACATTTTAGTTATATAAATTTCATCCAAATATTAGATATGGATATGAAGATATTTTCATTGGAAAATATGCACTCACATGAACATAGAAATGGGGGGTAATAATTTTTTCTCCTATGCCCTTATCATACAATTCCATGTCAACAATACATGGTAGACACTTGGTAGTCCTTACCCACATGTCAACATAGCCTAAGGAAACATCTTCAAGGGAGGGTACCTTAACTTGTCGCCCTTATCCAAATCTAGGATTTCCAAGAATCCCATGATCTAATTCCTTTCACATTCATCCGGGTATTTGAAAATTTTAGGATCCATCCAGATTCAGGATTTTTGAAAAGTCCCCATTTTAAGAAATAACTAGATCTCCACGTCTTGTGCTATTCATCTACCATCTATTTCATCCTTAGAGTTGTCACATGGCATCTATCTTAGCCCTCCTACATCACTCCAATCCCCATCAAGAGACACTATGTCAACTATGTCCACATAGTCAAACACCTACTTAACTAGATATATGTGTTTTGAAACTTTTGATATATATTTGAATACATATGAATGCATGAAAACCCTAAAGAAGCTCAATTTTGAAACCCTAGATTTCCAAATCTTTGAATTCCATAACAAATATGATGACAAGTGAAATTTTAAACACCATGTGAACTCACTTGTACCACTATGCCAGATATCATTACACCATGTCAATATGCCATATTAGCAACATCTCAACATATTGTGTCACGAAAATTGAAAACTACACCTTCTTCCACATCAACATGACATGTCATTATGCTAGATGAACTTTAGCCTACGTGTAGTGTGCATGAGTTTCCACAAACTTGATTGTGCTAACATTAAGATATAGGTTTTTTATTGAGTAATTTTTTATTTTATTTTTCGAAATGCCTAGCATTAGGGGAATTTTGAGGTGTAAAATGGGAATCTTAAGGAAATTATAAAAAAATAATGGAAATAATAAAATAAGATTTGATTACATCATCAAATTTTAAAGGAAAAAAAGAAAAAAAACTACTTTTTCAACTCATATTTTCAACTTATCTCCCGAAGTTTTTACTCAAATTTCGAGTGAGAGTACTCGTTGGATGCAAAATTTCAGTCTTCATCCAAGGAGTACACATGTTGCATACTTTTGATGACCCATTTTACATGAAAAATGAGAAATAAATGAAAAGTGATTGTAATCACGTTTTTTCATGTATTTCTCATTTTTCGCATAGAAAAATTCATAATATATAAAGCTATAAAAATAAGTAGATCCATAACAAAACTATCGAACACTTTGTTTTAAAATAAGTTTAATAGAAATTAATAACTAAATTAATCCAAAAATAATAATAATATATTACAAATACTCTTTGCTTTTAGATTAAGTAAATAAATATTAAAAAAATACATTTTATTAAAATAATAATAATAATAATAATAATAAATTTAAACAAACTTAGCTGTATATAACATTTTTTAAATAAAACAACAAATTTAGCTTAAACGACTATCTTTAAACAATAATAGTATATTAAAAATACTTTGTTCATTTAGATTAAATAAATAATTATTAAAAAACAAATGCATATTATTGAAAAAATGATACGAGAATAAGTATTTATTTAAACAACCTTAACTGTATATAACACTTTTTAAATAAAACAATAAATTTAGTTTAATTAGTTATTTTTAAACATTTCATAAATGTAATTTAGTTTATTAATTTTAAACATTTTTTATTTGTTAGATGAGGTAGGATTTAAGTTAGATAAAAATATTAATAATTATATAAAATAATATCGTTTCTATAAAAAAATTGGCATTCTCATTCTCATATATATAATTCAACAATTTAACATAAGAATTAATTTATATTAATTAATATTTCATATATTACGGTCTAAATCTTTACATTTTTAAATAAAGGAAAATATAATAATTTAGTTTCATATGAAATGATGATTAACTAAGATCAATATGTTTTATTGGACATTGTATGAAATTAATTGAAATTTTTTAGATTGAAGAGAAATGAAAGAATTATTCGTAAATCATTGTAGTTTTGCTACTTTAATAGATCAAGAAGGTTGGTAGTGTCATGAATATCTAGACATTTAGAATGGATTTGACTATACATTGGGCATTTTAAGATTTATTTTTTTATTTTTTTACTATTTTTTATTTTTTTTTAAATTTTTTTTAAAAAATTTTTTATCTTCAACTTTTGGACATATTCTTTCTTCCCATAACGTTTTGACATTAAACGAACTCTCAAATTCCTTACAAACCTTAATGTATTTAATTATATTATTGAACAAATATTAATAAATGTTTATTCTTTTAATCACAATTTACATAACTTAAAAAAAAATGTTATTATTATATAGCTAAATAATGTAAAGAAATTCACCATAATCATGAATGGAAACTTCTAGTGCATGAAAGTTTTTTTTTTACATTTAAGGACCTCAACTTACAGTCGTCGCCTATCTTTATTGATTGTCTTCACTTTGGAGGTTTATTTTTCTTGGTATTTATTATAATATAAATAGGATGTTGGATGACATTACCAAAAAAAAAAAAAAAAATCATTATTTATGAGTAGAGTAAATTTTTTTTAATTACAAATTGAGTTATGTTTTATATATAAATAAAAAGATTTGATTTTAAATTTTGAATTTCATGGTTTACATCATATTGAATAACTTGAGATCATAGGGAATAGGGAAATAGGAGAGAGGAATAGGGAAAAAAAAAATGAGTGAGAATGTGTCTGAGAGAGAGAGAGAGAGGGGAGGGATATGGGATATAGAGGGGGGAAGAGGGAGGGAGGGTAGGAGAAAGTCGCGGAGAGGGAAGGAGGACGACAGAGAGTGAGGGAGAGGAGGGAGGAACGGATAGTGTGAGAGAGAGGAAAAAGAAAGAGAGTGGGAGGTAAGAGATGTGAGAGATGTGGTGAAGAGATTGATTCATGAATAAAAAAGGGAAAATAAATATACGCACATAGAGAAACTTAGAAAGAGAGATATGGGGCATAGGAAGCATGGTGGCGAGAGGTGTGGAGACAAAAAGTAAGAGGGGGAGAAGGGGGGTGGGGGAGGTGTGGGGAGGGGGAGGTGGAAATATAGAGAGAGTATGTGAATGGTGAAAAATAAAGAAAGGGGGAGAGCGAGAGGAGCGGATAGAGAGGGATGAAGAGATGTAGAGAGGGAAAGTAAGAAAGAGAGAGGGAGGGGTATAAAGAGGTAAAGAGAGAAATGGGGGAGATATCGGGGAAGGAAGATAGAGGGGGACTTGGGGATATATAAAAGAAAATTAGAGAGGGGAAAAGAGTAAGAGAGTGTGCATAAAATAGAAAGAGGGGGAGGAATGTTTATAAAGATGTAGGGGGGAGAGAGAGAGTATAGGAGGGATGGGTATATACACAAATATTGGGGGTTTTTGTGGAGGAGGGATTGGAGGCAAATATGGATAAAGATAGAGAGGAATGGAGAGGGTGGAATTTGAAGATATATGGGGAACAAAGTGAAAGCGAGAGAGAGAGAGAGAGAGAGATGGTGTTGGCCGGATAAATCGTTCTTGCAGACAAGACCGATCTCCCTAGTGTTAGAAGACAATCTAGCAAAAAACAAACAACTAAGTTTGTCTTTCTCTAGATATATTCATTTTACAAATAAATGTTATGAAGGTGTTGATCCTACCTTAGATCCAAATGCTTATTTGTGGTCGTAAAGCTTTCGTCGCATTAATAATCCTTCATCGCAACAAGAGTTCTTTCGTCGCAACAAAGTGTCTTCTTTTGTCGACCTACAATCACAAACAAGAAAATATTAAATAGCACCTGTATAACAAATAATTATAAAACATATCTATCATAGTGATCAAGGAATCTATGAAATAAACGATCAAAGGACAGCTTATTGAAATAAACAATCGAACGACAATTTATTGAGAAAAACAAAACTTGATTGTATTAATCTTAAAAATAACAGAAGAACCTTACAACCTTAGCCTTGATGTTCGAAAGGCCTTCCGTGGGTCCGAAGCAGGAGTCTCCTCTACTTTGATAAGTCTTGCACTCTTCCTCCAGGAGCATAAAGAGGTATATGATCTTTCCTCTCAAAAGCTCAGCATAAAGAAGTTTGAATCTCAATAGCACTTCAACTCAAATATTCTAATTCTCCATCTCCCGAATCTCAATCTCCAAAAACTTTTCTTAACTTAACCCTTTGAGGCTACCCAATGCCTCCTTTTATAGAGCAGATGAGGAGGTTAGGATTCCACCTTTAAAGGGATAGAACCCTCCTTCAAAGGGATAGGCTCCTCACATCAAGGGATTAGTTCCTTAAGGTGTGGGATACATGCACCTTACTAAAGCATACTCATCCCCAAAAAATCTCATCTAGAACCTTCTAGAATTGACCAAAAATCAACTTTTTCACTTTGATTTCTCGCTTTTTTGACTTTACAGGAAGTCCGCAGGAATAACACTAGAAAATTGCATTCTAGAACGCAGTTCCTCTTCACATTACTTGCGTACCCTAGCTAGGAACGCATGCAGGCTTCATGTTACCTGCGTACCCAAGGCTTTTTTGAGTTTTAAGGGTTTTTCCTCCATTTTTAGGGCTTGGAATGAGGAACAAAGGTTGTAAGACTTGCAGAGGAGGTAAGTATGAGTGTCAATGAGCTCATACAGTCAGCAGAAATGTCAGGGTGACATTTTTTAGTGTAACAGATTGCCCCCTAAAGTGCGAAGTCTGGAATATATGAAGATGAAGTCTGTCATATATGAAGAGTGAAGTACTTTATCATTTCAAGGATCATCCTGTGGACACTCCAGTCAGAACCTGTAAAAACATTCAATGCAAAATATATATATGTAATCATATCATCGCTGAGGTAGGCATTCCCATACTCAGATCAAAACTAACTAAACCTGTTCTGATACAGAAATGATTTTAATATTACATCAATAGTGTAGACATAGCATGGGCGCAGCCATCTGTAATGAATAGTCTATTGTATAATAATAAAACTCCTCGCAACCTGGATGGTGGAAACTAGATCCAGGGCCTTGATTTTTGCTTCCCGAACTAGTATGATTCTATCCATGTGATTAAATGTGTTGAAGTCGAACATGGTAGAAACCACTTGATTACCAGTCAATGATGTAAAATGTTAACAAGTGTGAGAGTAACCTCCAATAATGTCAATGGCTGTCAAAGTACCCAGTACAATCCATCAAATGTGAATGAATGAGCTGAATTCGAACATGTCATGGAATCATTTGATTGAAGGTCAATGATGTAACCTGTCATCGAAGGTGAGAAACCTGCCATTGAGGCATGTAGATTCCAAGGTACTGACGATTTCTGCATCAACTTCCTAGATAAAGAGTTGTCGTCGATAGAAAGTGATCCGTCGTAGGCAAGCCCACAACACGAAATCATCGATCAAGTTTTGAAAATATATCTGCAAGGACTAACTCAGTGATGGTCAAAATGGATGACAGATATTTTGCAGATGAATGGTTTATTTGAACTTTCCTCTTGAACACATAACGACACTGCAGATGGCTTGGTGACAATTGACCCAAAGCTAATACCTAGAAACCTATCAAGACTTTCAAATCGGTTTGATTAACTAGGCAAAGGATTTCCCAACCCAAAAAGCTAAATATGTCTGCTTTTTCTCTCTTTTCCCCCACCATTTTCAAAAATACTCTCTTATTTTTGACAAGCTTGAGGAGGATAACATTTGCTTGTTTATGCTCATCCTTCCTGATGAGTCCAACTTAGTTTAATATTTGAACCCTAGAAGGAGTGGTTCGTTCTCGTTTAAAATTGAATGTGTCCTTTTAATCATAAGTTTTAACGAGTCCAAAGATAGGAGAAACTCTGTGTTTTTCAATTCCTTAGTGGAGTCGAAGAAAAAAACTTAAGAAAAACTCCATGGGTGTACCAGAATTTAGTCTCTATTCGAAAAAAGGATAAAATAATGTGGGAGAGAACTCTATTGACCGTAATTAGTCAACGTATACCTTTTTCGTAAATAGTCCATCTCAGTCCGTAAAAGGGGTAAACTTATACTGAAGGGACAATTATTCATTTACTTTAACGAGTTTGAATAATCAAATGCTCGGCAATCTTTTGATGTTTAGAGAGTCTAAAAAGGGCTTAAAAAGAGAACTCAAAATTTCACTTTTTCGTAAGTTTTAACGAGTTCGAAAAAGGGATAAAAATGTGCTCTTGTGGTTGAATTTCAATTTAATTAATGAGCAGGAAAAGACAAAAAGAACTCGGCATTTTCATGTGTTTTACGAGAATGAAAGATAGCAAAATAATCTCTGGATTTTCATGAGTTTAATGAGTCTTGAAAATAAAAAAAATTGAATCAAGATAGGTTTCATTTTTACAGAAGTTTGAAACAAAGAAAAACTATGCTTCAGAGTGGTTTCATTTTTACACAAGCTTGAAATAGAAAGGAAACTGTGCTTGAGAGTGGTTTCATTTTTACACAAGCTTGAAACAAAGAGAAAATTGTGCTTGATGCCCCCTAAGCGTATCTGCTAGAGCGCATGACCCCCCAGCTTCATTTCATTCAAATAAGTACATTGCTGGTAATTAATAGCTGGATGGAATGAAGGTTCATTTATGAGATCATATGAAAGACCTGACCTAAAACTGAAATAATTAACCTAAATAAACGACTTAACATTTACGAGATCTAGTCAAAGACTCGACTCAATTAGGGGAGGATTTGTTTCATTTTTTAACGAGCTTGACACAAGAAAATAACTATGCTCATGGCAACATGTTTCATTTTTTAACGAGGTTGACATAGTAAAAGGAACTTTCGTCTTCTACATGTTTCATTTTTTAACAAGGTTAACACCGTAAAAGAAACTATCCTCGTATCTACTTTCTACAATCTACCTATAAAACCTACTGATTCATTTTTTAATGAGGTTGACACAAGAAAAAAACTGTCCTCATACCTAATTCATTTTTTAATGAGGTTGACTTAGTAACAGGAACTATCCTCTGACCAACTAATTCATTTTTTAATGAGTTTGACACAGGAAAAGAACTGTCCTCATACCTGATTCATTTTTTAATGAGGTTGACTCAGTAACATGAACCGTCCTCATACACTACTTATTTCTAATCTATCAATCTACTCTCTACAATCTACCTACTGATTCATTTTTTAATGAGGTTGACACAAGAAAAGAACTGTCCTCATTGCCAACTGATTCATTTTTTTAACGAGGTTGACACAGTAAAAGGAACTCTCCTCATAGAAGCTTGTTTCATTTTTTAACGAGCTTGACACAAGAAAAGGAACTATGCTCTTGACTAACTGATTCATTTTTTAACGAGGTTGACACAGTAAAAGGAACTATCCTCACACTCACTGATTCATTTTTTAACAAGGTTGACACAATAAAAGGAACTCTCCTCAGACTCATTGATTCATTTTTTAACGAAGTTGACACAGTAAAAGGAACTCTCCTCAAACTCACTCATTCATTTTTTAACGAGGTTGACACAGTAAAAGAAACTATCCTCACACTCACTGATTCATTTTTTAATGAGGTTGACACAGTCAAAGGAACTCTCCTCACCAGCCACTGATTCATTTTTTAACGAGGTTGACATAGTAAAAGAAACTTTCCTCACACTCACTGATTCATTTTTTAACGAGGTTGACTTAGTAATAGGAACTGTCCTCAGACTTACTGATTCATTTTTAATGAGGTTGACACAGTAAAAGGAACTATCCTCGGACTCACTGATTCATTTTTTAACGAGGTTGACACAGTAAAAGGAACTTTCCTCGGACTCACTGATTCATTTTTTAACGAGGTTGACATAGTAACAAGAAATTTCCTCGCACCAACTCGAAGAAACACATGTCAATGGACACACCTTGATCATGGCTTCCAAGAGGTCTTCATCAGATGGAAGAACTATTCTATGAAAGGAACACATGTCAAGGGACTCAAAAGGGATAATAACATCACGTTTAAATAATCCCATAGAGTTTTCCATGTCAGTTACTGGATCTAAGTCATAGGAAGTCGAGCAAACAGTGAGAGGCTCACTTCCATCGATAACTGAAAACATGGGACTAGTTGCCACATAATTAACCCGTGGCGGGGTAGATACAACTTTAGAAACAGGAACATTTAGGGATGTCATATTATTGGTAGTAGAAACAAGACTAGGGAATGAAAGCTGGTATACAGTCACAATATTCCCATTGTGAGGGAAAGACATCACATGAAAGAGTGTCGATACGACAGCTTTCATTGCATAAACATAGTCTCGCCCAAGGAGTAAATTGAAATCCAAGGGACCTCGGACTACCATAAGATCAATACAAAAAATTTTACTTTCCAAAGTAATATAGAACTTAGGAAGGATCCCTAAAGGTTCACTAATGGTTTTGTTAAAAGCTTTCAAATTCTGCGTAATAGGCACAAGCTGAGGGGAACCCAAAGCTTTCCAAGCAGTTGAGGATAAAATACTAACAGAAGCACCTTCATCTACCTGTGTGCGGTGTATGTCCCTACCACCAAACTTCACAGTGATTTGGAAAGGGATGGAGGAAGGAAGACGAGGTTCTGTCAGTCTATTCCAATCAAAGGAAAATACCTCAGTACTTGGAAGGGGTTCTATAGAAATAGGTGAAATTCCCCCCGACGTAGAAGAATCTGATGTAACAAGAAGAACCTGAGCGGTATGAAGTTCATTCTCTACAGGGAGAATGGGATCGACCGAATGTGAAATCGAATCGACCACTTGATCAACTAATGGATCATCAAACTGAGTGATATGAGTTTCACTCTCCAATGGAAGAGTGGGATCGACTGTACTTGAAATTAGATCAATCACTCCATCAGTTGACGGTAGGTTCGGAGAAAGTTTACGGTAACCAATTGGAAATTCTTGTTGTGGAACAGTAAGGTTCTCCAATAATTTTGAGGCTTCATCCATGTGAGGGAAAATATGAGTTTGATGACTCCCTTTGCATAACTTACAAGGAAACCTAACTTTACCCTTTTTCTTAGGAACTTGACTATCACTGATTGATGGATCAACAGAAAGTTGATGAGATTTTTTTGACCATACTTCCAAGACCTTAGGAATACTAGGACAATTGATAAGGAAGTGGTCACCCTTACAAATCTTGCAAGGGTATTTGGGTTTACGATGCATGTTGGAGGTTTCCTCAACAAAACGAACACTTACATCCATGGTTGGTTGGTTGACTCCTTTCTTATCTTGCTTCTTCTTCTTCTTCTTCCCTTTCTTCTTCTTATTCGTCACTTGGTTACTAGCGTCAAGGATTTTACCAAGCGAAGAGGAAGAAATGGAGGAAGAGATATTAGGCAAAGAAGGTAAAGGGTCAACAAAATTTTGGTGATGTTGAGATGTTGAACTCTGTTGAAGTGAAGCATCTAGTTGAGGTGGAACAATTGGAGTATTCGGGGCCAACGAAGTTGAAAATAACCATATCAGTAAACCTATTGTAAATCCAGGTAATGACAATGTAGCCATATAAGGAGGACCAACATTTCCAAAGCAAGGAAAAGTACTAGGATTCTCGTGAAGAGGGGTTCCTTGGCTGGTAAATTCCGGAACAGTTACCATTATATTCAACTTCAGTGAATTTTATTAACAATTTAAAACTAAAATTAGCAATTCACAATTCACACCTATGGTCTCTAAAAGTAAAAAAAAAAAAATTAACATGCGTTATCAAATCTAGGAGTCAAACCACACACAAACAGTAACTTCCCGTACTAAAAACACTAGTTGGTGATGAAATCCAACATCGTAGAATTTAATACAGAAAGGGCGGTTGGAACAATTACCCCGACAACCTGCTTAATGAAACAGACTGGCACAAGTTTCCTCACAAAACCATCTCGTGTGAAGAGAACCTCCCAGAGAGTCCAAGTGAGTCTAGTCGACGTCTGCTCCAGGTACAGTGAGATCTTTCCTTCACCGTCACCTTAGGAAATAATCTTAAGCTTATGGACACTAAGGTTACCAACAATAACAAATACAACTGGGGGAACAGTCTACGATGTGATCCCACGCGCAAGGGCAGAGTAACAAAGCTCAATCCCCTTGAAGGTTCCTCGACATGGTTAATCCGAGGTTTACCGACAAGTGACCCGAGGCTTCTCGACAATGGTTAATCCAAGGTTTACCATTTTTAATGCGCGCAAAATCTTCTATCTTCCCCAATGAAACAAAATTGATTGTTTCAAAGGTTCGGACATGATCTCATGATTGACTTCTTTAAGAGAAGCTTCCCAGATTGTACCAATTACAATTGGATTTATTTCCTACCACAAGATTTATCTACTTGTTTGTTTTTACTATCTTGGAGAGTTAATTACTCCCTACTCCAAGATACTAGCCTAAGCTATGTTGGTGATAAGAGCCCTAGAAATGTAAAAATTACTAGATGAATTTTAATTAAGCGTTGTGTTATTTAGGCTGTTATTACTCAAAAGGGTAAATGGATATGAAACCAATGGTGTTATGACCCGAACCAAAACTGAATGCAATCGAATATGATAATGTAATCTTTTCAATTCGATGAATCCTAACTAAAGTAAGGAGAGAGTTTCCATTCAATTCCAACAATGCAAAAAATTGATCACTAAGAGAAAATATAACAAATTCTCTAATGCACTAATTTTATCAAGAAAAACTAATGCAAATCAATCCCAAAACAATTTTTATTTTTTTGTTTTTAAAACAAGCATAAAAACATCTAAATTCAAATCAAAGAAAATTGATCTAAATCTATGATTGATTTTTCAGAATGTAAACTATGCAATTGTAATCTATGCACAATTCACTTGAAAAGTATGCAAATGTAATCTATGCACATTTTTCATTCATATTCTGAAAATGAGAATTCTAATTATGAAAATGTGATCTATGCAAGAGAATTCTCAAACACAAGATGATTCTAATGTAATCTGAGAACCAATCAAGTGCAAGTCAAGAAAATCGGGTGAGAGTTCCAAAAATAAAAAAAACACTCAAAGGCGATTAACATTCATACACAATTTTTGCAAAAATGAAAGCAAAAAGATGCAAATTTTTGAAAAGACTGAGACAAACCTCCAAGTAATGAACAAAGGAAATCAAATTAAGAATTTATCAAAAAAGAGACTCAAAACACCCAATTAACTTAATGGAGATTGATGAGATGAAGAATTGCTGAAAGAAATTCAGAAACAAGAGTTTTTTGACAGAAAAATACAGATCTGGGTAGATGCTAAGAATCCTAAATTAAATTTGAACTAAACTGAAAAGATAAATCTAGAGTTTTTCAAAATTTAACAGGGTCCGCAGGCTTCCAGAAGTAACAGGTGCGGTCCCGCACTGTTTACTTAAGGAAAGTGCGAAACTACCCGCACTATGTAAAAGAACAAAGTGCGGTCCCCAGAAAAGTTCAAGAAAAACTTAAAAGATTTCAAAATTTTCAAAAACAGAGAAAACCTAAGCTACCCAGGTAGATATCCATCAATCAAAAGCCAGGAAAAACTTTCCCTCAAATCAAAATAAAAGAGAACCAAAAACAGCAAGTTCTTTCCCCAGCGGAGTCACCAATTTGTTGGCCAGATAAATCGTTCTTGCGGACAAGACCGATCTCCCTAGTGTCAGAAGACAATCTAGCAAAAAACGAACAACTAATTTTGTCTTTCTCTAGATATATTCGTTTTACAAATAAATGTTATGAAGGTGTTGATCCTACCTTAGATCCAAATGCTTATTTGTGGTCGTAAAGCTTCCGTCACATTAATAATCCTTTGTCGCAACAAGAGTTCTTTCGTCGCAACAAAGTGTCTTCTTTTGTCGACCTGCAACCACAAACAATAAAATATTAAATAGCACCTGTATAACAAATAATTATAAAACATATCTATCATAGTGATCAAGGAATCTATGAAATAAATGATCAAACGAAAGCTTATTGAAATAAACAATTGAACGACAATTTATTGAGAAAAACAAAACTTGACTATATTAATCTTAAAAATAACAGAAGAACCTTACAACCTTAGCCTTGATGTTCGAAAGGCCTTCCCGGGGTCTGAAGCAGGAGTCTCCTCTACTTTGATAAGTCTTGCACTCTTCCTCCAGGAACACAAAGAGGTATGTGATCTTTCCTCTTAAAAGCTCAGCAGAAAGAAGTTGTAATATCAATAGCACTTCAACTCAAATATTCTAATTCTCCATCTCCAGAATCTCAATCTCCAAAAACTTTTCTTAACTTAACCCTTTGAGGCTACCCAATGCCTCCTTTTATAGAGCAGATGAGGAGGTTAGGATTCCACCTTTAAAGGGATAGAACCCTCCTTCAAAGGGATAGGCTCCTCACATCAAGGGATTAGTTCCTTAAGGTGTGGGATACATGCACCTTACTAAAGCGTACTCATCCCCAAAAAATCTCATCTAGAACCTTCTAGAATTGACCAAAAATCAACTTTTTCACTTTGATTTCTCGTTTTTTTTACTTTACAGGAAGTCCGTAGAAATAACACTGGAAAATTGTGTTCTAGAATGCAGTTCCTCTTCACATTACCTGCGTACCCTAGCTAGGAACACATGCAGGCTTCATGTTACCTACGTACCCAAGGCTTTTTTGAGTTTTAAGGGTTTTTCCTCCATTTTTAGGGCTTGGAATGAGGAACAAAGGTTGTAAGACTTGCAGAAGAGGTAAGTATGAGTGTCAATGAGCTCATACAATCAAAAAAAATGTCAGGGTGACATTTTTTAGTGTAACAGATGGGCGATAGTAGGGAAGGACGTCTAGAGATGTGTGTGTGTCTGTATGTGTATGCGTGTTTGAGAGAGAGAGAGAGAGAGAGAGAGAGAGAGAGAGAGAGGTGGGGGAGATGCAAAGAGAGGTTGGCTGAGAGGGGGAGAGAGAGAGAGAGAGATAAGAAAGAGGGGAGAGAAAAAGTGAGTGGGGGCAGGGGGTTGAGATACATGGGATAGTGGGGTAGAGTGAGATAGGGACAAATATGTAGAAAGAGGAAGAGAGTGAGGAGGTAGAGATAGAGAAAGAGAGAGATAGAGAGGTGAATGGTGAAAGGGGGGATAGTAGGGAAGGGAGAGAGGGAAATTTGAGGTTGAGGAAAGAGATGGAGAGAGGGAAAGTTGAGGTTGGGGAAAGAGATGGAGAGAGGGAACAAGAGTAATTAGGTATGCAATAGAGAGAGAGATTGAGAGAAAAAGATTAATGGGAGATACAAAATGTTGAATATAATGGAGAATCTCCTATTTTAGTGAGTTGGTTCATGAGACCTTAGGATAGGAATTGGTTTCTATTTCTTAGGGTGTAGTTCTAACTTCCCCAGATGTTGTGTGCTATATAATAGCTGAATTGTATTGAGATTGTAGAGTGTTCTACAGAAGCCAGACTCTCTTGGTTCAGATTCTCTTTCGTAGAGCTGACCAAAGGTATTGTTGAATAATCCATTCAAAAATCGTTTTTTATCTTAGTATCGGAGCACAGTTGTGCGAGGGGGAGCCTTGCGCTGCCTGCCTACTTAATTTTTTGTGCCAAAACGATGCTAAGGAGCGCTTTCTTCCTAGCGCTACCTACAGGAGCAGATCTCAGGAACGCTACTGCCATTGAGGCTCCAAGACTGAGAGGCGACGCTGCCATTGAGGCTCTGGTGTTGTCTCAGCCCTCAGACAGGAGGAGCGTGAGGAGGAGAAGTGCTAGCTGCTATGGTGCGGTGAGGAGGAGCCATGCTCAACATTGGTAGTGGACTGTGGGCCAATGCTGCCAAGATCCTCAGACCCTGCAGTGCCACCTGGGTCTGCTGCTATGTTCAGATCGTGGTTGTTGAACGCTGCCTGAAGGTGCTACTGCTGCCATTGCCTGAACATACCAAGGCCTGAGCTAGGTAGAGAGAGCGTGGGAAAAACTGTTAGCTAGAACACTGCCATTGAGAGGAGCCTTTTGCAAAAGAACCTACAAGATTAGAAACGTGGCATGGTTCATTTGATTCTTTGGTGAAGGATCGTTGTCTGTAGAGGAGCCGTACTGTGGGGGAGCACTCCTATGCTGCGGAGGAGCCATAGAGGAGTGGAGGAATTTGGTTAACAACGTTGTGGAGAGAACATCCATCTTCACTTCTTTCGATGCTGAGCTAAACAGGGAATCGTGTTGGTGGATGCTACCCAGTAAATAGCGGCCTCCTTTTGTTCGTATTCAGTCTACACTCTTTGGTTTTCATATCTTTAGAGTACTCTATCAAAGATTTGACAACTGGATCAATATTAAAGAATCCCAGCTCATAGTATATTTAAGGAGGGATGAGGTCATAGAGTCCAATGCAGGCTTCTTCCCGCAGTTTTTTCCTTGGAACATGAAGTGCTACACCTCTGAGTGGCCAGTAGATTAAAACGAAGGAACGGAGCACAACTGCGCCATCTTTGGTTCCTCAGATCCTCACCGACGCTGCCCGTAAGTGCTTGAGTCAGCATATTGGACTAGGGTTCTCTGCGTTTTATCCAGGGACTTCTTTCCCTATGCCTAGCTCACGAGTTATAGGTATATTGAATTTGGTGCTTTTACTAGAAGAGTGGTGTAATTTAACTCTGAAACTTGAGACTATGGTATCATATGCTTAAATTGGAATTCAAGCTTAAATGGGGAGAAAAGCACTTTGAAATATTTTAAAGTGGAATTTTTTTTAATGGTTCTTTTGTTATGAGTGGATTTTTTTTTAAAATATTCCTTTATGAGAAGAGCTTGGTAATAAGGTTCTTGAAAATTACCTTCTAAAGTTTTTTTTTAAAGGAATTATTGTTGATCCACTTAATAAGGGAGGAATTAAAAAAAAAAAAAAAAAAGTGCCGAAGAGACCTGTGAGAAATTTGAGCCCGTGTCATCAAGATGAGCAATCAATTAATCGAATCATACTTAAATGAGAGTAACAAACTTGATGGCTCCAATTACTCAAATCAAAAATTTAAGATGCAGATAGTGTTAGAAGTACATCATGCCTCAACAATTGCAAATAGGGATGAGCCGAAGCCAGCAGCAGGAACAACATTAGTCCCAGATTGGGAGAAGTGAGAAGGTAAAGCAAAGACAATGTTGAAGATGTCAGTGAAAGACTACATCATACCACATATCATAGAATTTAAATCATCAAATGAAATCTAGATCGTATTGAAGGATTTGTATGAGATCAGGAATACAAATCGCCTCTTGTTCTTAAAGAGCAAGATTTTGTCCATAAAGATGGAGGAAAGTGAAATAATTGCTTCCTTCATATCACGGATCAAAGACCTGAAGAAAAAAATATTAGATATTAGTGAGGTAGTTGCAGATGCAGATTTGGTCACGATTACCATGAATGGTATGACTAATGACTACCAAATTTCTATCGATGGGATAAGTGCGAGAGATAAAATCCCAAAGTTTGAAGAAATTACAAGGATATTAATGCAGGAACAAGAAAGAAGATTGACTCTAAAACCATAGAGTGAAGATCTCGCACTAATGGAAAAGAAGAAATTATTCAAAGGAAAAGGAAATCCATCGCAGCAAAACGGAGGAGACATGTAGAAAAGACCAAATCAAACTCGAGGTATGCATCTGAATAAAAACAAATCTCTAGTTACATTTTTTTATTGCAGAAAAATCGGTCATATTGCTGAGTGCAGGAAGAAGAAATTTCATGAAGATCAGTGGAAGAAGAAAATACATTCATGTCATTTTGCAAATGATGACTATGTTGAGGAATTCAGATTGTTCATGGAAGACTTAGGTGAGAAGGTCGATGCAGACACCTAGTATGTAGATTCGGGAGCATCCACACATATGATGGGGAACAGAAAATGGTTCAAACAATTTAAAGAAATCAACAATGGAGCACAAATCTACCTTGGTGATGATAGATGTCATCAGATCAAAGGGTGTGGGAAAATTTCCATTATCTTACCTAATGGTGATGTCAGATATATTCATAATGTAATGTATGTGCCCGAATTGACAAAGAATCTGATTTCTGTATCCATGATTACATATCAAGATTTCAAAGTTGAATTTTTAAAATCTAATTGTTATATTAAAGATGGCATGAAGACTATTGCTTCAGGAATTCAAACAGGAGGTCTATAGAAATTGGATGTGAGGAAAACACTAGATCAAGCTTTGACAGCATCGAGTTTGACTACAGAAGATTTGTGGCACCAAAGACTTGGTCATATCAACTACAACGACTTGTTGTTACTTCAGAAAAAGGAAATGGTAAGAGATCTTCCTATATTTAAACAAGTGCATAATGATTATGATGCTTGTGCATTAGGAAAGATGCATAGAGAAGAATTCCATGTTCGAGTAGAAATGAAGAAGAGAGACATACTTGAATTAGTGCACACAGACCTTTGTGGACCCATGCAAACAAATTCATTAGGAGGTGCACTGTATTTTTTACTGTTTGTTGATGACTGCATAAAGTTTTCTTGGGTATATTTCATGAGTAAGAAGAGCCACACCTTTCAATACTTTAAGCAGTTCAGGTATATGATTGAAAAGTAAATAAGGAAGCACATAAAAATTCTCTGCTCCAATCAAGGGGGAGAATATAGGAAGGATGAACTTACCAAGTATTATAAAGACCAACCCCATACTCCTCAACATAACGGAGTAATAGAAAGAAAGAACAGAATGTTGGTGGAGTGTGCTAGAAGCATGTTGAAAGGTAAGGATCTTTCGAATGGTTTTTGGGTTGAAGCATTGAATACTATAGTGTATTTCAAAAATAGGAGTCCTACAAGAAGTCTCAAGTTTAAAACTCCTTTTGAAGCATTACATGGATTTAAACCTGTAGTAAAACATTTAAGAGTGTTTGGGTCTAAAGAACTTGCTCACATTCCAAAGGAAGATAGAATAAAACTAGATTCAAAAGCCATCAAATGTACCTTTGTAGGGTATTGTTCACAATTTAAAGCTTATAAATTATTTAATCCCTCTACTCACAAGATTTTTGTTAGTAGAGATGTCATATTCCATGAGCAGGTTTGTGATGAATCTAATAAGCTCAATGACGAATGGGATATTTCATTTTCAGTGGAAGAAAGTGAACAAACATGTAACAACCAAGATCAGAAGAAAGAGGCAGAATCAGAGATTCCAGACACAACAATTAAGCCGAGTCCTTTAAAGGAAATTTAGAATGGGTTGGAAGCTACACCAATGCTCAAAAGATCAGGTAGGTAGATTGAATTTCCTACTAGATACAGAGAAAATGACTTTATAACTAGTATGATGAGTGTTGTTGAACCTTCTAGTTATAGAGAAGAAAATCAATGAACTGAATGGAAAATAGCTATGGAACAGGAATATGAATCTATCCTAAAAAATAACACTTGGGAGCTAGTTGACTTCTTGATGGGAAACAAACCATAGGGTGTAAATGGTTGTATAAAGCCAAGATTAATGCAGATGGAACCATAGATAAATTAAAATCTAGATTGGTAGCAAAGGGTTATTCACAAAAAGAAGGTATTGACTATGAGGAAATCTTCACCCCCGTAGCTAAACTAAACACTATGAGAATGTTGATTGCTTTAGCTACTAAGAAACATTGGATGATTCACCAACTAGATGTAAAATATGCATTTTTAAATGGGGAATTGAAAGAGGAGGTCTACTTAGACCAACCTGAGGGGTTTTTTCAGAAAGGGAAAGAAAATTTAGTTTGTATATTAAAGAAATCTCTATATGGATTAAAACAAGCATCGAGATCATGGTATGAAAATATTGATTTAGTTTTTATGCAGCATGGTTATAATAGAAGCAAGAACAATCTTAATTTGTATACCATGAAAGATGAAAATGGGTGCATAGTGTTGATTTCTTTGTATGTAGATGATCTAATTATTACAGGTGATGCTCTTGCTATAATCAAAGAAATCAAGTAGCAAATGTCACAGATGTTCAAAATGAAAGACCTTGGTGAATTAAGATACTGTTTGGGTCTTGAGATATGGAGAGATTCAAGACAAGCCTTTCTGTCCCAGGGTAAGTATGTCAGAGGTCTACTGGAAAGATTTAGGATGGATCAGTGCAAGGCTGCAACAGTACCACTACAGCAAAACATTAAACTTCAGATTGAGGATGGATCTAAAGAGGCAGATGTGACACTTTATAGATAGCTGGTTGGGAGCCTAATCTACCTAACCACCACTAGACCATATTTGGCTTATGCAGTCAGTGTGGTAAGTCAGTACATGTCCAAACCACTTGAGAGTCATTGGAATGAAGCAAAAGGTGTTTTAAGGTATCTACAAGGAATTGTAGATTATGGTATTATTTATACTTATTCTTCTTATGTTAGATTGACAGGATTTTCAGATTCTGACTGGGCTGGAAATGTCGACAACCAAAGATCCATAATAGGCTATGAATTCAGCATTGGATCCGGGGTGATTACATGGTGCCGTAAGAAACAGAACACAGTTTCCTTGTCTTCAGCGGAAGCAGAGTATCAAACCATGTGTGCAGCAACATGCGAGGTAGTTTGGTTGGAGAGACTTCTCCAGGACGTCGGGGAAGAACATAGAGATGCAACAATAATCAGATGTGACAACCAGAGTTCAATCAAACTGGCTAATAATCCGGTGTTTCACAAGAACACTAAACACATTGATACACAATTCCACTTTGTCAAGGAGAAAGCTCAATCAAAAGAAAATCACCTTGTATATTGTAAAACTTCTGATAATGGTGCAGACATTTTCACTAAGCCTCTTGGCAAAATTAAGTTTGTAATGTTTAGGGAGACGTTAGGCATATTTGTGAACCCCTTCTCCATTAAGGGGGAGTGTTGAAGCCAATGGAGAATCTCCTATTTTAGTGAGTTGGTTCACGAGACCTTAGGATATGAATTGGTTTCTATTTCTTAGGGTGCAGTTCTAACTTCTCTAGATCTTGTGTGCTATATAATTGCTGAATTGTATGGAGATTGTAGAGCATTCTACAAAAGCCAGACTCTCCTGGTTCAGACTCTCTTTCATAGAGCTGACCAGAGGGATTGTTGAATAATCCATTCAAACATCGTTTTTTATCTCAAAAGGATATCTCTCTCCTTATATATATGTGTGCGTCTTTATCTCTCTTCTTCTCCTCCGTTCTCCTTCAACCCAACCATCTCCATCTCCATCTCTGTCTCTATCACTAAATTTTTTTATCCAAACTTACAAATCACTACCAAAACTATTAATATTTCTTTAGAATACAACTCATTACAAACACTCTTACATGAGTTTAGAGATCATTAAAATTAATTCTTTGAAAAATAAAGCGTTGGAAAGATCAAAAGTCTTAGTTCTTCACCAACCGAAAATCATGTAATTTTATGACCTTAAATATTCAGCTGCTTCCAATTGATGGCATGAAGGATTCGTCCAGCTTACTCCTACTTACAATGGATGGCATGAAATTGTTCAGGTGTGAGCGTATTTTTCTGTATGAAATTGTTCAGGTTGAAGCAACTTAGCTATGAAAGAGAGGAGCTCAATTTTTCTGATCTTGCAGTACCTGTTGCAGCAAGATTTTTGGGTGATCTTGAAGTTATCAGCAACCCAAAGGTCATAAATATGTTGGACTTGTCCAAGAAAGCGCCAGAAATGGAAAACATTCTAACTAGGGAGATCCAGAAGCTTTCCAAAACACCGCAATTCACCGTTTTCTGCTACTGCTAATGAAATCTCCCCAAGTCCTTTCCACTCAAACTCTACTTTGAATTCATTATTTTTTTCTTACTTAGAATGCTGCCGATCAGTCGACTTCACATGAAGACCACGCTTCGTCAAATGACAAAGAGTTCGTAGCCCTTTTTCTTTAACGATTGAACAAAGGGATTCCTATGTTTGAAGAGCCCACTTTAGCATGAAGAATTCTACTTTCACATGGATCACAATTTCCCTGCACAGTAGCTATCTAAGGGATTGTAAAAGCTGTAGATCATGCGTATGTTTTTCAAGGAATCCTAGTATCCTTTTGTACAGGTTATTATCATTTCGTGTACATGAGTATGGCACCAAGTCAAATTAAGTAGACACTAATTAGAGGAACGTAAAGTGCCTGAAACTATGGCTTAATAATGTCCTCAGGCATTATGCAGGGTAGACTTCAATACCAAGCCAAAAGATGAAGGACATATTAAAAAAGTACATACCTATATTGAACTCATCGGTTGAAAATTTCTGTGCTGTCATTGGTTTATTGGAAACTTTGGTTTGAAAGACATTTCAGATAATTTGATTTGAATTTTGTAACTATTCTCATGTTTCGCTTAGTCAACAAGATATATTTTTTTCCCTGAGTGAACAAAATATTTATGGCTTTCACATCTAGCCTCGAAAGGGATGTACTTTTACCGACTTTACTAATACTGACATGAAACAATCGAGAGATTTCTACCATATATCTTCTTAATAATTTAATGGTCTTTGCAATATATTATAGGTTTATAGTATATACTCATTTATAAACTCACATGATAAAGACATTTCAACGCGGTCGGTTGGAAGCAGTGGTCTAACGTGATCGTCAAGGAATATATAAATAAGTAGGTCCAGTAACAATGCTATCCAGCACTTTCTTTTAAAATAAGTTTAATAGAAATTAGTAACTAAGTCAATCCAAAAACAATCAGAATAATAGTATATTACAAATACTCTCTTCTATATAAAATAATATCTACCAAAACTATATATATAAAAAAGTAGCATTCTCATTCTCATATATATAATTCAACCGTTTAACATAATAATTAATTTCTATTAGTTAATATTTCATACATTAAGATTTAAATATTCAAATTTTTAAATAAAGAAAATATAATAATTTAATTCTATATGAAATGATGATTAACTACGATGATAGATTATCATAGTTTTGCTATTTTAATAGGTTAAGAAAGTTGATAGTCTCATGAATATCTGGAAATTAAGAAAAAATAATTTTTTTTATTTTCAACTCTCACAGATTCTTTCATCCCATAACATTTTGAAGTTAGAGCAACTCTCAAATTCATTACAAATCTTAATATATTATTAAACAACTATTAATTAATGTTTATTATTTTAATTATCATTTACATAACTGAAAAAATAGTTATTGTTATATAGCTAAATAATATAAAAAGATCACCTTAAATGGCAACTTGCAATGCATGAAAGATCTTTTTTAAGTTTAAGGAGCTCAGCTTATGGATGTGACCTATCATTATTGATTGTCTTGGATTTGGAGGCTTTTTTTTCTTTTTATTTATTATATATAAATGAGATGTTAGATGGCATTATCATAATTTTTTTTCATTATTTAAGAATATAGTAAGTTCTATTTATAATTATAAAATAAGTTATGTTTTATACATAGGTAAAAGTATTTAATTTAAAAATTTAAATTTCAGGAATTACATCGTATTGAAAAATATTAAGATCATAACATAGCCATTACCAATTGAATTACCTCTATAAACCTATCTCTATTTATTTTAATAATTAATAAATTAAAAGTTGAATAAAATTAAACATCATCCTATTAAATTGTGAATACCACATTACACTCGATTGAATAACAAGATATGCCATATGTGGTCAACGAAAAAGAATGCTTTACTAACGACACTGGAATATTGTGATTGTGCACGGCATCTTTAAGTTGCATCTTCACGTGAAAGCTGACGTCTAGGACACGAAAACTTTACTGCAGAGCTGCTTTAATGATTTCCGTCATTTCAACCGTGAAATACACCATTAATGGTTTACATCGTCACCCTGAGCAGTTTTCGAATAGGGTTGTGGAAAAGCGTTAGCGTCAGAGCAACCAGCCGCTTGACTCCTTGGCATTCAACTTTGTGAAAATAATAATGAAAACATTGCTATCCCTATTCTGCAACCAGCGAACACTCATTGACATGTCCCCGCGCTTATAAAAATAATAATAAAGACGTTTTGGAACTCAGATATTTAAAGACTTTGTAAAGTGACACTCAAAATATTCTAAACTCCGCCCCCATGCCTGCAAATAAATTCTTAACCTATTCTCGAGAAACAGTAATTATTTAGTTAAATATTTTAGCCTCCGCCAGCATTCCTTCGAGTGATTCGTGTGTATTAGTATTGATGTTTTCCAGTTGAGCATTTATGCGAATACTGATTTTGTTATAAATAGTTTTAAAAAGTTGAATGAGACTTAGATGAGCTGGTTGAGATATTGTCTGTAATGATATTCGTTTTTTTAAGGTTTGCTTTAAGAAACGGGTGTATAAACTCAATAGCCAAAGCTGTGTGATGAATTGTTCTTCATTTAACCACTTTGAAATTCCTTTCCTATATCAAATTGGGTTTTTTTTTAAACATTCCAATTATATAAATTTCATCAAAATATTATATATGAATATGAAGATATTTTTATTGGAAAATATGCAAATAGAGATCAGTGGTAATAATTTTTTCTCCCTTGTCTCCATCTTACAATGCCATGTCAACAATACATAGTAGACACTTGGCTGTCCCTACCCACATATCAAGATATCCTAGGGCAACATCTTCAAGGGAGGGTACCTCAACTTGCCACTCTTATCTAGATCTAGGATTCCAAGAATCCCGTTATCTAACGCCTTCCACATTCATCTGGGTCTTTGAAAAGTTTAGGATCGATCCACATTCTAGATTTTTCAAAAATCCCCACTTTAGGAAATAACTAGATCTCCACACTTGTGCTATCTAGACCCTTTTACCGTCTATGTCGTCCTTAGCCGAGTTGCCACATAGCCTCCATCTTAGCATTCCTACATCACTCCAATCCCCATCAAGAGCCACCATGTCAACTATCTCCACATAGTCAAAAACCTACTTAACTATGTACATGTGTTTTGAAACTTGTGATATATAGTTGAATACATATGAATGCATTAAAACCCTAAATAAGCTCAATTTCAAAACTCTAGATTTCCAAATCTTTGAATTACATAACAACTACGATGACAAGTGAAATGTTAAACACCATGTGAACTCACTTGTATCACTATGCCACATGTCATTGCACCATGTCAATATGCCATATTAGAAACATCTCAACATGTTGTGTCACTAAAATTCCACATTCTGCGATATCAACATGACATGTCATTATGCAAAATGAACTTTAGCCTACCTATAATGTCCATTAGTTTCCACAAAGTTGATTGTGGTAGTATTAAGAGATAGGTTTTTTATTGAGTCCTCTTTTTTATTTTTCCAAATGCCTAGACTATTGCTATGCTTTGAGTATCTGTCACTTGAAAAATATGACTACTTCCCATCTAGTACATCACTTAATATATTCTAGATCCTCCACTGCAAAGTATACAGGTTCTCTCATGTGCATCTCTACCATCCAACATTTCCATTTTTGGAAAATCTTGTTATGAGTATTTTTGGATGTTCAAATATCTAGTTCTCTAGATATTTGAGACACCCCCACTTTCCTACTAACTAGTTTAACAAATATCAATGTTTTTTTTCGTTGATAAATTTCTATGCCTCGTACTCACACTTGAAAAATTACAGATCCAATATGTTACACTTGATATATTCCCAATTTCCATTTCTCTTGGCCCTTTACAATATCCCACAATCATAGCTACTAGAAGGCCATATGATCATGTTCTAAGATCAAAACCTTAATACCCAAATTTCATACTCAGTCCTCAAAGTCCAAAGTAACAATCCCCAAAATTTGAAATTTTTTCTAGGATTTTCTAGGCTATTCCAAGGGTCCAAAATTCATTCCAAGAAGGCAGAAGTATTTTCCACCAAATTCTAAAGGACCAAAAATATTTGGAAACCTATAAAGACAATTGAATAGGATTTCCACAACCAATTTATCTATCTAAGGAAGACAAAGAGACATGCCATAGCTAACTCCACAACTTCACCAAATTGAAATGAGATTCTCTCACGCCATTGGGATTCAAACTTCAAAATTCAAATCCATAAATCACAAATAGAGAGACCAACATTATACTTTCTCTCTTGAGGAAACAAGGTTCTCTAAGAGGAGAAGAACCTTCAAGTATTCTCATCAGCAAAAAGGGATATCACATAGTTGTTCCATCCCATGGTTGGCTTACAATATGAAATTCGAACTAGAAAAATATAGGAAGAGACTTAGTGTCAAATCCACCTACATATGCAACTTCAAAAAGCCATGCATCTGACACTTGTGACAAGGACCTTGCCTTAAAAATTTCCTCTACAAACAAATTTAATTAATTAAAGAAATAATAAGCAATAAACAAACATATTACACATTATTGTTCCTTATATTTATAACCTAATCACTAATATAACAGAATACCTTCATGAAATATAAACAATAATTTCATTTCATTGAAAGAGAAAATTATTACACTTATCTGATTCACATAAGCTTAATAGAGACTATAAAATGGAGAGCCACTCTACACCAAACCATAAGATTAGCTACACTATAGGTTTCTTTTAATTGGCCACCCTTAACCTAGATATGATATTGTTGGGACTACTAATTGCTTAAAATAAATGTCTAATCATCAAACATTCTTTTATCAACCCAAGGGTTCCTCTTTTTATTCCAAGGAAATCAACAAATTTTATGTAGAGGATTACTACAAACTAATGTTGATGCTAAAATGATCTAACCTTTTTCTATAGAAATAAATCAATTTTATCTAGTAACATAAAAAAATAATTAATCTAAGAAAAAGCCATATATTCTATAAAATCAACCTTTTCTTCCCAAAAATAATTCAAGTACACAACTGACTTCTAAACGAACATGAAAACTAAAGGAACAACAAACGTTTATGCAAGAAAAACAATAATTACAATTCATTAGATAAATTCCATGACTATTGAAAACATAAAATAAACTCTTAGAAAATTATTTACTATGATGTTAATCACTCAAAAAAAGAAAACAATGCATAACTAGCAATTGCACCACATGTTGCAAAAAAAGCCTCATAAAGAAATAGCATAAGAAAGAGTAGCCTAGAAGAAATAAGATATTGCAGAGGAGTCATCGTGGAAGAATGCAAAGAAAATTTTGCTTCCATGGGGTGAAAACATATATGTAAACCAACATAATTTGTTTACATATATAAAAATTTTGTTATAGATATCGAAATAGGAAACTGGGGGCGAAAATCTTTTGGTGATTGATAATCCTCTCAAACAAACATGAAATGAGCATGTAACTCAAATAAGATATATTAAATACATTCAAGTACAATCTATCTAGCATATATGTAACTAAAGAGAATTTTTATTAAAAAAAAATATTTTTTTTATTAAAGCTAAAATTATGTAATATGAAAATTGACATATATTTTGACATCATAAAATATGAAAATTGTTTATGATTACAAAGTAACAAACATGTAATATTTTTTAGCTACAAGTAGGTAATTAAAGATATGTATATATATTCTTAATTTCTCTTTTTAAATAAACTATATTCCACATGAATACCATGGGTTGTTTTTATAGTTTATTATTATTTTATTTTATTATTTTTATTTTTTTCTTAATTTCCCTCTTTAAATAAACTACATTCCACATGAATACCATGGGTCAATAGTATGGGCTGTTTTTATAGATTATTATTATTTTAGTTTATTATTTATTATATTTGTCCTACTTAAAATGTTCATTACATTATGTCAATATTTTTATTTAATTTACTTTTATTTTTATTTTTGTTTTATTTTTGTGTAATTTGACATAGTGAAAATGTTAAATTGACGTTCAAATCTAACAATTTTTTAATAACAACATTTCAACTTAAAAGTCACCGAAACTTAAATTCAATCTAAATTGTTAAAAAGAAAAAAACTAAAATTATAAAAAACATATAAAAAACTATTTACTTGTGGATCTAATGGCCTAAAACATTTGTAGTGAGAAAATTTGTTTCAATAAAAAGTTGAGTAAGTTTGACATCATATAGTATGAAAATTGTTCATAATTACAAAGTATCAAGCATGCAAGATTTTTTAGTTACAATTAGGTAATTAAAGATATGTATATAGTTTCTTAATTTACCTCTTTAAATAAACTACATTCCAGATGAATACCATGGGTCAGTACCATGGGTTGTCTTTATAGTTTATTATTAATTTATTTTATTATTTTTATTTTTTTGTATTTTGACCTAGTTAAAATGTTCATTACATTATGTTAATATTTTTATTTAATTTACTTTTATTTTTATTTTTGTGTAATTTGACATAGACTCATTAATTTAAATATACAAATATAATAAAAAACTTCATCCACGAAACAGACCCAAACTACTAAGAGTCCAATTGTCTTCTTAAAAAAACTCAGATCAAAACATGATTGAGGAAAACTAGAATTATTTAACAATTATTTACATTATAATACCAGAAAGATTAATTACAATGAATACTCAATTTATTGTTTTGTCTCAAATAACAAATTTTCCATCATCAGCTAGAAGCATGTTCATCTATTTTTATAATAGATAAAGAGGATTACAATATAAAACCTTTGAGAAAAGGAACGACCTGAGAATCAAAGAATCCTAGGATTTCTTAGTTAATATAAATATCATATATTCAAACGGAGAACCCAAGAATTCTATATTTGTAACTCACTCCTTAATTTGAGAGCAGCTTCGAACACTTGTCATAAGGGCTATAAAAAAACATTCATTCATTTAATAAATAACAAATACATTCATTCATTTAATAAATAACAAATAGTAATGAAACATATTGAGTTTTTTTTTTTGGCTCATGATTATAACCTACTCGCTAATCCAACCTAATAACTTCATGAAAATTATTACACTTATCTGATTCACGTAAGCTTGCTAGAAATTAAAAAATGGAGAGCCACTGTCCACCAAACCGTAAGCTTTGTTACACTATACGTTTCTTATAGTTGGACACCCTTAACCCATATATGATTCCTTGGGAGGAAGCTTCCCTCAGTGTTCAACAAGTTCAAATCAAGGTAAAGGACATGAAGGCCATTTCCTTTCAACCATTGAGCATGGTTCTATTAAATCTAGAAATATTACCACCATTAATTAATCACATTACACATTCTTGTAGTTCATCACTACAAATTATTAAAATATGTAATGTAGCAACTTCATGAAAATATGAAAAGTATTATCATTTCATTTTAATATAAAATAGTTACATTTATTTGAGTCACAAAATCTTCCTTAAAAAAAAAAAATAAGAGCCAATTTTTACTCAACTATAGGGTAAATTACATTGTAAGTTTCTTGTAGCGACCTAGCCCCCAGCTAAATCTAACTCCTTGAGAGGAATTTCTTCTCAATGTTCAATAGGTTCAAATCATGGTAGTGGAAATGAAGGTCATTTTCCTTCGCATTTAAAAAGGCAGGATTCTAACTTTCAACCAGTAAGCCTATGCCTATTAACACGTCAATTATAGCCACCATGGGCTGCATAGCACAAATGGAATCCCTCACTAATCTAACTACTTCTCAAATCTTCCTTATTGTCAATTCCTTACCATTCAAAAAAATCTCCTAACCCCCTAACTCAAACTAAATTATTTCACACTATTTTCCTTATCATATTAAGTAAGCTAACAAAATGCACACATAATTGCTATCACTTAGAGGGTTCTTTGCCAACCCTTGATCAGATTCATTACTTCATTCCTCCATGTTGTTCATTTTTTCTATCCACATGTTTGATTGGTGCATTGGCACAAAGTCACTATTTTTCTCACACATACTCACGTTCCATAACTATTCTGTCTTTGTCTCCACATCCGTGCATGTGCACATGCTCACACTTCTCAACCACATGTGCACTACGAGTATGAGAATATAGGGTCCTTCTCTTGGCTGTGTGGTTAATTAGGAGTCTCCAAAATGAGTACATATCCATACCTCTAGAATAATTCAGTGGAAGCACCCATTCCTTCCAATAACTGTTGGTAGTTGGATAGTTCAACTACCAAACTAGAAATCTATACATTTAATTCAATTATAATAAGAAAGTTCCCAAATATCCCTTATATCCCTTTGGCCTTCTATACATTTAATTCAATTATGATAGGAATGTTCCCAAATCCCCCTTATATCTTCCCTTTGGCCTTTAGGACACTTCTTGGTAACTTTACTATTTATATTTCGCAATATATTAAATACAAATGCATATTACACCAAATAAAATTTGTGATGCTATCCATGTTCTCCCTTCCAATATTATTAGTCTTAATTCCAAATCACAAATCTTAGATGTTACATTCTCTCAATTAAGCATGATTGTAATAAGATGTAATAAGGTGTAGTGCTCATATTGATTAACAAAATAATTATGACAGAGTGTTATTGTGCATATCCTTTATTTTATTCTCCATTATGATATTAGAGCAATACAATTTAAGAAACAAGAAAATTGTGTGAAGATTATTCGACCCCAAACAATAATGAGGAGTGTTATTATGCATCTCTTTTATTTTATTCTCTTATATTATTGAAACTATAATCACTCTAGAATCCAATATAGAGGTAGATATTGTTACAAGTGATAAATAATATATTGGTAATAATAAAACATAATGGCGACTCAATTAAAAAGTGATAAAAAATAAATAAAAATAAAATTAATAAATTGACTCAATTAAATTGTTAATAATTTTTTTATTGATAAAATTACAAATAACTTATGTATATATCACATTAAAAGATATTTTATTTTGAGGTGGTAACTCTAAAAACATGATTGATTTTCCATTAACCAACCACACATATATATAATGATTTTTTGACCTTTGATATTAACCTCCAAGGTATGTTGTCTCTTCCTAGTGTAAGATTTTATATTTTTCATATTTTCATACTTAGAAAATGTTCACAATTCACCAAATTCGTAAGGAATATGTGTTTGAAATTTCCCACTTAATCCAAAGGGATGTTAGTGATCCCACACACCATTGTAAAATTTTCAAAAAATTATCTTCTAATTCCTTTGGTGAATATTTCTCCAAATTTATCATTTGTGGAACAATTTATTTGATGAATAGTCTTGGCCTCTACATGATATCAAATCAAATGATACTTTGTTCTCATGTGTTTGGTTTAACAATGTAATTTGGGATTCTTGGAAAAACTAGTTAAAAAAATATTTCCAATCATAATAGGAGTAGAATTAACTTGTTTTTCCTACAAGTCTTCAAGAATTTCCCTAAGATAAACAATATCCTTTGTCTCTTCTTTATATGGCACATATTCTACCTTTGTTGCGGAGTCTGCTGGAACTTACTATTTGCATGGCCTCCAGGAGACAAATACTAATCTAGAACTCATAAAATATCCTAAAGTAGATACTCCATCATCTTTGTTTTTTCCAAAGTCCTAAAAACAATATCCAACCAAGTTGAACTCATCCACCCACGAATATTTGAATCTAAAGTCTTGAGTGAATTTCAAGTACATTAGAAATATTTGTGTAGTAGAATAATTTCCTTCATAAGGATTTTGTATGAATTTTGAAATAATTCCAAATGAAATATATGGTATCATAGTGGTGAGGTGGATAAAACTTCCCATAAGTTGTATATATTTGGTTATAGCCTCAAATTCATTCCCTTATTTTGATGCGAGCTTCATACTAGGTTTTATTGAAGTAGATTAAGGATTTCATTCATCCATAAAAAACATGTTAAAAAAATCTCCAATTTACTTTTTTTGAGAGAGGAATATATAATTTTGATGTTGAGTCACTTCAATCCCAAAATATTAGTGAAGGCGTCCCGAATCTATATTCCCAAATTATTTCTTCAAATCTCTCTTTATGGATACAATACACTTTTCAATGTTTCCTTTTATTAATAAATCATGCACATAAACATCAAGTTATAGAATTATTTTGGAATTCTCAACTAATGGAGGTGCATAATAAATATTAAACTATTTTAAATTCAATCTCATAATATCATGAGTTAAGCTTTCTTACCATGATCTTGATGCTTATTTTAAGGCATATAAGTACTTTATAATTTTACATACATTTTTTCTTTTCCCTTTACAAAAAAACCTTTTAATTAAGAAATGAAAGAAGTTTCTTTGAAGTATACATTCAAAAAATTATCCTTGACATATGTTTGATGAATTTTCCATCGATTATTATCTATTGATTCCAAGATAATCCAGATGGTAGCCGATTTTGTTATGGGGGGGAATTTCTCTTCATAATCAACACCTTCTTTCTATGAAAATAATTTTTCCATGATCCTTTATTTATTCAATTAAATTGAGTGATATGGTATATACCTATTATTATGAACGCACTTGCAGCCAATTTTTTTGTTGTGAGTGGAGTTTCCACTAACTTCCATCCTCTATTCATCACGAAAACATAACACTCCCTCTACATTGCTTCTTTCCATTCATCATGAGAAATAACTTCCTTAAAAGAAGTTGGTTCAATGTAAACACATAAATACAATTCATAATCACATGAAATATCCATATCATCTACATCATTTGAATCAAAATTATCTACATCTCTTCCATTTTATTTGGATGGAAACCTTGGTTCCCATGTTTCGACCTCATGAGGATGGCCACTTTCAAGTGTTTTAATTGTGAGCCATTTTGAGAGACCTTTGTGATATATTACAGGTTTCTCCACTGATTAATATGTTGCATCAAGATTTATCCTTCCCATCCTTTCAATCAAATCACTCAAAGGTTCTTCCTCATATGAAGAAAAGGTCGATACTTCTAGAGGGTAGAAGGAGATTCCAAAGATTCATCCGAAATAGGTATTCCCCCTTCAATATGTGTAATATTATTATCAAATATATGATATGGTTTTATGTGATTTAATATATAAAAACAATTAAGTTTTTTCTGAACAATGTTTTCAATTTTTTAAGCTTCGAGGAAAATTGTATCTCTAGAAAGAACGAATTTCTTGTTTATGTCATCGTAAAAATGATATTCCCTGGTCATATTTGAATACACTAAGAAGGTGAACTTATGAATTATTTCATTAATATTAGTCCTTTGTTCCTTGGGATTCAATGCATAGTAGATGGAACCAAGACCTTGATATTCCTTAATAAAAGGAATGCATCCATACCACATTTTATAATGATTCATACTTCTCAAAGTAGGATATGGGTATCTATTTTTCAGATATACTATGGATGGAGTTATATTAGCCAAGAACATAAAATTTATATTTTTGAAAAACATCATTGAGCTAACAATATTAAGATATTCATACTCATTATTTCAGCTACTCCATTTTATTAAGGATTATGGTACACTAGTCTCATGTTATATCCACATTGGTGAAGATAGTTTTCAAATTAATTAGAAGTATATTTCTTTCCAATATCTTTAGGAAGGGAGAAAATATTTGATTGTGCATAATTTTCAATCTACCATGAAAAGTTTTGAATCTTTCAAAATATTGTTTTATTTTTTTTCAACAAACATACCCAAAACATCTTGGTGTAACCATTGATAATTATCACCATATGTTTATTTCCATTTATAAACTGAACAACCCTAGGGCCACATAAATGAAAATGAATCAATGCAATTTTTTTACAAGCTCTAGAAGTACAATAATGAAATTGTTCTTTGCTATTCTCATGAACATAGTTTTAATGTAGCCTATCTTGATCAGAATTCCAAAGTAGCTATTCATGTAGCTTTTCTTGATCATCACACAACATGTCTCTAGCATAGTTCCAATGAAACTATAGCTCAAATGGATTAAATGGATTTCGACAATAACACTTGAAGTGGTAACCACAACACAAGTTCATTATAGAGACATGAATATACATTATCTACACACAAATAAATATAATATAGTCTTTTTTTTCTAGATTGACCAAAATTACAATCCATTCCAACATATTATGTAAATGCTTCCAATGTTTTTTAGGTGTAAATCAAACTATATTGCTACCCATTTGGGTTAGTTATTTCCTTACCCAATGTTCCCAAGAGATAAATTCTTTCTTAATTTGTACAATTGTCACATAATAATATCGTTTCTTCGAAATAGGCTTCAAGTAAGCGTCATTCTTCTTTCACTTGTGGAGTATGTTGAGACATGAGAATTCTAGAAATGGCGGGGAGACTTAGAGAAATGGCAAGGCTATGATGGAAAGGTATTCATGAATTTATTTTAATGTGTAGGTATTTTTCTTAGGTTTGTGAGGAATCAACAACAAAGTAGCTACAAAGAGAGGAAAAAATGTATATATTTTTATCTAATACCATGCTAAACTAGGTGAGGTAATTCCCAAAACTTGATAGATTTCCGATTAATAAAACACACATATATATACAATGATGTTGTGACCTTTGGTTTCAACATTCAGGTTCTAATGTCTCCTCCTATTCTAGCATTTTTTATTTTATATATTTACAAATTATTCACAACTCACCAAATCCATAAGGATTAGGTATCTAAAATAAATAATAATGATTCATAATTGTAACCATGATATTTTATAATTTCTTCATTAAATTTAATTAATAACCACACAAATACTTGATATATGCATAAAAAATAAACTCTTTTTACAAGATTTATATATACATATATAGGGCCCATTCGTTAAGAACATGCATTTCATCCTAAGAGGTCACAAGTTCAAAGTAGAATGTGGTAAAGTATGTATGGCTTCATAAACTTTAGCAACCAAATCATTGTGTGAAGGTGAGTCCCTTGTCTCATAAGAAATGGGACAAGGTGTATCATACACCTATCTAATGTATGGGTTAGACCAAACCATCAAATTAGATCACATTAGAAATTTAAAAAAAAAAAAAAATTGTTAAACATGTGAAAAAAAAAATCCATACACATAGTACGTAGCTATATGTATTATGAGGGTTATAGTAGAATAAAAAATAAGAATAATTTCAATATAGAGATAAATTAAGTATATTTAAAATACATATAATAATTTTAAATTATAGATACATCGTACCCTATAATTTAAATCAAGGTTGTTAGGTCAATGATGGTGGTTTTTGGAATTTATATTTTTTAATGCATGAGCATAAACCAAAGTCCATTATTTTTTTCCAAGGCGCGAGGGGTATTAAAATTTCATAAAGGGAGTGTATTCTCTCAATCTCATTTTATATAAATTATAATGATGAATCTCTCATGCAAATACAAGTGTCCTAGTTCTAAAAGGGAATTTGTTAGTTGGAAGTTATATTGAACTATCCCTAAGGGAAAAATGTAAAAATTATATTACGTGTAGTGGTACTGATTCTAGAAACGAGGATAGATGTAATACCATGAATTAGTTTTTTTTTATGGCCCCCATAATATTTTGATTAGCTAAGGAAGTATAGAGTATGAGCTGGTAGATTAGAGATGTAGAAAGCAGAGAAAAATAGGCAAGATAGGATAAGGGTCATGTGTAGTCCAAGAGGAAGAGAGGAGAGGGCCATTTACTACGTAAATAAGTACATTTCATATAAATCATGTACTAATAGAGATTATTTAATATAATCCTCGATGATGGTGTATTATTAATCTTTGTCTATATGAGTGAATGTCTAATTATGGTTTGTTCAAACCTCTATGCTTATTATATCTATATGCTAATGGTGTAGTTCAATATAAATAGGCCGATTTTCTTGACAATAACAGGATTTGAGAAAAAAACTGATTTGTGGTGTGCTACATGAGAATTTAGCCTATGTTTGGAACAACCTATACATACATTAAGTTCCTTCAACAAATAAAGTAGAGGTATGCATCAAAGACTATAAGAATGTGGAGTGTTGGAATCCTATGTTAATAGCCTGTAATAAAGTGAGTTGAATTAAATGTATTAATGTAGTGGATGTTTTCCTTTCATAAAGTCAAAAACATAATAATGATAGATAAGAAATGTTAACCCATGATCAAGTTTCCCATTAATTGTAATGTAATTCGCTACCAAGTCAGGGTTCTATCATTCAATGTTCCAGTACAAGCATAATGGTTTCGAGAAAATCCCTTGTAATTGGAAATCCGACTATTGGAGAAAAAAATGACACATCTAGTTGCATTTAAGTGGTGGATAGCGAAAGTGGTTTTTCCAAGAGTGAGTTTTGATTTTAGACCTTACTCTCCCCCCACCACATTTTGTTAATCTACAAGAAACCAGGGGTTGTTGGGATAAGGTTGGGTTGTAAATTGATCCCTACCTAATATCAGACCATCAATAGATGTTCACCCATTCATTGGGCGCCCAAAATGGGTTTTTTGATACCGTAACCCCCACCCCCTTTCTTATGACATGATAAATATAATGTGGGTCTAAAGTGAATATAGGTCATAGATCTAGCCATATCATGATCTTGACATCTAGAGTAAGTTTCTCAATAATATAGGGTATATATGGTGGTTGTGGGAAGTCCCATAAGCTCACAGCCCCAATAGATGGGAATATCCCCATAAGTTGTATTCACTGCCACTACCACATTAGTTATAAATTTCTACCATAATCACCAACAAGCGCTACATGGAAAGCATCAGGAGATTCATCAAGTAAGATGCCCAAGAGATGGATAAATTTCCATCTGTTATAGTCCCATTTATCAACCTATTGGAAATCGAGTTATATTGTTGTGGTAATGCCAAGGACAACTCTAAGATCCCAATATCCTAGATCTTGTGTGCCCAGTCACTAGTACTAGTCACATTGATATGTGAGGTAAGAAATAGACGAGGAATAATTGTAAATAGGTTTGTGCATAGAAACTAGGTTCTAAGACCACAGTAGCATGTATTTGGATCGATTTTATCCTCATAGTTGAGGGGCTATGAAATTTTGGATTTACATGTAGAATGTGTGCATTGTTGGTTTTTTTATTCTTGTATGAGTTTGGCGGGTTACACATTGTGATTTATACTATTGTGAGGAGTTAAGAAAGTGATAAAAAATACCATGCATTAATACCGCTCGATACATAGTCTTCATTGAAGATGACTTGACTTGGGCAACTAGTAAATGTGGTTACACTAGATGTAGCCAATGAGGAAATATGGGTGAAGGTGGATCACCCACCATCGAAATGGTATAAAATCAGATTTAAAGAGGATTGTTGGAAACACTGAACGGATACCAATGCAAGATATCAGATTTGCATAAGAAATCAACAAAGTGTTTGAAGCATTGAAGAGGAGTTTACAGAGAGAAGAACATTGAAGGAAGCATAAACATAAAAAAAATTATTCTGTTTGATAAAAAAATTTGAATATTTGTTGATAAGTGAAAGACGGACCTATGGAGATTTGATAAATAGAAAAAATTGAAATGATCTATAAAAATATATAAGAACATTCTAGTCAAGGATAAAAGTGGGCAGAAGTGGGAGGATAATATTAAAGAGGATTGATAGTATAAGAATATTGAATTAGTGTGTGGTGAGCCCTGGTATTGCACCAACAATGCTGCAACTCCGAAGGGATATTCAACTCTATTTTTCAACCTGTGTTTCGTATAAAATTAGTGGTGACAGTTCTATATGCACAGTAGATGGGATTCTACTCATGCCACTCCTAACTATGATATTAGATCAAAAGTAATCCAAGACGATTCCTCGTACTAAATTTAGAATGAAAATTTATTGATGAAGGAAAAAATCTAGGCTACCTCTCACTATGAAAGGTAAATTCAATTAAATTGACTTGTAAGTTCTAACTAATCATTTCAAGAAAAGACAATGGCTAAACTATTTTGATAAAGAAAGTTATTTTATTTTTCAGCATTCATTAATCTACCTTCTCTACTTGTAGAAATTAAGCTAGCTTCTATTTAAAAATTCATATGGTTACCAATCAAAATTGCATAAAATATCTACCTGGTTCACACTTGCTTGTAAATCAACAATCTACTTGCATCAAATCTATGATCAGGAAACAAACACTATTTTTTTTTTGAAATGAAGGAAAGGAAGGTTTGGAGTGGCTTAGGAGCTTCTCGTGACTCTGAAATCACATCTAGGGGTCAACATTCATCTAAAATAAGTAAAAATTGTGGTGATGATTAAAACTAGTGTAGAAAAGAGGTCATATAGGTTTTCTATAGGTGGCTGCTACATGAGCCTTTTATTTCTACAAGAGGGCCTGTAATGCTACACGGGGGCTTCTGAAAGGGTTTTAGAGGTGAAAATGGTGTCTCAAATGGATGGAGTGGTGGATGGAGGTTGGGCTAAATGAGTGAATGTTTTCCTAATCCCCTAGCCAAGCTCAAATCTTTAGAAAGTCCTGTCATGCAGTACGATGAGTTCTCTTGGTGTACCTAAGAAAGATGACTTTATGAAACAGAGTTTTTAGGAAACAATTTGGAGGTGACTAAAGAAGGTGGGGGAGTTCAATATTGAAGTGATAAAGGTGAACGTTCTTGCAAATCCACATAGCCATGCAGTCATCACATGCATGCATCCATTTATCGTTGAAAAAATAAGATAAATGATGGGGGAAAATATGAGTTGAATTTAAAATATATCTATTTTATGAGAGAGCTATGATCTGATAATTAAACAAAATTTTAGGCTACATAAATAAAATGTAATACAATATAACTAACAAAAATATCTTTGCAATAAGTCATAAACATAATAATTTTGAATAGTGGTTGTGAATCCTTCCACTCATGCTCCCACAAGAGAGGTGAAGTATAGGTTGCAACCACAGGTTTTGATGGTTTATTCTCTACTGAAATTAAAGAAATTAATAAATACTTGAAGCCAAGATAAATACAAATAAATAAGAGGAACCTAAGCCACTAGGTTGGGCCCAAACGTAAAATTATGAATCCTCTATAGCTAACTCATTAATAACTCAATAAGAAGCTTCTCATTATCAACAAATAAAATGTATAATAAATCAAATGACAACCAAAATAATAGTCAATTTATTGAGCTCAATATATACCTAGCTAAAAAAAAAACTTGAACCCTAATGAGTTATTATTCTTGTTTATTTGTACAAGAGGGTAGCTTCTAGCAGCTCCCTAGAAATTTGGAATTATTGTCTCCTTCAACTCGAATATGGTGGATCTCATTCCTCATTACTCCCACTTGCACTCATAGTGGCTTGGATGCCAGTGACCTCAAGATGATGAGAGAGAGTGTGTGTTTTGATTTTAGGCCGATTGAGGGGGTTAAGGAGGTGGAAAACATCCTATATTCTCTCCTTGTTGTCTACTTTGAGCCTCTACATGGAAAATATCACACAAATTATCCATTCCTTACAATTAAAGCACATTAGGCTATATGATATGAAAAACACTCTTTATTCTTCTCTCCAAGTATAATATAAACTAAAAATGTAAGTAAATGTGAGAAAGAGATAGTTCTAATTTAGGTTGGAGGATGGCATCATGATCATTATAGTATACCTATTGATGAGCCTCAACATCACCCCCCTACTAAAATTGTTTCTCATCCTATGAGAAACTTATTCATTCATGTGCACTTCTCTCATGGCACTAGTGGCCTCCCTCACATCTCAGGGCACCTCATATGGTGTGCCTTATGGTGAGTAAAATCCTACATTTTTCACTGCCTCAATCCACTCGTTCAACTCTTATGCTTGGTATTTTCCTTCCTAGAATCCTAGCAATGCAGGTCGACTAATTTTTATTCATATACATTGAATCCTCATTATTTACATTACTCTCTTGTGGAATGGTGTTTCCTCCAACGCCTTCTTTAGCCTTTCTGGAAAGTGGTATTCTCTAAGTTGTAAATTGAGTGGTAAAGCATGCCATCTCCTCTAGAAAGAGTGTAGACTGTCTTCTCCTACCAACCTAAATGTAGCTTGAAAATGAAGAATTTATTTCTCCTATGTTTGAATGTACTTGGGTGCCAAAACAACATCATCGGAGATGGGGCTATAACTTCTAGTTACATCCTTGGGGATCATTAATTCAACTCTGATGTATAGGGGTTCCTTGTTGACTTTTTCCATTACTATTAGCCCTTATCTCTTCATGTGCTAACGAATATTCCAAAGCCATCAACTAAATTTCCCCTAGTATTGTATGGGGATCCTAGTGGTTCATATCTATTAATATGAGATTATGCATGTAAAATTCAACCAGATTTTCCCTATCCACTATAATATCTTGTTTTCAAAACTCAAGAATATTTCTATAGTTGTGAAATGGAAGAGAACTATGTTGATCTAGAGTTTTTATTTGATATTGTAGCCATTTATCTTTGAGAAAGAGAGCATAATATTTGGAAGGTTGTCAGCATTATCGGGCCTCCATACAACTAATTTCCATGGTGGAATGTCTACTTTCCTTCTCTTTAAAATTATCTTTCAACCTCATATTCTCTGCATGTAGTTGTTCTTTCATCATAGACTCTCTAAGTCTCAAATCAACGATTTCCTTTCCCATATCATTGACTCTTTCCTCAATCAGTCCCACATCTTGCACATTTTTTGATTTATAAATATGGATCCACCTGTGGGTTATTCCCATTTCTATTTATAGTTCATAAATAAGTGGAATTATAAGTTTTTTAGGTTTTATTTTCCCTCCACTAAATTTATAATATGACTCCAAACTAGGTTGTAGACTAGGCTCTTCGAGCTCTAAGGAATCCTTCCCAAATTTTTTTGTGGAGGTTGTTGCCTCTTGTAGCTCACTTTTCTTCTCCCATAGTTGTTGTTGCACACTTTTAACCTCTTTTGGTAGATTTTTTTCCTCTGATAATACATGATTCCCCTATTGTAGCACACTCTACCCCTCCTGTAGCACACTCTGCCCCTCCTATAACACACTTTACCGCTCTTGTAGTTTCCCTTTTTCTTCCTATTAGAGGGTTGGTGGTGTCTTGGGTTTCTTAAAGGTAGTTGACCTAGTAGTAGGCATCCTCACATATGTTATAGGTGAATTTGGTTTAGGCTTAGGAAATGCATCCGCCTAAAATTTTTCCTTTAGTCAGCCCTACATCCTATTTCTTTCTTGGTGATTCTTCAATGATGATGGGGACCCATGTGGGAGTTTTTGCTCTCCCTTGTTTGATTTTGGTGCATTTTTTGGTCATAAAATATAGAGGGCCTTGTATTTGTTTCTTCCTCTTAAGCTTAACAAGAGTTTCTAAAGTAGCTAAAGAGGAATCTACTTCCTATTCAATATTTCTTGGCGATAAGCTTGTTTGATGTGGTGATCCTTCTGTTGCTTTGTGTTCATGAGTTTTATGAGGAATCAATATTCTTTCCACTTGTTTATCCTCCCCTTCTCTTTCAAATTTTTCTTCTCCTTCCTCTATTTTTCTCTCCTCTTCTTCTGTTTTATTTGTTTCCTCCTCTTCATCCTTTCTTGTGTCTTCCTCCTCTTATTTTTTTCCCTCCCTACGAGATTTTCTCTATCCATTTCTATTAAGTTATCCCATAGGAAAGTGATTCACAAATTTCTCAAGGAATCCATTCTATTAAATTTATGAGGCCATGATGAGATAGATGTCGTTTTCTTCCTTCCCTAACTTTTTGACTCATCTCTCTGATTGATTGTAGGAGAAATTATGGCACACTAATTCTTTTAGGAGGAGGAAATTCTAACTTGAATCTCATTTCATGAAGTAATATGAAGTGTTAAGAATACACCAAACTCATTCTTCCTTCACAGGATGTGTAGTCAAGGATATGGTCATCCACCTCGTCCAAAGGATAAGGTAAGCTTTCTATTCAGACCCAATTCTTATCCTTAGCGGGTTTCTCTTTTGAAATGAATATATTCTTCCTTGCAGTGACACATGGATTTTCCTTCCCTTCTCCACTTGATCCGTAGAGGTATGGTTGTCACTTTACTAATAATTTTAGGGTTGAGAGAGATAACTAAGTCTCTTATAATAGTGGTGGAATTTTCCTTTTTCTGGGAATTGAATGCCATTTAAAATTCAAAGGCAAGGTCATCATCATACCCCTTTAACAATTAAAAGAATCCTTGTCATTGGTGCCTTCTAAAAATATTTACCACAAGATTATGTAACTGGATCCCTTTAGTGTCCGAGGGTTACCTCTTGCTGAATCCTCCCCCCATCTCTTCTGATGTATATCCTTAGTGGCAATTCGTTGAGGGGGAGTTTTTTTTTCTTTTATGGATTCAATGGTTAGATAATGTATTTTTTTTGGTAACAATGAGCTAAAATTATTCTTATAAATCCTTGCCAAAAAAATATCATCTTCTTCAACAACTATAATGCTCAAAGAGGCCTCCTACTTGCACAATTAAAATTCCATAGACTATAGAATCTGAGTAGAATTTTCATGCAATTTGGATGTAAATATTAGGGAGATGGTGACACTTACTTCTAGTTATGTATTTCTGGATGTATATGGTGATTGGGAGACAAATTTGAACCATTGTGGCCCCTTTTCACCTACTCATTCCTCCTGTATAAATCTCTCTACCCTCCTATAGAAATTACATGTCTACCTGTAGCTCCCTCCTATTGAAATTCCAGAGTGGGGTTAGAAACTAGTCAGTGGCACCAAAACTTGTCCTTCTCTCTAACCTTTTTTTTAATTGAAAAAATATGAAATTTTTTTTGTGCCTAAGTACATAATATTCATTTATGAGTGTTGGATTGGAGTGTTGCGGTGACATAGAAATCACACAAGGTTTCCTTGTTTGCACCTTTGTACCCACTCAAAGTAGTTATTCCTCCTTCCCCCATAATGACCACTCACTATGTGTGATCCTTACTCCTTTGACGTGACATCTCCATATTGAATGAGTGGAAAATATTACTTTAGATCACTAGTTGCGGGTGGCCAAGTTAATTTTCCACCTCTAGCTTATTAAAAAGTTCCTTCTCTATATTTACACACTTTAGCTATTTACACATAGGGATAAGGTAAGGATTTTCCATACCTGAGCCACCTGAGGATGGAACTATTACATAGGTTGGAATCTTGTAGCTGGACCATATCATAGATACCAAGGGAGTTGAATCTCTTACCTATATCCTATGCATATCTTCATTTCTTAGTTATGTTCTTTGACATTGGTTTTTTTTTTTTTGCTATGTGTGCATAGGTAACTCTTCTGAATCCAAGCTACTATTATTGGTGGAAAAGGCCTCCTTGAGAGTGATATATCTTCTTCATTGTTGAGAAAGGTTTCATCCTCCCCTCTGATGAAAGAGAAAAAAAATATCAGTGATCTCAGTAGTGATTGGACATAGGAGGAGGTTTCTTCCTCTAGTAGTCCTCTTATTTGCCTTTTGAGTCTTTAGTCTTGATAAAGTTGATGAGGGAGATGATGACAGGTCTTCAGGATGGTTTTAGGGTCATGAAGGAGTAGTGTATACACTTTTAGGATTAAAAATAATGGTTCATTAGAGTAAATTTTAGCCTCAAAGTGGTCTCCTAAGGAAAAATAATAAACTTATAGGAAAATAATAAAATAAGAGTCATGTATATTTGAGGGAAAATAAGAAAACTACGTTTTCAATGTATTTTTGGCTTATATCCTTATAGGTCTACTCAAATTTCAAATGTAGACACTAATTGGATGCGGAATTATATTTTTCATCCAATGAGTACCCATTATGCATATTTTGAAAAGACCCACATTGATAAAAAATTGCAGATACATTAAAAAACGTGTTGAACATGTTTTTTTAATGTATCTGTAGTTGTTATCAATGTGGGTCTTATGAAAAGTATGAATAATGGCTACTTGGATGAAAATTTTAATTCTTCATCCAACAAGTGGCTACAATTGAAATACGATCAAACCTATACGGTGACAAGCCAAAAATACAATTAAAAAAATTAGTTTTTATTATTTTCCCTCTAAAATATTTACATACGCCTATTTTTAAATTTAAAGGATTTTGATTGGTTTACATATTATGTATGTGAAAAGTTCGTGGGCACTTTTAGCATGAAATTTCCTCTAATGTTTGTGTTTTAAAATTTGAGAATTTTTTTGGTAAAATAGAGTGGATGGGTGGTGGATGGATGATGGAAAATCATTGAAGGACCTTATTTATCATTTTTTGGAGCCATGATGTTATTTTTGGTTGTCCTACTCCTTGGATCTCTCTCTTGTAGCTTTATAAGCTCCTCCTATAGCACTACATGACCTTCCTCTATTATACAAGTCATTCGTGTAACATCATAGATAGAAGGTGAAATTTGAATTTAACGTTGATGGGATGGTGGAGAGATATGGTCACAAGGGTGAAGATTATGAATGGAATAATGCATGTTATATTGTAAATTATGGGCTTGTAGCCATGACATTTTCCAATATTTATAATCCTGAAAAATAAAAGAAAAGTTAGTAGGCATGGTATTGGTTGCTAATTCCTTGTGTTTTTCTTTTCTTTCCTTTTTGTTTTGTTTTGTTATTTTTTAGAAAAGAAGGATGCCTCTAAGAAGGTTTTCAACCTACATTCCTACATTAGGTGCCTCAAAGGAGGCTTTCACCTCGGGATATTTATAATTTTTTAGTTTTTTGCTCCCAGGCTGTCTTAGATACGATTTCAACCTTGGAGATGGCACCAGAGGCCTCGTAGAGGTTTTCATCTAGGCATATTTTATTTTTATTTTATTTTTTTTCATATTTCTAGGAGTACTATGGACTAGAAGCCATGAAAATCCCAATCACATTGAATTCTCTGCTAATGGTATTAAAGGAATTAGGGTATGGAACATGTTAAAAACATAGGGAAGCCATGAAAATCCCATTACTAATTCAATTGCCTCTATAAACATATATCTATTTATTTTAATAGTTAATAAATTAAAATTTGAATAAAATTAAACATCATCCTAAATTGTGAATACCACAATACACTCAATTGAATAACAATATATGCCATATATTTTCAATGAAAAAAACATATGAATACTTTACTAACGACACCGTGGAATATTGTAATTGTGTACATCAGCTTTAAGTTGCACGTTGACAAGAAAGCTAATGTTCATCACACAAAAAATTTAGTGCATAACTACTTTAAATGATCACTATCATTTCAACCTTGAAATACACATAAATCGTTTATATCGTTAGCCTGAGCATTTTTCGAAGAGGGTTGTGATTAGATTCTCCAGAAATCAGTGGTGGAAAATCTTTTGCATCACAACAACAAACTGCAAGTGACTACCTTGGCATTCAACTTTGTGAAAATAATAATGAAAACATTTCTATCCCTATTTTGCAACCAGCGAACACTCATTGACATGCCCCAGTGCTTATAAAATAATAATAAAGACATTGTTTTGGAAATTCACCTAGAACTTAGAAATTTAGAGACTTTGTAAAGGGACACTCAAAATATTCTAAACTCACCCCGCATGTTTGCAAATAAATTCTTAAGCTATTCTAGAGAAAAAATAATTATTTACTTAAATATTTTAGCCTCCACCAGCATTCCTTTGACTCCTTCATGTGTATTAGTATTGATTCACATATATCATATGTTGTATCAGTTTTCCAATTGAAAATTTATGTGAATACTGATTTTTCTATAAATAGTTTTAAAAAGTTGAATGAGACTTAGATGAGCTGGTTGAGATATTATTTGTAATGATATTCATTTTTTTAAGGGTTTTTTAAATAAACAGGCATATAAATTCAATAGCAAAATTTGTTTGATGAATGGGGAGCTATTAAAATTTTTCATCGTTCAACTAATTTGAAATTCCTTTTTTATATCAAATTGTGTTATTTTTTTCTAAAATATTCTAATTATATAAATTTAATCTGAATATTAGATATGGACATGAATATATTTTCATTGGAAAATATGCACTCACGGGAACGTAGGGACTAGTGGTAATCATTTAGAATACATGGCAGACACTTGGCCATCCCTACCCACATGTCAACATATCCTAGGGAAATATCTTCAAGGGAGGGTACCTCAAATTTCCACTCTTATCCATATCTAGGATTTCCAATAATCTCATGATCTGATGACTTCCACATTCATCTAGGTCTTTGAAAACTTTAGGATCCATCTAGATTCAAGATTTTTCAAAAGTTCCCATTTTAATAAATAACTAGATCTCCACATCTCGTTCTATCTAGACCCTTCTACCATCTATGCCATCCTTAGTCCAGTTGCCAGATCGCCTCAGTCTTAGCGCTCCTACATCACTCCAATCCCCATCAAGAGCCACCATGTCAATTATATCTAGATATTCAAACACCTACTTAACTAGATATATGTGTTTTGAAACTTTTGATATATAGTTGAATACATCTAAATGCATTAAAACCATAAAGAAGTTCAATTTCAAAACTCTATATTTCCAAATCTTTGAATTCCATAACAACTATGATGACAAGTGAAATGTTAAACACCATGTGAACTCACTTCTATCACTATGCCACATGTCATTGCACCATGTGAATATGCCATATTAGTAACATCTCAACATGTCGTTTAATGAAAATTTCACCTTCTGCCACATCAACATGACATGTCATTATGCCAGATGAATTTTACCCTACATGTAGTGTGCATGAGTTTCCACAAAGTTGATTGTGCTAGCATTAAGATATAGGTTTTTTATTGAGTCCTGTATTTTGTTTTTCCAAATGCCTAGACTATTGCTATGATTTCAGTATTTGTCTCTTCAAAGATATGACTACTTCCCATCTACTACATGACTTAATATATTCTAGATCCTCCACTCCATAGTATGTAGGTTGCCTCATTTGTGTCTCTACCATCAGACATTTGCATTTTTGGAAAACATTGTTATGAGTATTTTTAGACGTTCAAATATCTATTTCTCTAGATATTTGAGACACCCCCACTTTCCTGCTAGCTAATTTAACAAATATCAATGTTTTCTTCTATTGATAAATGTATATGCCTCATACTGACACTTGAAAAATTACAAATTCAGTATGTTTCACTTGATATATTCCTAATTTCCATTTCTCTTGGCTCTTTACACTATCCCATAATCATAGCTACCATAAGGAAATATGATCATTTTCTAAGATCAAAAACTTCATACCCAAATTTGATACTCAATTCCCAAAGTCCAAAGGAACAATCCCCAAAATCTGAAAATATTTCTATTATTTTCTAGGCTATTCCAAGGGTTCAAAATTCATTCCGACAAGGCAGACATATTTTCTGCCAAATTCTAAAGGACCACAAATCTTTAGCAATGTATAACTACAACTGAATAGGATTTCCACAACCAATTTATTTATCTAAGGAATACAAAGATACATTCCATGGTTAACTCCACAGCTTCACCCAATTGAAATGAGATTCTCTCACTCCTTTGAGATTCAAACTTCAAATAAAAAACATGCAAATAGAGAGACCAAAATTATAATTTATCTCTTGAGGGAACGAGGTTCTCTAAGAGGAGAAGAACCTTCAAGTCTTTTCATCACCAAAAAAGGATATAACATAGTTGTTCCATCCCATGGTTGGCCTACCATATGTTATTTGAACTAGAAAAATATAGGAAGAGACTTAGGGTCAAATCGACTTACATATTCAACTTCACAAAACCATGCATCTCACACTTGTGCCAAGGACCGTGCTTCAAAAAATTCCTCTATAAACAACATTATTTAATTAAATAAATTAACCAAACATATTACACATTATTGTGGCTCATTATTATAACCTACTCACTAACCCAAAATAATATCTTCATGAACAATAAATAATAATGTCATTTCATTGAAAGGGAAAATTATTACACTTTATCTTATTCACATAAGCTTGCTGCACACTATAAAATGAAGATCCACTCTCCACCAAACCATAAGCTTAGCTACAGTATAGGTTTCTTGTATTTTGGCACCATTAACCTATATATGATGTTGTTGGGACTACTAATTGCTTAAAATAAATATCTAATCATCAAACATTCATTTATCAACCCAAGGGTTCCTCTTTTTATTCTAAGGAAACCGAAAAAATATATGTAAGGGATTATTAGAGACTAATGTTGGTGCTAAAATGATCTAACCTTTTTTTTGTAGAAATAAATCAATTTTATCTAGTAAGATAATAAAAAAAATGATCTAAGAGGAAACCCCATATTCCATGAAATCAACCTTTTGTTTCAAAAATAGAATAAAAGTACACAAGTAACTTCTAAATGAGTGCTTAACTAAGAAACAAAGTAAGGAATATTGAATTCTAGAATTCAACTATTCAACTGTTCATAACATAAATCAATACCTACTTAAATAAGGGTCATGCAGTAGGAAACATCAATAGAATCTAAGGAAACAATAATAGAAAAACTAAAGGAAAAATAATGAAAAGTAAATGAATAACAAACACTTATATAGGAAACAACAATTAAAATTAATGAGATAAATTCCATGACTATTGAAAATATAAACAAAACTCTTAGAAAATTATTTACTATTCATGTAAGGAGATGTTAATCACTCGAAAAAGGAAAAAAAAAAGAATTACATTAATTAAAATGTACAAATGTTAGACAAAGCTTCATCCATGACGTGAGCCCAAACCACTAGGAGTCAGAATGTCCCCTCAAAAGAACTCAGATTAAAACATGATTGATGAAAACTTCAATTATTTAACAATTATTTGTAGAAATTATATGCACTAAGCATGCATATGTCTAAGATCCTCCTAATCTCACACTATTTAGCTTTATTCAAGATAATGAGTCTATTCCACTTGTTAATATTTTGCGGAAAAATTAATTGCACACACATGTGAAGCATAAACAAAAATTATCAATCACACATAACACAGTTTTTAACCGGGAAAGCCTGAAGCTAAAAACCCCAACTATATAATATGTAACATGGAGATCATATGAAAATCTCATACAAACATACAAAGCTTATCACAAGCTCTCATTATAGTACAATTGTCATAGACTAATAAGGACCAATCTTGCAAATCCATGCACCGATCTTTGCCTCCTACTAGCATGCCTCCACTGCGCAATCTCTTCTGAAGAATTTCTCTGAATGAATTCGAATTACTCCATCCTTGACTACGCAATCCTCATTTGCATCTCCACTGAGTGTGTGATGCAATCAATGCATCACTATAGTCACAACATATAGTCTATCTTGCCCTTTCACCTATCTCTCCACTGGTCTCCACTGAAACTGCCATGCATTGTACTTAACTGGTGTATTGTTCAGTTGATTAATGATTTATTATTTGTGAATTAATTAAATAATTAATTCACTCCACTCTCACTAGTGTATCGGTCAGTTAGACTAGATACAACTAGGTCAACTGAGTCTAACTGAGTTAAACTAAATATAACTCCATAACTACTTCTTCCAACTGTGTCATACCTCTACCACTTTAGTTCTAACTGAGTCTTACATGGAATAGCTCCAGTAAACCCTTAGAGATAGAGTAATTCCTTCTGTCATCTGTTGTGCCACATATATGCATTTAACTAAAGTGCTCCAAGAGAATAAGTTGTTGTCTAGAGTCTGATTATTATTAAGAGCTAATAATAATTGACATGCATCTATTTTTAGATCAGCGATCTATAAATAGACTTCACCCAATATTTTAAAATAGAATTTCATCTATTTTTCCAACATGATCAACCATCCACAAATAGCATCTTGAAACTTCTGAAATATGATCATCATGTCTAAAAATAGACATAGTCTAAAATAGACTTGCGCCAAAAATAGCCTACAGGCCCACTTAGTGAAGGGGACTCTTTTCACTAAGCTCATCATCTTGTTGAATTTCAAAAACCCCTCTCAACAAGATAGGGAGTATACTTCACCCCAATCCTACCTCTATGGTATTCGAATTTGCTCCTGGTGAGCGCCTTTGACAGAATATCTACATCCTGATCCTCCGTGGGAATGTACTAAAGCAACATGATCTTCCGCTGCACACAATCTCTGATATGATGATACTGGATATCAATATGTTTAGATCTATCATGAAACACAAGATTAACCAAGAGTTTAATGCAACTCTGATTATCACAATGAATCACCATGGGATCTAAATGTGAACCGAACAAACCAACCAGAATCTTCCTCATCCAGATAGCCTCACATGCAGTTAAACTTGCTGACATGTATTCCACTCTCACTGAACTGAGTGCCACGGATCTTTGTTTCCTGCTGTACCAAGAAACTGTCATAGATCCGATACCAAAAATCCCTCCTGATGTGCTCTTTCTGTCTATTGGGCTTCCTACGCAATCTGCATCCGTGAAGCCATGCAACTTAAATTCATCCGTCTGTCTGTACCATAAGCCATACTCAGATGTGCCCCTAAAATATATCAGGACATGTTTTCCTGCCTTCCAAAAGAGCTTGGTAGGCTTAACCATCACTTGTGAAAGCTCGTTCACCACATAGCATATGTCGGGTCATGTATTGACTAAATACATGAGCAAACCCACCAAGTGTCAATAAACAGTGGCATCCACTACCTCTGCCGATGTAGCATCATATTTATTCCAATTTCCTGGAAGAGGAGTGTCGATAGACTTGCAGCCTTGCATTTGAAACTTCTCTAGTATCTCGCGGGCATAATTTCCTTGAGACACAAACAGTTTACCTTCCTGCTTCCATATTTCCAATCCAACGAAATAATCAAGGAGGCTCAAATCCTTCATCTCAAAATCCTTTGCAAGATATGCCTTGCACGAGTGTATCAACTGCTCATCACATGTTAGTATTAAATCATCAACATAAAGTAAAATTATTAAAATATCACCCTCAACCACAATATGGTATAGGTTTGCATCCACCTCACTCTTGGTGAAGCCAAGGCCAGTGAAATAGTTGTCGATCTGAGTGTACCAAGCACGGCGTGCTTGTTTCATCCCATACAACACTCTTTTGAGCCTGCACACATGCGACTCGGTGCTGAAGATCTCAAATCCTTCAGGCTTCTCAATGTACACCTCTTCCTCAATGATCCCATTAAAGAACGCAGTCTTCACATCCATCTGATGAATGCGCCAACCCCTCTGCGCTGAGAGAGCAAGGATGGTCCGTATGGAAGAATATCGTACAAAAGGTGCAAACGTTTCTTCATAGTCAATCCCCTCAATCTGTGAGAAGCCCCAGGAAACAAATCTTGCCTTAAACTTCTCGATGCTCCCATCAATAGCTTGCTTTACCTTGTAGATCCATCTTGATCCTACAACTAATTTTCCCACCGGCCTTGGAACAATCTCCCAATCACTGTTTCTGACAATGGAGTCATACTCCTCCACCATGGCATCTACCCATGTGGGTTCATGCACTACTTCTTCAAAAGAAGATGGCTCTGTCACAATAAAATTGCTCATAATAGCCATGTATCCAGTATATCGGTCAGGTGACTGTCTCTGTCTGCGCTGTGATGTAGGGACTGCTACATTCTGTGCCACATCAAGCTTCAGTCTCTCAGGTTCTGTGGTACGCTTTCTACCTTGTCTGATGTTTGATTCTGCATGAGTGGACTCCTCCACTCCATGAATCTCCTCCTATGGCTGATCTACATCTAGAGGCTCAACTTTGGGAACAATAATTTCCTCCTTTGTACTACAAGAAAAAAGGACATTGGTGAGGGGTGAAAATGGTCACCATAAGCTCACTCATGCAAGTGTAGCTCCCTCTCAAGCAACAACTTCATGGATTTTACCTCATTGAATTTTATATCGCGTCGCAAAACAGTCATCTGACTGTCTTGAAAATACACTCGATAGTTATGCGGTGTTTCTGGGTACCCCACAAATATCCCAACTTCTGTAGTCAGCTCCAGCTTCTTCCTAGCATCCTTTGTCACATGAATGTAAACCTGTGAGCCAAAAATCTTCAAATGAGAAATATCAGGCTTCTTACTAGTAAAAGCTTCTCCAGGTGTACTCATGCCAAGTAATCTATGAGGACAATAGTTTTTCACATAAACCGCAGTGTTGCATGCTTCCGCCCACAAGTGGATCGGTAGGCCCTGGTCATGCAGCATTGCTCATGCAGCACCCACGATCGTTCTGTTTTTTATCTCCGTGACCCCATTCTGCTGTGGGTTATGAGGCGGTATGATTTATCTTCGAATTATTTCTTTGCTACAGAAGTATTTGAATTTTACTGAGATGTATTCACCACCATTATCGCTCCATAGAGCTTTCACTTGCTTCCCCAACTCCTTCTCCACCAATGCCTTGAACACACAGAACTTTGAGAATGTTTCACTCTTCTTCTGCATGAAGAAGATCCAGCATCTATGAGAAACGTCATCAACAAATATCACATAATACCTATTTTTTGCTATTGAATCAACCAATAATGGTCCACACATGTCTGTGTGAATTCTCTCCAGGATCACCGAAGCACGGTTATCCTTCTCATGAAAGATGGTCTTCACAAACTTACGCATTGTACATCCTTTGCACTGATTTGATTGTGCAAGAGTAACCTTGGGAAGTCTAGTAGAAATTTGATGCAAAATCTTCAAAGCGCCATGGTGAAGATGACCTAGTCCCCTGTGCCATAATTTTCCCTCATCCTAGCTCACCAATTCTTCTGCTTTTCCCACCATTGCAGCGCAGCCATCTACCTCCAGCTTGTAGAGATTATTAATTTTAACCCTTATCTTCTTGGTTTGACCCATTGTTTTATGTCGAAAGAAATAATTTCCCTCACTGAAAACAACATCATAACCCTTGTCTTCCAGCATTGCAACCAAGACAAGTTCTTCTTCAGACCTGGAACATGCATGACATTCTTCAACAAGAATGGATTACCGGACTCCCTCTCAAAGGTAATGGTCCCAATGCCAGTCACACTATACTGGCCATCATCGCCCATCTCTATATGCATCTCGAGGTCCTTCTCCTCCAAGTCACTAAACAACTCTTTGTCTCTCGTGATATGGAAAGACGCACCACTATCAAGATACCACACCGATCCCATGCAACTTGAAACCAAGCATGCGATCAAGGAAAAATCCAACTCAAATTGCGATGCTACGGCCTCTCCAGCTACAGATCTAGTAGCCTGCTTATTCTTCTTCTTCTGTGGATAGTTAGTGGCAAAATGTCCATGCTCGTGACAGTGAAAACACTTCACTTTGGAAAAATCTTGCTTCTTGCCTTTCACACTGGATTTAGAAGTATTTTTCTTCCCCTTCCATTTCCTTGCTTGGCAGCCAAAGCGCAATTCTATTCATCTTAATTCTTTGATGAATATCCATCATTGGTACCCCACCTTATCTCCTCCTACACAAGATCTGACCAAAGTCGCTCCCATCCCGGTAGTTTCTCCCGTCCATTGACAGAGTCTTCGTAGCTATGAAAACTCTTTGAAAGCCCAAGGAGAGCCAAGCTCACCAAGTCTTCATCATCAACAGTAACCCCCAAACTTACCAGTTCATCCCTACAGTGGACAAAGTTCGTGAGGTATTTTGGAATACTGTCGCCTTTCTCCATTTTTATTTTTCTCAGCTTGTCTTTAAGCACCAACTTCCTCTTCTCACTTCTGCTTTGGAACAAGTCTGTCAAAGGCTTCCAAATTAAGAATGGAGTGGATTTCCCATGAAGCCTGGACATAATATGGTCCTTCACACCTTCCAACAGAATCCTCCTCGTCTTTGTTGTCTTCTTTTGCCATGCATCAAGTAATGCAACATCGCTAGATCCCAGCTTAGGAACATCGCTATTGATGAACTCTTTCAGCCCATTATCCTCCAGCACTGCCTCCATCTTGTCCTTCCAAGCTATGTAATTCGAGCTTCCATCAAGGGCATACTCCAATATCAACCCATTGAAAGACATTTCAATGTATACTCTATTTCTGCACCAAGAGTCTTCTGTAGCAAATTCAAATTGTCCACCAGCACAAACTCACTACACAATTGCAATCTTCAATCAACAATGCTTCGATACCATGTAGAAATTATATGCACTAAGCATGCATATGTCCAAGATCCACCTGATCTCACATTTAACTTTATGCAAGACACTGAATCTATTCCACTTGTTAATCTTTTGCAGAAAAATTAATTGCACACACATGTGAAGCATAAACACAAATTGCCAATCGCACATAACACATTTTTTAACCAGGAAATCCTAAAGCTGAAAAACTCAACTATATATTATGTAACATGGAGATCATATGACAATCTCATACAAACATACAAAGCTTATCATAATCTCTCAGTACAGTACAATTGTCATACACTAATCAGGACCAATCAGTACTACCCTGCCTCCACTGCGCAATATCTGCTGAAGAATTTCTCTGAATGAATTTGAATTACTCCATCCTTCACTGCAGAATCCTCATTGGCATCTCCACTAAGTGTGTGATGCAATCAATTCATCACTATAGTCACAACAGATAGTCTATCTTGCCCTTTCAACTATCTCTCCACTGGTCTCCATTGAAACTACTATGCAGTATAGTTAACTACTGTGTTGTTCAGTTTATTAATGAGTTGTTATTTGTGAATTAATTAACTAATTAATTCACTCCACTCTCACTAGTGTATGAATCAGTTAGACTAGATACAACTAGCTCAACTGATTGTAACTGAGTTAAACACTGAGTTAAACTAAATACAACTCCATAACTACTTCTTCCAATTGTTTCATAACTCTACGACTTGAGGTCTAACTAAGTCTTCCATGCAATAGCTCCAGTAAACCCTTAGGAATAGCGTAATTCCATCTGTTAGCTGATGTGCCACATCTGTGCACTGAACTGAAGTGCTCCAAGAAAAAAAGTTGTTGTTTAGAGTCTGATTATTATTAAGAGCTAATAATAATCGACATGCATCTATTTTTTAGATCACGATCTATAGATAGAATTCGCCCAATATTCTTAAATTAGAATTTCATCTATTTTTCCAACTTGATCAACCATCCACAAATAGCATCCTGCAACTTCTAAAATATGATCATCATGTCTAAAAATAGACATAGTCTAAAAATATACTTGCACCAAAAATAGCCTATGGGCCCACTTAGCGAAGGCAAATCTTTTCACTAAGCTTATCATCTTGTTGAATCTCAACATTATTTACATTATAATATGAGAAATATTAATTACAATGAATACTCAATTTATTTTTTTGTCTCAAATCACAACTTTTCCATCATTAGCCACAGGAAAGTTCCTCTATTTTTATAATACATAATGAGGATTAAAAAATAAAACATTTGAGAAAAGGAATGACCTGAGAATCAAAGAATCTCATGGCATTCTTTCCTAGTTAATATAAATACCATATCCTCAAATGGAAAACCCAAGATTTCTATCTTTGTAACTGACTAATTAATTTGGGAGCAACTTCACACACTTGTCATAAGGGTCGTGGTTAAAAAAAATCCTCTATAAACAAGATTCATTCATTAAATGAATAAAAAATAGTAATCAAACATATTAATTTTTTTTGTGGCTCATCATTATAACCTACTACTAATCCAACATAATAGCTTCATGAAAAATAAGAAATAATTTCATTTCATTGAAAGGGAAAATTATTACACTTATCTGATTCATGTAATCTTGTTAGAAACTAAAAAATGGAGAGCCACTCTCCACCAAACTATAAGATTTACTACACTATAGTTTTCTTGTAGTTGGACAACCTTAACCCATATAAGATTCCTTGGGAGGAAGCTTCACTTTGTGTTCAACAAGTTCAAATCAAGGTAAAGGACATGAAGGCCACTTTCCTTCACATTCAAGAAATTGGGATTATACCTTCCAACTATTGATCATGGTTATATTAACTCTCAAAGTATTACCACAATTAATGAATCACATTACACATTACACATTGTTGTAGTTCATTACTACAAACTACTAAAATATGTAATGTAGAAACTTCATGAAACTATGAAAAGTATTATCATTTCATTTAAATAGAAAATAATTATACTTATTTGAGTCACAAAATATTCCTAGAAACTAAAAAAATGAGAGCCACATTTCACCCAACCATAGTCTAAATTACACTGTAAGGTTGTGATAGCGGGCTAGCCCTAAGCAAAATCTAATTCCTTCAGAGGAATTTGTGCTCAGTGTTCAATAGATTCAAATCATGGTAGAGGAAATCAAGGTTGTTTTCCTTCGCATTTAGAAAGGCAAGATTCTAACTTTAAACCACTAAGCCCAGGCCTATTAACACTAAAATTATGGCACCCATGGGCCACACAACAAAAATGTAATCCTTCACTAATATAACTATTATAAATATTTCTCAAATATTCCTTATTCTCAATTCCTTACCATTCATAAAAATATCCTAGCCCCCCAACTCAAACTAAATTATTTCAAACTATTTCCCTTATCCCATTAAGTAACCTTACATATTCCATACATAATTGCTATGAATTAGAGGGTTCTTTACCAACCCTTGATCAGAGTCATTAATTCATTCCAACATGTTTTACATTTTTATATGTACATGTTTGATTGGTGCATTGGCACACACTCACTATTTTTCTCACACATAATCACATTCCATAATTGTTGTGTGTTTATCTCCATATGCACGCATGTGCACATGCTCACACTACTCAACCCCATTCACACTCATAGTATGATATTATAGGGTCCCTCCCTTGGTTGTATGGTTAATTAGGAGTCCCCAGAATAAGTACATATCCCATACCTCTAGAATAATTCAGTGGAAAAACCCATTCCTTCCAATAATTGTTGGTAGTTAGATAGTTCAACTACCAAACAATAAATCTACACATTTAATTCAATTATGATAGGAAAATTCCAAAATCCCCCTCATATCTTTCCTTTGGAATTTATGAAACTTTTTGGTAACTTTACTCTTTATATTTCACAATATATTAAATAAAAATGCATATTACATCAAATAAAATTTGTGATGTTATCCATGTTCTCCATTCCAATATTATTAATCTTAATTCCAAATCACAAATATTAGATGTTAATTCTCTCAATTAAGCTTGTTTGTAATAACATGTAATAAGGTGTAGTGTTCATATTGATTAAAAAATGATTATGACAAAGTGTTATTGTGCATATCCTTTCTATTATTCTCCAGTATGATATTAGAGAAATAAAATTTAGGAAACAAGAAACATGTGTGAAGATTCTTCGAGCCCACACAATAATGAGGAGTGTTATTGTGCATCTCTTTTATTTTATTCTCTTATATGATTGCAACGACAATCACTCTACAATACAACATAGAGGGATATATTGTTATGAAGTGCTAAATAATATATTTATAATGATAAAACATAATGGTGGCTCAATTAAAAAGTGATAAAAAAAATGAAAAAATAAAACTAATAAGTCGAATCAATGAAATTGTTATTAATTTTTTTGATTGATAAAATTACAAACAATTTATGTAGATATCACATTAAAAGACATTTTATTTTGAGGTGGTAACTCAAAAAACTTGATTGATTTTCCATTAATAAACCACAAGCATATAGGCAATGAGTTCATGACCTTTCATATTAACCTCCAAGGTATGTTGTCTCTTCCTACTCTAAGGTTTCATATTTCTCATATTTGCATACTTAAAAAATGTTCACAATTCACCAAATTCTTAACGATTATGTATTTGAAATTTCTCTCTTGATCCAAAGGGATGTTAGTGATCCCACACACCATTCTAAAAATTTCAAAATTTTCTATTCTAATTTCTTTCATGAATATTTCTCTAGTTTTCTAATTTGTGGAACAATTCCTTTGATGAATAGTCTTCGCACCTACATGATATCAAATCAAATGATATTTTTTTCTCATGTGTTTGGCTTAACCATGTAATTTTGGATTCTTGGCCAGAATAGTTAACAAAATATTTTTTATCACAAGAGGAGTAGAATTTAGTTATTTTTCCTACAAGTGTTCAAGAATTTCCCTAAGCTAAACAATATTCTTTGTTGCTTCTATATATGGCACATACTCTACCTTTTTAGTTGAATCTGTTGGAGCTTACTATTTGCATCACCTCCAAGAGACAAATGCTAATCTAGGACTTATAAGATATCCTAAAGTAAATACTCCATAATCTTTGTCTCTGCCAAAGTATGAAACAAAATATCCAATCAAGTTGAACTCATCCACCCATGAATGCTTGAATCAAAAGTCTTGAGTGCGTTTCAAGTACTTTAAAAATATTTGTGCAATAGAATAATGTGTGCCTTAAATATTCTGCATAAATTTGGAAATAATTCCAAATGAAATACATGGTCTAGGGAGGGGGATAACACTTCCTGTAAGCTGTATGTATTTGGTTATAGCCTCAAATTCATTCCCTTATTTTGATGCGAGCTTCATACTAGGTTTTATTGAAGAAGATTAAGGATTTCATTCACCCATAAAAAACATGTTAAAAAAATCTCCAATTTACTTCTTTTCAGAGAGAAATATATAATTTATATGTTGGGTCGCTTAAATCCCAAAATAGTAGTGAAGGTGTCTCGAATCTATCTTCTCAAAGTATTTCTTCAACTCTCTCTTTATGGATGCAATATAGTTTTCAATGTTTCATGTTATTAATAAATCATGCACATAAAGATCAAGTTATAGAATTATTTTGGAAACATCATCAACTAATGGAGTTGCATAATAATATTAGAGTGTTTGAAATTCAATTTTAGAAGATTCTAGTTAAGGTTTCATACCTAGATCTTGATGCTCATTTTAAGCCATATAAGTACTTTATAAATTAACATACCTTTTTTTCTTCTCCATTTACAACAAACATTTTAATTAAGCGATGAAAGAATTTTCTTTGAAGTATACATTAAAAAAATTAGCCTTCACATCTATTTGATGAATTTTCCATCCATTATGATCTACTAATGCCAAGATAATCTAGATGGTGGCCGATTTTTCTATGGGGGAAAAATTCTCTCCATAATCAACACCATCTTTCTATGAAAACCATTTTTCCATGATCCTTACTTTATGCATTTTAAATGTGTGATCTAAATTTTACCTATTATTATAAAATCACTTGTAGCGAGTTGTTTTGGTTTTGAATGGAGCGTCCACTAACTTCCATCCTCTATTCGTCATGAAAACATAATACTCCCTATACATTGCTTCTTTCCATTAATCATGAGAAATAACTTCTTTAAAAGAAGTTTGTTCAATTTAAAAACATAAATTCAATTCATAATCACATAAAATATTGTTGGGCCTCATATATGCCCATGTTTTCGTCATGAAATATCACTATTTATACCCTAAAAATCTAGGTTTTTAACCCATTGCATACCCTAATTACATCACGTGTCGTCAAATACTCTCTATGGCTGATTATCGTTATTTTTCTTTAATTATTTATGATTAAATACGACTATGCCATGCTTTACTCATGACGGCGTTGCTAAGTACATTTATCACAGGGTTGCATTTCCAAAATCCTCCACAAGCTAGTTAAGTACGAGAATGCATAATTTAGGGCGTTGACATGTTCAGCGTGATTCTGGAGAAACAGATAGAGGTTATTATAAAAACAATGTTATAATACCTTTCCATAACTTTGATTTCACCCAAATCACTCATATGGGTCTCTAGAAGGAAATTAACTAATTTGACCAAACTTGTAATAAATTCTAAACTGCCAACGCCGACCTTGATTTTCATGAAGCTGAAGGATAATGAAGAAATTATAGGACATGAATTTTTTTCCCATTATAGCATATTTATTACACCTAAAAAAATTTTGCGAAATATCTTACGGTTTGGGAGATATTCCCTGTTCTTTAAGGCAAATTTATGTAAAATTCAGAATTTCCAGATTTGTCAAAATCTCCCAAAAAACCATGTTTTGGATTTTTTGTGAATGCTCTTACCTTGGTGGCATCAAAAATATTTTCAAGCTTGGATCTATATTTATTATGACCACTAGCTTCCAGAATTGATTTTGTCTTATCTCCATGGCTACGTATGGAGTGTTGTTAAGCATGCATCTTTGAATAGACACTGCAATCAGATTTGTACAAACTAAGTTAGAATAGTGTGATTTGATTATCATGGATCATTTCATATTTTGTAGTTCTCACACAATCTATAAAGTTTGCATCCAAATAAGTTTAGAGGTGTCCCAAATTTATGAGTGTTTGAGCTATTGCTATCAAGTGTAACTTCATTTTTAAAACAAAAATGCTTCTCGCATGACTTGTAGCCTGCATTGATTTGATCTATGGAATGACGTGGTGATATATATAGATATGAATTATCTTTCTCAGCATCTTATACCTTATGTAAGTTCACATCACAAGTGTGGCAAGGGCCCACCACAACTTGGGAAGTTTTATTTTTTGTAGGTAGAACTTTATTTTCGCTGTGTAATCCTTTAATTCATTCTGATTTTTTATGATATGTTTGCTTAAATTACATTTTTACCTAACTGAATGGTGTAATATGAGTTTTATTATCGACATATGGTTGTGTTCTAGCATATTGGGAGTTGTCTCTCATTCTGGTATGATCTGTGACTTCATAGAACTCACTGCTAATCCCTACCTGTTAAATATTTGAATCATTTATAGAGAGCACCGAGATCCTCATCACCATGAATCCATATGAGACCATTGGATGGATGTTTGAATCAATCGAATAACGGAGTGATCCCTTTGTTCTATTTGCAAATGCTGAATGTGACAAGTTGATTGGATAAACACAGATATAGCATTTTAAATCTGGTTTATAATCTTCCACAAAGTTGAATGATAACAATTTCGAAATTATTTGTGCTATAAGGGATCGAAGACTCGGAATTAAAATGTGTTATTAGTCACTCCAGATCAATCTTATTACATTTAACAAGTGTCATTTAATAAATTGGTTTAAACATCGTTGTTTCAAATTAATTAGGGCATGTTTGTAATGTGAACAATGAAAATGTAAGTGGCAGTGAGGTTGATTTCGAAATATCTTCAGGAGATTAAAAAAATTTCCATACTGTTGAGGAGGTAAATCCCCTCTGCGGACAGAGGCGATCCCCACTAGCCCAGCAGGGGTCTAGCAACAAACAAACAATGTCATGACGCAGGTTCCTAATTACGAATGAAAAGGCTGGAATAGAAGCCTACCTGGATTCTAACGCTAGGATCTGAAGAAGAAGCGTCCCTGTTCCTCAACCTCGGCAGATCACAATCCCTCCACGATCTCCGCGGATGAACACCTGCACACAGAAGAAACGAACAGATACAAGCATAGAAACCAGCATACGTAACTAAACATCAGTCAGAAAGGACATTACTCGCATTAACATGATGGAGAACGGAGTGGAACCATAATCATAATCATCTATTAAATAACCAGCGAAGAGAGATTACAACCAAGTTCTGACGTCGCGGTCTCCTTCGGACGGGTTTCCAGTCGTCTACGTCTCGCAAAGCTTGCCAAGGAAAGGGAAAACCTCTCCAGAGTCTCGTGACAATGGTCTCCTTACTTGAGTCAGCCTTAAGGGAAAGAGAGGATGCTTTACAACACAAAGGCTCTTGGGAATATGGAGATTCAGAGCTTAGGCACTTCAAGACTAGCTTGCCATTGATTTGAGCAAGCTTTTATAGATGGGGAAGGAGGAGTTGGGATCCCTATTATTAGGGGATTGGCCCTATCAACAAGGAAGGTTCCATAGGAGGTGGAAAAACCACTTCCCTCCATAGAACTCCCACAGCCAACCTCCCAACTCAAGATAGGTGATGGTTTGTGAATTTGTTAGAACTCAACTCCCGCCATCCATATTTAAAAAACAACTCCCAAATTGGGTGGAGCGACTACGGCTCTATGACAGAGCGCCAGGTGGCGCGACCTCTTTGCATTAATTTCCCCATTGGCGCGAGTAATGAACTGCTTGCCCGCGCCAATGCTAAAAGGGCTGTTTTTTATGACTTTTGCAAGGAGATGTCTCAAGGGCAAATAAAGCTCATGTTCAGAGGGATGCATTGATGATGATTTCAAGGCATGACAATGTTCACAGGTCACAGAATGGGTCCTCCATTGTGCGGGATGGGGAATGGTAAGGACGGTGACAAATTACTGTGTAACAGATGCCCCCTAAAGTATGAGGCCCGAGAGGGAGAGGGGTGAAATGCTTTATGAGAACATGTTCAACTGAAGGCCCGCCGTCGGAAAACCTGCGCAGAAAGATACAACTGATATCTCAAGTACATGATGTATAAGAGGTATGGACGCAGCCATCCGAAACAGAGTATGCTATAATCCGGATCCAGGGTATGGGCGCAGCCATCCAACTAAGATCAAATAAATAGACTCAGGTATGGTCGCAGCCATCCAATCAGTGAGTCATGTACATAATGATAATAATCCACAATCGCAGCCTGGATTACAACAGACACAATCCAGGGTCTTGCGCTCCATCTCGACCCAACAAAGTACAAGTTCAAGCATGTGAATATGTGAGCTGAAGACGAACATGCAAGAACATCGTCGGATTACCAACCAATGATGAAAGCTGTTAACCGACGCGAGAGAAACTACCAATAATGACAATGGTCCCCAAGGTACTACAGGTACAATCTACGGCGTGCGAATAAATGAACTGACGTCGAACACCCGCAAAATCACTCGATCGGAGGCCAATGATGTAAACCTCTCGTCGAATGCGACGAACCTGCCATTGAGGCATGCAGGCTCCAAGGTACCATAAGGAGTCTCTAGACCAACTTCCTGGATAATGAGTTGATGTCGACGGGAAGTGACCTTGATCGAAGGTGGGCCATAATGATTCCCACATCATCGACACGAGACAGAGGAACATGATGTTTTGTTGTGAATCAGGATCGTATGAGAAACAGAGGAAGGTTGATATTTGCAGAGGCCAACTTCTCTTGAACACATGAATGGCACGACAATGGACTTGGCAGTATTTGACATCAACGGATCAGAGGTCATGGTGACGAGGCAGTGAACAGATGAGAGGTCAAAAGAGATTACCCAAACCCATGGAGGCAAAGTGAAGCAACGAGATGAGATGTCCCCAACCCGACACGGATGCAGACAAGTGCCATGTTCAAGAGTGACATACTGCCGACGAGAATGACGAAGGTTCCATTTTCCCCCCACCATTTCTGGCGAGTACCCCAATTATTTTTTATAACAAGCTTGAAGGGGATAGCATATGCTTGTAATATAAGTCCGCCCTTCGGGCGAATCCATCCTAGTGCATTTAACGAGTCCTAGGAAGGAGAAACTCGAAGAACGTCATTTCGACTATATCCGATGTCATCAGGGTTTAACGAGTCTGACAAAGGAAGAACTCGGCATCTTTTCATGTTTAGAGAGTTTGAAAAGACAGCTGAAAAGAAAAATCCACAAGTCCCTTTTCGTAAATAGTCCCCCAGATCCGAAAAGGTAGAGAACAATATCCGGGAAAACCTCCTAGTCGCGATAGGCTAGGGTATTCCTTTTTCGTAATCAATCCATCCCAGCCCGAAAAAGGGTTAAACTTATACTGGGTGGATTTCGATTCGTTTACATTTTAACGAGATCGAAACGACAAGGGCCTCGGCGATCTTTTCATATTTAGAGAGTCAGAAAAGAGCTGAAAGATGACTCCAGAGTGACTTTTTCGTGTATTTACCGAGTCCGAAAAAGTATAAAATACAACTCGTGTCCATCTTTTTTAAGTCGCAAAAACCTGCTGCTGCACATACCAAGCAAGCGTAAAATCCATTTTCGACATAACATATGCAAATATTTGACAAAAATAACTTTTAAAGCTCATTTAACGTCGAAAAAGTTATAAATAAGTCTAATTGGTAAAAAACTGAAATTACTTTTTACTATTTACCTTGTGGAAAGCAACAGTGGTCCTTTTGGAACAGAATCTTCTGACGGTGATTGCGACCAATCCAGGCAACCATTCAGCTTCTCGTCTGTCACAGGTAATAGGCACTCCTTAGCTCTTCATTTCCATACATTTTTTAATGGTTTTCCTTTAGAAATCAACTTTGTGTGGCCACTTTTAAAATTTTAGGGCCGGGTCCAGTGGCGCGGGTATCGGGCACGGACCCGCGCCACTGAGCTCTTTTTACTAAAGGGCTCGCGCCACATGGCGCGATTGTTAGCGAAACAGCTGCGCCAGCGGCCGAACCTAATTTTCGCCTAAAATTCCGGTATTTACACCAAATTTCTTGAAATTTGAAGCTCACCAAAGATCTAATCAGGGGTTTTTGACCATATGAATGCAGATAACCACTCAAAATGGCAATCGAATGGAAGGAACGAGAGCACGGAGATGAGGATGAAGAGGCCATGCAAAGCCAAGCTTGCATGAACGCTCTTAGAGACTGTGGATTGAAAAAGTTCTTCCTCACGCCATGTTTACGAGCTCAGCCCGAGCTCCTCCAATATCTAATCAGCATCTGGGATGAAAACGAACAAGTGTTCAGGCTACGAGACCAGGTGTTAGAATTGGAGGTCACTGACATTTATTTCATTACTGGATTGTCCCGTAGAGGTCTAATCCCTGTACTGACTGGGAGCAGACCATCCGGGGAAAAGATGGAACAGGTAATGGCGCGGGTGTGCCGAGGGGCACAAACAGGATCAGGAAGCAGGAAGGTATACATCCCCACCATCCCTGATCTAGCACTGAGAGTAGTTCTCCACACCATTACGCGGGCTGCTGGGTCGCAGGCTCCGCACGAGGCCATGAAGACTCAACTCCTGTTAGCCTCAGAATGCATGGGTCCCCTACTGTTCAACTGGGCAGAAGTAGTAACCATCAACATGAAAAGGCAGCTCACAAAGTGCAAACAGGGGAAACTGAAGCAGTTCGGGTATGGTTCCATCTTGGTATCGTTCATTCTGGAACGCATACCAATCTTCCAGGGCCAAGGGGCTGCAGTGGCGAGTCCGATACCACGAGAGCCGCGAATGGCTCGCTGGGCAGCACTGATGCCCAGATCTGGAGGTGGCCAACAGATGTCCTGGAGGCCAGAGTTCTTTAGGTGGCTACGGCGCCAACTGATCGTCGTGGAAGATTGGCCCTATTCGGGAACTGACTTTGACTTTACTGGGGACCCAGATCTCCCACTACCAGAAGGAGATGACTGGGACGAGGAGCTGGGTAAGACCTCATATTTTTGATTTTATGTTTATATGTGTTTTTTGTTAATACACATTTGTCTTAACACAGTTATATATGCATGCAGATGTAGGACCTGAGAGACCAGCCAGGAAGTCTCCAATCTCCCGGAGGACACAACTCGCCCCTGAGATCCAGGGAGAAGGCACCGGAGGAGATGAACTGATCCAGAACCTCGAGGGAATCGCCCACGGGATCCCAGACTATGCCCGGTTAGCAGACGTACCGATGGCATACCAGCGCCACACGGTGGGAGTTCTGAATCGAATCCACCGAATCCTGAGGCGCCTAGTGCGTGCAGTGACGTGCTATCATGAGCACCATGCGGATTAGTCCTTAGGATTTATACCACACCTGTTTTTGAGAGACATAGCGTCTCCAGATGTATTAAGACGACTATGTATATTTTTTGAGTTTTACGTGATGTACACTGTGCAAACATTTCGACACACATATATATATATACATATGACTATTTTGGATGGATCTTTATTTACATGTGATGATGTTTTCTATATGTCATGCAAATTTCTAATACAGATGTAATCTAATGTATCAGTTACATAACAAACGACCCAATGAGAAATGTATTCACACAATGTATCTAATCACACATTTCATTTTTACGCAAGCTTAAAGGCACACATGAACACACACGTATGCAAACTATGCTCGGAATGAGGAAGACGGGCATGCCCCCCAGCATGATGTCTCAATTCGAGGTGCATGCCCCCCAAGATTCAGTCCATTGAAAGTGGAGTGAAGGTTCAAAACAAAAAGTCGAATTGAACATGCTTGTGTTTCATTATTTTAACGAGGTTGACACACCTAAAAGAACTGTCCTCAAGACACCTTGTTTCATGGTTTAAGGAGCTTGACACAAGACAAGGAACGCTGCTCCGACAACCTTGTTTCATTTTTTAAAGAGCTTGACCCAGGGAGGAAACCGTGCTCTAACCGACTTACATCAAAATGAACCAGAAGGCGGTGCTTCCAAGAGTTCCACTCCTGATGGAAGGGAAACATCCTGGAAGTCAGGACCCAATGCCCCCAGCACATTATGCACAACGGCATCATCACTGAGCACAGGCACGGGGTAAGTAGCCACATAGTTGACATGCGGGGGGGCAGAGACAACAGGTGGATAAAAACCAGGAGGGGGTGATGGCGGACCAGTTGCCACATTAGGACCAAAGAATGACAGCTGATCAATGGTCACGATCCTTCCTTCATGCGGAAAACAGGCCACACGAAAGAGGGAGGAGACGAGCGCTCCCATGGCATAGGTGTAATCGCGCCCCAAAAGCAGATTGAAATCCAAGGGGCCTGGAACGACCATTACGTCCATATGGACGGTTTTGCCTCCCAAAGTAACAGGTAACCTTGGAAGGATCCCTAACGGTTGACTCGTTCTTCTATTGAATGTCAACAGATTCTGCGTAACGGGTGCAAGCGACGGCGAACCGAAAGCTCGCCAGGTAGTTGAAGACAGAATACTAACAGAGGCACCTTCGTCTATAATGGTGCTGGGTACAACCAGACCAAGAGCCTGTACTGTGATCTCGAAAGGCACATAAGATGGAAGGCGGAATCCTGCAAATCGATTCCAGTCAAAGGAAGCGACCAAACTACTCGGAGGGGCTACCATCGACAAGCGAAGGTCTTCCCCTGATGTTATGGTAGAAGAAGCATCCTACATGACCTCCATCTCGAAGGCAGGAGGGACATCCTCTGGAGCCTCCATCATGGGAGGCGGAGGAGGGGCTTCTTGAAGTACAGGGACAGGAGAATCTTTCTCCAAGTCTGAAGAATCTGAAGAGATCAGAAGGACATGGGGGGTGTGAGATCCACTCTCGACAGAAAAGACCTGGTGCACCGCGGACGGGGCCAGTTCAACCGATCCGACGACCAATGGTTGGTCGGGGACGGATTCGTGAATTTGAATTTCTGGGGGAGTGGGATCGACCAAGGATGACTCTTGACCAATCATAGGATCAGCTGGCGGAGGACTCAAAGAAAGCCGATTATAACCGGGTGGAAGGCGTGGGGTAGAACCGGCTGGGTTGTCCAAGACTTGCTTGGCTTCATCCATATAAGGACAAAGGTGAATGGCATGGTGCCCTTCACACAACTTACAGGGATTGGTGATCTTACCCTGCTTCTTAGAGTTCTTATCAACAGCAGCTGAAGATGTGCCCTCAACTTGACTCCCGGAAGCCAAAGGCAACGGTGGGCGGCCGTTGGACCATACTTCGAGCACCTTGGAAATGCCAGGGCAGTCTCGAAGAAAATGGTCTCCCGTGCACAACAGGCAAGGGAACTTGACTTTCCGTGGAGGGTTGGAAGGTTTATCAAGAGGAGACATCTCAGAGGTAGTAGCTGCACATTTAGCCTCTCGCTTATCAGACTTCTTCTTCTTTGTCTTCTTCTTCTTCTTCTTAGCCACCTGGTTACTTGAATCCAGACTTTCACCAGGCGAAGTAGAAGATGAGGACGCAGAAACAGGCGAAGAAGGGGAGAGGTCCACCTTGGAATCAACATGAGGTCGTTCAGGTGGAGGAACTGATTGAACAGTAGTGGAAACATTCGGGACAACAGAGGTTGAGAACAACCAAACAGGCAACCCAACAGTTAACCCAGGAAGGGACAACGTCGCCATGTAAGGAGCACCAACATTTCCAAAAGGAGGAAAATGACCAGGATTCCCTTCTGAGGGGATTCCTTGGTTGGTGAACTCTGAAAAAGTTGCCATCAAAACTCAAAACCACACACGGGATGAAAAAAGAGTTAAGACACACGATCAAACGGTCAACAAGCAATGTCTAAACGAGTGTGTAATCGTGGGCGATTAATTTTACCACATTGGAAAGTAAGAAATTCTACCGTTTCATATTTTAAGAGTCGAGAAACGATAAAAAGATGACTCTATCTCTTTCAGAGTTGACACAAGCGTGAAAGGACAAGCGCTTGACGGTCTTTTCAAGTTTAGGGAGTCAGAAAAGACCAAATGACTGCTCGGGAAAAACTAGGCACAAAGGGTGTACCAAATATCCGTGAACTGCAATATACACCTTGGTTTCAATAATGAAACAGAAATCGACCAAGGACTTTCCGTACGTGCAGGTAGTCTCCCCGAATGCTGTGTTCGGTGTATCACGGGTATAGGGCGGCAGACTCGGCTTCCTGTGGATAAAGTATTGAAAACCTATGGGGGTCTCCCTTTATATACGCGACGGTACGGGGAGCACAAGTCCGTACTAGCGCTGTCTAAAGCCAACAGGCGAACGACAGCTGCTAGGTTTAACGACGCCGGAACACGTCTCTAGCCTAGACCTTCTAAATATGTTTCGTTAAGTTCCAATGCTGCCTTAGGTTAATTGAATAAATTTTACGGTTGATCTTCAATTAAGTTTCAATTTCCAGGCCCTATCGTATGTAGTGTCTCCTAAATGCAAAGCTATATGCCACAATGCAACATTTCGTTCGATGAAAACTAATTAGAGAAGAGTTGAGAGCTTTTATACAAACGAAATGAACGGAAACCAAACAAAGAGCTCTATAATGCAACTAATGCAATTGACAACTTTTCATTCAAAACACTAATCACTAGCGATATGGAAAAGATTGTAATTTGCACTAATTAACAAAAGCAAAGAGATTTTTTTTTTTGATTTTCAATGTTTAATGGCTAATATGCACTAATCAAACTTGAAAATGAATGGAGCAACTTGAGAAATGATATCCAAGAGAGTGAAACAAACACACTTCACTCACCAACACAAGCAATCAGATTCCCAAATCGACCGAAGTCTCTCAAAGCAAAGGAAAGACTCAAAGGCTTCCAATGGACCGTGTGATCTAGGCTCAAAGCAAGACCAAACGAGTTTCGAATGAAGAAATGAACAATCACCCAAAAATCATGATGAAACAATGAACAACTACTTAGAGAATGTGGAGAATCAATCAGATAGTTGACAGGACAATCCAAACACCAAAACTCCCAAGGAGGGCTCGATGCACTAAGCCACTAGATGACCTAGGGCTTGAAAAGTGAAATCGGTAGATAAAAGCAAACAACCCAAGGACAGAGGTGAATTCTCAGCCAAACAAGACTCCAACACACTTAGGCAGTCGGAAAATCAGGAAGAAAAACACTGGTCAACTTCAGAGAGCTCAGAAATGAGAAATCTCAAAAACTTACAGGGGTGGCGCGACTGTAAGAGTGAAACTGGCGCCAGAAGGCAAGTGGCGCGGGTTTTACAAAGGAAACATGCGCCAAGTGGCGCGACTGTCGGGTTAAAAACCGCGCCAGTCGAGTTTCTCAGCAAAAATTAAAAATAAGCCACTCCAGAAACAGACCAATGCAAGCTAAGCAATCCAAGAAGCAAAAACACACAAAAAATCCAACCCAGAAGGTTCATCAAGCAAGGAAAAACAAGATACAAACGGCAAGGCAAGACAAAGACTCCAAGTCGTTCAGTCTGCAAACCAAACCGGAGGTCGACTGAAGTAGCGTTGATCTACTCCGCTAATGCAAATCAGAAGCATTTCGAAGGCTATCTGGCTGTACTTCAGGCTCCGTCTAAAGTTTACAAATCAAACAACAAGCCGGATCCCCAGCGGAGTCGCCAATTTGTTGAGGAGGTAAATCCCCTCTGTGGACAGAGGCGATCCCTACTAGCCCAGCAGGGGTCTAGCAACAAACAAACAATGTCATGACGCAGGTTCCTAATTACGAATGAAAAGGCTGGAGATAAGAGCCTACCTGGATTCCAATGCTAGGATCTGAAGAAGAAGCGTCCCCGTTCCTCAAGCTAGGCAGATCACAATCCCTCCACGATCTCCGCGGATGAACACCTGCACATGGAAGAAACGAACAGATACAAGCGTAGAAACCAGCATACGTAACTAAATGTCAGTCAGAAAGGACATTACTCACATTAACATGATGGAAAACGGAGTGGAACCATAATCATAATCATATATTAAATAACCAGCAAAGAAAGATTACAACCAAGTTCTGACGTCGCGGTCTCCTTCGGACAGGTCTCCAGTAGTCCACGTCTCGCAAAGCTCGCCAAGGAAAGGGAAAACCTCTCCAGAGTCTCGTGACAATGGTCTCCTTACTTGAGTCAGCCTTAAGGGAAAGAGAGGGTGCTTTACAACACAAAGGCTCTTGGGAATATGGAGATTCGGAGCTTAGGCACTTCAAGACTAGCTTGCCATTGATCTAAGCAAGCTTTTATAGATGGGGAAGGAGGAGTTGGGATCCCTATTATTATGGGATTGGCCCTATCAACAAGGAAGGTTCCATGGGAGGTGGCAAAACCGCTTCCCTCCATAGAACTCCCGCAGCCAACCTCCCAACTCAAGATAGGTGATGGTTTGTGAATTTGTTAGAACTCAACTCCCGCCATCCATATTTAAAAAACAACTCCCAAATTGGGTGGCACGACTACGGCTCTATGATAGAGCGCCAGGTGGCGCGACCTCTTTGCATTAATTTCCCCATTGGCGCGAGTACTGAACTGCTTGCCCGCGCCAATGCTAAAAGGACTATTTTTTATGACTTTTTCAAGGAGATGTCTCAAGGGCAAATGAAGCTCATGTTCAGAGGGATGCATTGATGATGTTTTCAAGGCATGACAATGTCCACAGGTCACAGAATGGGTCCTCCATTGTGCGGGATGGGGAATGGTAAGGACGGTGACAAATTACTGTGTAACACATACACATATGTGTCATTCAATTATTACATTCTGATTTGAACATTGTTGGTTTGGAGATTATTTTTCTGTGACATTGTAAGTGTAATTCTGAGTAGTATTAGGGTGAGGATTGAGGTCTTGTTTATAGAGTATTGAGATGCATCCAAATTCAATTTTATCATTTCTTGAACAATGTGATTCTAGTTTGGTTGGTCAATTCCGTTGCCGTAAGATTTATACTACTTTTCTCATCAACGACATATTGGGATTTAATAAGAATAGTCTGAGTTATGTAGATATTCTACCTTGATTAAGTGCCTATAGAATCTCAATTGTTTTGATTTATAGTCTCTTCAATTCAAGGATTGAGTGTCTTTTGTATTAGGACTCCAGAGCTTAGATAGATTAAATAGTTCCCATTTAATTGAAATATTTAAGGAGTGTTGCCAAGTGTGAATTTCATATCTTCATTAGCACTATGAACAATATGGTTGAAATATAAGTTTCCATTTTTAAGGTAGTTTTCATTTAAACGAGTGGATACCTGTAGCTTTCTTTTTAAAAGAAATTTTTTAGTATAGTGTGTGTAGGATTTGTTGGATACTGAATCTGTTAATAATGGAACTAGCAGTGTGACTTGTTTTCATTAGAAAAGTAGACTGTTGGTTTGTCCAAATTTTAATTAGATTGCTTGAGCTTAGTATTTAAAAGAGTGAAGAATTTAATTCATGTTGAATGAAAATTAAAATAGTAGCATAGTCTTTCAGTGCATTTTTTTTACAATAACATTTCACAGATTCATTTTCTTCTCATTTCTGACAACAAAATTAGGCTTTGATTGAATTTTTCAAGATTTGATAATTGAGATTGCTTCTAGGAGTGTCCAAATATTAAATATTGTGTCTGCATATTAGTTAAATTTGAGATATCAAAGTTTATTAATCCTAGTTGATTAAGTCTGTGAGGCAGTTAATTCATATTAGGCCTTAGCAAAAGCATGTTTTATCTATGGTTGAAACATTGAATTTCGCGTGTAGTTTCTCCTGTTCTAGGGTTTGAATATAAGTACATATTTTGAATGTAAGAATGAGTTTCAATTACAAGTAGATTAGGTCTTTTAATTCTTTGAGAGTGTAGATTGTAGAAGCACAAAATTAGGGTTTGAATTTTGAATTACTGAGTTGATGTGTGGAACTCCTATTAATTTAGGGTTTTCAATTCCAAGTGAAGTTTTAGGGTTTAATTCAAGATTGATTCCAAGATTTTAATTTCAATATTGCTTAGCTTTAATTTCAATATTGTTAGGTGTTTATTCACAGATTGGTTGAAGAAGGATGTGCAGTGAAGAACTAGGTTTCAAAGTACAAATTTCCTTTAAAGATTAGAGTTGGATTGTACCTATAGAGATCTTATTTTCTAAAGTTGAATTTTATTATTTTAGTGAAATGGCTTGATTCCCTTTTCGAAAGTTGTTTATTCATAATAATTTGTGTCTTGTATTACTCAATTGGTCATTATAAAGGAAACATTAAAGCTCTAACCTACAACCTAAATCTAGAAGTACAACACAACTCATGTTTACATGCTCGGATTGACAATTAAATATTAGGAGGATAAATCTAGAAATTATTTCTTCTAACATTTTTGGCGCCATTTCCGGGGAGTTGTACTTTTTTATTCAGGTAACTATTATCATAGTTTCTGATCTTGTAAGGTTGTCAAAGGGCGGAGAGTGTACAGTAAGACACGAGTTAATATCCAAGCATCCAATTTTGTGGGGTTGCTCCAAAGTTTGACTGATTACTGGTTGTACTTGTGTTTTTATTTCATTTTTCTTTATTTGTAGAAGTAAAAGTATACCTAGGGATAGTAAAGGTCTATTAATTTCAAATGCTATTTTTCTTTCAATTAGTAGTATTTAATTCATTTAGATTAAAAATTCAAGCTTTGAACGACAAAACATGTTTGGGGTGTTGTAAGAACCCTCTATTTTTACCAATCCATATTACTGACAGGGATCATCAACCAGCAAGAGAAATTCAAGAATGACCAAGAACCTGAAGAATTTCCCTCGAAATACTATCTCATATCCTAGTAGTAGCTGGGATATCTTCCTCTTAGGAAGAGTTCATCTTCACCACATTCAAGAAATTCTTAGTCTCTCCATAGCCATAAAAGGATTTGGAAGTCTCCCTTGATTCCTCTTGCTTATCTACCAAAGAGATCAATGAATCATATACCAAATCTAATGGGGCGCATCCAACTGAACCTGAGATTAAAGATATTTCACCATTCCCAACAACAAGCCTTGTGTGCATTCTCGAGACCGGTTATCCAAGTTTTTTTGGCGTGACCAAGGAGGACATTCAGAGTGGTTCAAATGAAGGAATGAGCGAATACCACCAGGATTACATCGACCATTGGTTCCACCTCACAATCCAACTAAAATACCACTCTCATCTTCAAATAATATTGGTACCATATCAATTGAAGCAGCTGGTTTTTGATACTCTATTATGTGTTGAATTTTATTGTGAGTATATTTAGCATGTTGTTATGAACATGGCTGCATTGGAAGTACTCCTACACTTGAAGGAGACCTTCCTCTCTCTAGATTAGGGTAGGGTAGAAATGAATAAAATTTGTGTTACAACATCATTCTTGAAATTGCAATTCCTAAGGTATAACCATTGAAATTTGTCTTTATGCACTCTTGTGGTAAGACTTGTTAGAAGAATTTCACTCTTAATTACTCATATTTTATAAAGTGAATCTCATTATTTTCCGAGATTATTCATTGGGTTAGCTAGGAGAGATTTTATTGTTATACTTTCCATTCATAAGCTTAACATACTATCATCCGATAAACCTTTTCAAGTTTATCTTTGAAGGTATTGATGAAAAGCCTCCTATGGTGCACCACTCCTATAAAACCATTATGAGCTCTCATAAGAACCCTAGAATCACCTACTCAAGGAATATTCTAGTCATTATCTGAGTTATTTTCTTTTCTTGAGTCTTTAGGGTAGTGGGATCAAATAATAAAGATTAGTAATTAAAATTTTTTCATGCCATCCTGCACTCTTAAGGAGTAGATATGTCTCCCCACCTATTACGGAACCTCTAAGGTTAATCATAATCAGAGTATACAAAGATATTTAGGGGAGTATATGATGTCTCGTAATGAGATAACCTACCACGCTCATGAGACCTTACATGCAAGACATTACTACTCCTCGTCACCAAGCCATAGTAATGTATTTGAGTCCAAAAGTTGGAAGACAAGAGGTCTCATCACGAGCCGACCTATTCATCCATGTTACTTCTTGTGACCGGCACTACCATCAGATGGTTACCAAGCGAGTACAATGGCCTTCATCTAAAATTTCAAATAAGTTGACTCTTAATAATAAATATATATCTAATAGGTTCGACACAGAAATTTCATAGGGTTAAAATTCATCCTCGTCGAGGCTATAGACACATGTTGGAAGTAGGGCCATGCCTATGGTAATGAATTTAACTTTACACTATGATTTACTTGGTTGTTTTTTCCTTTCCATGAACTCATTATCATATCTCTCTGAGAATGGCTTTAATATGCTTCAGTAGTGTGCTTTGGAGTTCTATCTTTCAGAAATAATTTTTTTTTTTATGGATGTGAGACCCTTAGTGTAGGTGATTCACTTTCCTTGAATAAGCGAGGCTTCAACTATATGCTTGGGTAATGTTAAGATAATCATCCTCGCAAGGTATTATTTTGTAATATTTATTTTTCCCTATTTCCCATCCACTTTAATTCTTTGGTTTTTAAAATAACGTCACTTCTATCTATAATAATGATGCTATTGAAAGTGAAGACTTGCGACTTTAGATTACTCTTGAGATGATTTTGTGGAACTTATTATGGTTAATAATTTTAGGATGACATTATCCCTGTAGTAACAGCATTGTTAAGAATTCCTTTAGTAGCCCTAGCATTAGTTACCTTTTCTTGGAATAATAAAGCTCAGTATTGACGTCACTCGATCCCTGGTGCCTACTTTTTCTTATCTTATTGATTCAAAGAAAGATGACATATGATGAAACTTACTTATATGCTCCCACAATTAGCCCTATGGATTAAGTCAATGAAGCATGAATTTAGTATGAAAACCCTAGCCCTTCAGTTTTCGGTCTCTGTCAAAGGTTTTTCTTGCATGAGGAAATGCAAGATGATAGGCATGGGGGAGAGAGACGATTGGAATTTTTATGTTTAACTCACATTTTCACCCTATGCTTACTCATGGTTTTCATTACCATTGTTGGGATAGTATCTTAAACTTGGAGCATGATCAGGTAATTGTTCATTATTTAACCTATTTAATTTTTTTGATAATATTTTCATGAAAAGAAATATTGATGATGGTGCTTGTGTTTTTTTTCAGGAAGCCGTATGAAATCACACATGCATCAACATTTTCAGGATAATTTGGATATTGAGACCTTTTTCCTTCTTCAACAAATCATATCAGCAGTCACATCAACTCGAGTCATTCCATCGTTTACTTCATATTGCGGCACCAAGGAAATAAAAAAAAAGGGTAAAACTTGAGGTAGAGGCCGCTTAATATTCTTTAATTTATTAGAGATTTAAGGCATATTTGATGATGAACCACCACATATTCTGTATATTTCGTTTTCCATATAACCTCCATTTGCATGCTACTCTAGTTCATAATCATAATGGTTCATGTAAGAAAAATCAGTAAATATAGTGCCTTCCCCTCCAATATTCACACATATTTCAGTTGAATCCAATAGAGGATGAATTCATTGTTTCGTTTCATGAAGGAACCATCCATAAGCATTATCCTCACAAAAAATAGAGCATACAAAAACATGCCATCCCATCTCCTTCACCACCTCATGTCATCTATCTTTTCCATTGTCACCTATCATCCTATTCATCATTTTCCTCCTACAATATATATTATTTTTTCTCCTCGATTGGTATCTCTCTCAAAATGAAATCTTCATATAGTGTTGCTCCATAAGAACTAACCTTGCCTAAAAGCCATGATTCCATAAAAACCTAGATATGGGAAAAGTATTTATTTTAATGCGTACATGAAAAACCTCAAGCATGGGGGGATGTTGGGCCTCATATATGCCCATGTTTTCATCATGAAATATCATTGTTTACACCCTACAACCCTAGGTTTTTAGCTCATTCCATACCCTAATTCCATCACTTGCCGCGACATACTCTCTATGGTTGATTATCATTAGTTTTATTCACTTCTCTATGATTAAATATGATTATTCCATGTTTTACATAAGACGGTGTTGCTGATTACATTTATCACAGGGTTCCATTGTCGAAATCCTCCATAAGCCAGTTAAGTATGGGAATGCCTAATTTAGGGCTTTGACACATTCAACGTGCTTTCGGAAAAAACGAGAGAGTTTATTATAAAAAATGATTTTATAATGCCTATCGAGAACTTTGGTTCCACCCAGCTCACTCATATGAGCATCTAGAAGGAAATTATCCAATCTGTGTAAATCTATAATAAATTCTAAACTCCCAACTTCCGCCTCGATTTTCAGGCATTTGAAGGATAATAAAGAAATTCAGGGACATGGGTTTTAGTGCCAATATAGCATATTTTTTAAAACTTAAATATTTTTTCAAAATTCCTTACAAATTTTGAGATATTCAGTGTTCTGTGAGGCTAATTTGTGTAAAATTTGCAATTTCCAGATTTGTCAAAATCACCCAAACAATCCTGTTTTGGATTTTTGGTCAATTCTCTTACCTTGGTGACATAAACAAGCGGTTAAAACTTGAGGATCGATATTTCTTATGACCACCAGCTTCTAGAACCGATTTTATCTTATCTCCATGGCTACGTATGGAGTGTTGTTAAGCATCCATCTTTGAATGGACATTGCAATCAGATTTGTACAAACTAAGTTAGCATAGTAATCTCTTTTGATCAGATCTGCATGGATCATTTCCTATTTTGTAATTATTAGGCAATCTATAAAGCCTTAATCAAAATAATTTTAGAGGAGTCTCGAATTTATGAGTGTTTGAGCTATTGTTTTCAAGTGTAACTTGATTTTTTAAAACAAAACTACTTTTGTCATGACTTGGAGCCTATACTGATTCGAGCTATGGAATGTAGAGCTGATATATAGATATGAATCAGCTTTTTGAGCATCTTTTACCTTATGTAAGTTTTCATCCTAGGTGTGGAAAGGGCCCACCACAACCTGGGAAGTTTTATTTGTTGTAGGTAGAACTTTAATTTAGCTATGTGATCCTTTAACTCATTCTAATTTTATGTTATATGTTTGCTTAAATTACATTGTTACCTCACTGAATGGTGTAATACGATTTTGATTATCGATATCTGGTTGTGTTTTGACATATTGAGAGTTGTTTCTCATTCTAGTGTGATTTGTGATTTCATAGAACTCACTGCTAATTCCCACTTGTTAAATATTTCAATAAATTTATAGAGAGCACTGAGATCCCCATCATCGTGAATCCATATGAAACAATTGGATGGGTGTTGGAATCAATTGAATAATAGAGTGAGCTCTTTGTTCTATCTGCAAACGCTGAATGTGATGAGTTATTTGGATAAACACAGAAATAAAGTTTTAAATCGGGTTTATAATCTTCCACAAAGTTGAATGATAACAATTTCCAAATTCTGTGTGCTATAAGGGATCGAAGACTCTGAATTAAAATGCATAATTAGTCACTCTAGATCAATATTCTTACATTTAACAAGTGTTATTTAATAAATTGGTTTAAACATCATTGTTTCATATTAATTATGGGAAGTTTGTAATAAGAAAAATGGAAACTATAAGTAGCAGTGAGGTTGATTTCAAAATATCTTCAAGAGATTAATAATATTTCCATACACATATGTGTCATTCAATTATTACATTCCAATTTGAACATTGTTGGTTTGGAGATTATTTTTCTGTGAGACTGTAAGTCTAATTCTGAGTAGTATTAGGCTGAGGAATGAGGTCTTGTTTATAGAGTATTGAGATCCATCCAAATTATATTTGACCATTGCATGAAAAGTGTGAATCCAGTTTGGTTGGTCAATTCTGTTGCAGTATGATTTCGATCCCTTTTGCCATCAATGATATATTAAGAGTTAATAAGAATAGTGTGAGTGCTGAAGATAGTCTAGTTTGATTAATTGCATATAGAATCTTAGTTTTTTTTATTTATAGGCTCTGCAATTCAAGGTTTGAGTGTCTTTTAAATTATGACTTCGTAGCTTAGATATATTACACAATTTCCATTTAATTGAATTAGTTAAGGAGTGTTTCCAAGTGTGAATTTCATACCCTCATTAGTAGTGTGAACAATATGGTTGAAATATAAGTTTTAAGTTTTAAGGTAATTTTCATTGAAACGAGTGGATACCTGTAGCTTGTTTTCTAAAAGAATTCTTTTATTACAGTGTGTATAGGATTTGTTGGATTTTGAATTAGTTAATAATTCAACTAGCAACATGTGTTAGGTCCCTATATTACTAGTATAGTCCCTTATTGTTGTTAGTGTAACCTCCTTATTGTTATTATTGTACCCTTTGTAACCCCCATTTTGTTATTACTGTGCCCTTAAATTATTATTGTTAGGTCGACTAGGATTACATTGTCGCCCACTAGGATTACATTATGGCCCCATGGACTCCTATATATAGAAAGGAGGTTTTGTAAATTGTATCATCCAAGAATTGTTCATTTATGTAATGTATTGGAGGTTGCCCCCTCGAAGTGGCTCATTTCTAAGGCGTTGATATCTCTTTCTCTTTTTTGAGTCAGGGTTACACAACATTTGGTATCAGAGCTTTGGATTCTAGGCTCATTGCCCAAACAGTCATCGTGGCATTTTCGCTATAAATCGTTGTTCACGAAGTTTCGTGTTTAAAGTTTTAGGGTGCTGAAAGCCAAAATCCCGAGGGACGGTTGTCAAAAATTTCGCAGCTTGTCTACACATTTCTGTACTATTATAACTGCGGGAAGTTAGGACACTTTGTCAAGCTCCTAAACAGTCATCGTCGTATTTATGGGCAGTAATCTTTTTCTATGAAGGTCTGAATCAAATTCGTATGGTGTGAAGCCGAAACTCGAGGAAATTCTTCAAAAAATTTCAGAGCTTGGTTCGAAATATTTTTGGAGATATGATCTGTGGAAGGTAGTGCTTTTTCAGGCTCCTGAATTTCATCTCAAAGAGGTGAGCGTGGGAAAAGTTCAATAACTCTCTCTCTGGGAATTGGATTGGAGTGCCGTAAAAAGTGGTCACAAGTACATGGATTTTAGTTTCTTGAATATCAATTTTAGAGACAAAGGACGAAACAGTGACACGTGGCAAGTCCTACAAGTTCGCTCTACTGAACTAGTCCAGAATTAGGTCATTGTGGGATATTGGACACAACTTTGTCTTGGAGAATCCAAATCAGGTCATACCTGTGGCATTCAAAAGAGAATTTAGAGGGCTACTATAGGGCAGAATTTCATATATTTAAGATCCCCAAATACAGAGATAATTAAATTTCAATATCGAGCTCCTCAAAAGCAAGTAAAAGGTGTGTATTTTTTTTCCAAATTGCATAAGTCTTGTTTGAATAATCAAGTTGAATTGATTCCAAGGGCATATTGTAGAATAGATATCAGTATTGGATTCTAAAATGGCCCCTAAAAAGAATTCAACGCCCATTAAGCCTTTAGAAGGCTCTACTATGACTCATGAAGACGAAGAATGGCAACATGACATATCAAAAGTACAAGAGCAAGTGCAACAAATTTCGCTCTCGCAAAGAACAACAAAAAATGAAATGGAAGTTTTGAAGAAAGGCGTGGAAACTAAGATGGATGGTTTGAAGAAAGGCGTGGAAGCTAAGATGAATGGTTTGGAAGCTAAGATGAATGGCATGGAAGTGGGCATGGAAGCTAAGATGGATGACATGAAAGACAACATGGAAAACATGAAGAATGATCTAAAAGCATACATGGAAGGCTTGATGACAAGCTTAAAACAAGAAATTATTCTTAATGGTGGAAATATAGTAGAAGAAACTCATGATGAGAAAAAAATAAATTTTAATCGTGATTTCATAAACTCTAATGTTGGCGGGAAGAACGACCATATTCCAAAAATGGATATGAGGAAGTTTGATGGAAAGGATCCTGTAACATGGATACTACAGATGGAGCAATATTTTGATCTCCATAACGTGCAAAACACACAAAAGGCACGCATTGCAACTTTACATTTAGAACAAAATACATTTGTATGGTATCGATGGCTTTGCTCCCGTAAAAAAATTGTCACTTGGTCAATTTTTACGGAGGAAATGATAGCACATTATGAGGATACAAAGCGCAACACCTTCTTTAGCCAATTGATAAATCTCAAACAAAAGGGCTTAGTGGGGGACCACATTGAGGACTTCCAAAAATTGAATATAAGGGTAACTGATATTCCAGAGGAACACAGGATTGATCTCTTCATAGGAACTTTAAAGGATAACATCCAACATGAAGTTCGCGTTTTGGAACCTGATTCATTGGAGAAGGCATTCAGGTTGGCAAGAAAAGTTGAATGTAAAATTATGGCGACAAGGAAGCCTACCACTCAATTCTATAAAGAAGGAAGTGTTGCTACGCCTAAATTTCCACAACCTACAAGGTTGACACCACAAAAATTGGAAGAAAAAAGAGAAAAGGGCTTTGCTACAGTTGTGATAGAAAATACACTAAAGGTCATAAGTGTGCTGAGAAGAAATTATTTTACATAGATTGTGAAGAGGAAGAAGAAAATGAACAAGAAGAGGATATACACCAGGAACCAGCCGTAGAAGAGGAAGAAATGAGTCCGACCATATCGTGTAATGCACTGGAAGGAATCACCACTCCTCAAACTCTCAAGATAGAAGGACATATCAAGAAGAAAAAGGTAATAGTGTTGATTGATTCAGGTAGCACCCATAATTTTATTCATTGTAAGGTAGCCAAGGAATTAAATTGTTTGCTATACCCAACACCAGAATGTCAAGTGATGGTTGCAAATGGAGGAACTATAAATTGCTCTGGAAAATGCCATAATATCAAGCTAACCATGGGGGAATATGTATTGACTAGTCCAATGCTTGCCATTCCTATGGGAGGTACTGATGTTGTACTAGGAGTACAATGGTTACAATCTTTGGGGACGGTAGCTTTTAATTTTCAAGAACTTTTCTTGAAATATTTTTCAGAAGGAAAGGAAGTCGAATTACGGGGTATTGAAGGGAAGCCGGGAAGGATAATAAGCTCTAATGTCATGACAAAGCTTCTAAATAAAGAACAATGAGGCGTAATTGCACAATTATGCTCACTAGAAGTTCTGACATCAAAATCATCTATTTCTGCAGATCTCCAACAAGTCTTGGACAATCACTCCAAGGTGTTTGAAACTCCCAAAGGACTCCCACCTATTCGTGATCATGATCATGCTATTCATTTGATTCCAGGAAGTGTTCCTCCAAACATCAGGCCTTATAGATATCCTTACTTCCAAAGAGCGAAATTGAACGTATGATTGCAGAAATGTTAGAGGCGGGTATAATTCAACCCAGTCAAAGTTCTTTCTCTGCTCCTGTAGTGTTGGTACACAAGAAGGATGGATCATGGCGAATGTGTCCGGATTATAGGGAGATCAATAAGCTCACCATTAAAGACAAATTTCCCATTCCTGTGATTGATGAATTATTGGATGAATTACATGGAGCAATTTATTTTACCAAGTTGGATCTTCGCTCAGGATATCATCAAATTAGAATGAAGACTGAAGATATTCCAAAAACAGCATTTCGAACTCATGAGGGTCATTATGAATTTTTGGTCATGCCTTTTAGCCTTACCAATGCACCTTCTACATTTCAAGGGTTGATGAATTCCATTTTCAAACCCTTCCTTAGAAAATTTCTGCTAGTATTTTTTGATGATATACTAATCTACAGCAGGTCTTGGAAGGATCATGTTGAACATGTTGACAGGGTGCTCAAACTATTGCAGGAGAAACAATTATATGCAAAAAAATCCAAATGTTTCCTTGGAGTACAAGAGGTGGAATATCTGGGTCATATTGTATCTCACGAGGGTGTTAAAGTAGACCCTAACAAAATTAAAGCCATTAAGGAATGGAAAGTCCCCACTACCATAAAGAAGTTGCGAGGATTTCTCGGGTTAACAGGGTATTATCGCAAGTTTGTTAAGAATTATGGGAGAATAGCAGCACCTCTAACAACATTATTGAAGAAAGATGCATTTTCATGGACTCCTCAAGCAACTAAGGCCTTTGAACGTCTTAAAGAGGCAATGTGCCTAGCACCGGTCTTAGCTACACCAGACTTCACAAAAACCTTTATTGTGGAATGTGATGCCTCAGGAAATGGAATTGGTGCAGCTTTAATGCAGGAAGGAAGACCCATTGCTTTTGAAAGTCGTCCAATCAAAGGAAAGTATTTACAGAAACCTATTTATGAGAAGGAAATGTTAGCAATACTGCATGGACTAAAGAAATGGCGAACTTACCTAATGGGAAGACACTTCAAGGTAAAAACTGATCATGATAGTCTTAAACACTTTTTGGAACAAAGACTATCTTCAGAAGAGCAAAAAAAAATGGGTCACAAAGATGTTGGGTTATGACTTTGAAATAATCTACAAAAAAGGAAAGCTTAATGTTGTTGCAGATGCACTCTCAAGAAAGAATGAAGAGGTGGAAGCATTGCTTTGTGCCATTTCTATTATCCAACCAGATTGGCTAACCGAAGCAAGAGATGAATGGAAGAAGGAGAAATATGTATGGACACTCATTCAAAAATTGCAGCAAGATCCTAGTACATCTGATACATTTTGTTGGAAAAATGATTCCTTGTGGTACAAAGATCGCTTATATCTTTGTAAGAATTCCCAACTAAAACAAAATATTCTTCTGGAATTGTGCACTTCTCCTTTAGGAGGACACTCGGGATTTTTAAAAACTTACCACAGGGTGAAGAAATAATTTTTTTGGGATGGCCTTAAATCTAATATTGAAAAGTTTGTGGAGGAATGTTTGGTTTGCCAGCAGAATAAAGTGGAGACAATTAAGACCCCGGGACTTCTACAACCTTTATCCATTCCAATTCAACATTGGGAGGAGATTTCAATGGATTTTATCACATGTTTACCTAAGTTTGAAGGAAAGAATGTCATCATGGTGGTAGTTGATAGACTTACCAAGTATGCACACTTTTGTGCATTATCTCATCCATTTAAAGCAAGTACAATTGCTACTACATTTGTGGACAGAATTCAAAAGCTACATGGAAGCCCAAGGGTTATTGTGAGCGACAAAGATCCCATTTTTACTGGAAATTTTTGGACGGAGTTATTTTCTTTTTTGGGTACTCAATTAGCTCATAGCTCATCTTATCATCCTCAATCTGATGGTCAAACTGAGATAGTAAATAAATGTTTGGAAGGATATCTTCGTTGTTTTGTATCTGATAAACAAACAAAATGGGTCAAGTGGTTACCTCTCACTGAATTGTGGTATAACACTTCCTTCCATACTGCAGCAAAAATGACCCCATTTATGGCACTTTATGGATATCGTCCACCATCGATCACATCATATTTAAGGGAAAATTCGAAGGTTCAAGCAGTGGAAGATCACATCGAGCATCAGCAATAAGTTCTCCAAATCTTAAAGGATAACCTGAATTTGGCACAAAATCGAATGAAACAACAGGCAGATCAACATCGCAGCGAGAGAAGTTTTGATGTAGGAGATTGGGTATTTTTACGACTACAACCATACAAACAAATGTCCCTCAAGCAAGCTAAGAAGGATAATTAATTATCGTCAAAGTACTATGGTCCTTACAAGGTGTTGCAAAAGATTCGTACTATGGCATACAAATTGGAGCTTCCTGCTTCTTCGCGAGTACATCTAGTTTTCCATGTTTCATGCTTAAAGAAGGTTATAGGTGAAAATCTTCCAGTTCAAACAATATTGCCAAAAATTGATGAGGAAGGAAAAACCATATTGGAACTTGAAGCGGTCACGGAAACAAGAACTCGACAACTACGAAATCAATCAATTTCAGAGTATCTCATCAAGTGGAAGAACCTACCCACTGAAGATTCTACATGGGAGGATGAGAATTTTATACAGAAGCACCCAGAGCTACTCAAGCGTTGAAGGCAACACTTTTTTGAAGGAGAGGGGCATGCTAGGTCCCTATATTACTAGTATATTCCTTTATTGTTGTTAGTGTAACCTCCTTATTGTTATTATTGTACCCTTTGTAACCCCCATTTTGTTATTATTGTGCCCTTAAATTATTATTGTTAGGTCGGCTAGGATTACATTGTGGCCCACTAGGATTACATTATGGCCCCATGAACTCCTATATATAGAAAGGAGGTTTTGTAAATTGTATCATCCAAGAATTGTTCATTTATGTAATGTATTGGAGGTTGCCCCCTCGAAGTGGCTCATTTCTAAGGCGTTGATAGCTCTTTTCTTCTCTTTTTGGAGCTGGTTACACAACAGCATGAATTATTTTCATTAGAAAAGTAAAGTGATACTTTGTCCAAATTTTAATTAGATTGATTGAGCTTAGAATTTAAAAGAGTGAAGATTTTAATTCATGTTGAATGAAAATCAAAATAGTAGCATAGTCCTCCAATTCATTTTTCTGTGTTCCAATAGCATTTCATAATTGCCTTCTCATTTCTAAAAACATAGTTAGGGTTCAATTGAATTTTGCAAGATTTGATAATTGAGATTGCTTCTAGAAGTGTCAAAATATTAAATGGTGTGTGTGTAGATTAGTTAAATTTGAGAGATCAAAATTTATTAATCCTACTTTATTAAGTGTGTGAGGTAGAGAATTTAGATTAGGCTTTAGTAAAAGCATATTTTATTTACTGTTAAAACATTGAATTTGGTGTGAATTTTCTCTTGTTATAGGGTTTGAAACTAAGTACAGTTTTTGAATGTAATACTGAGTTGTAATTTTATGAAACCAGCTCCAAAAGTAGAAGAAAAGAGAGATCAACGCCTTATAAATCATCCAATTTGAGGGGGATACCTCCAATACATTACATAAATGTACAATTGCTGGATGATACAAATGAAAAAACCTCGTTCTATATATAGGAGTCCATGGGATCACAATATAATCCTAGCCGACCTAACAATAATAATAGAAGGACTCAGTAATAACAATATTCGAGTTACAAGGGTACAACAATAACAATAAGAGGGTTACACTAACAACAATAAGGGACTATACTGGTAATATAGGGACCTAAAATTCCCATATCCTTCAAAAAAGTGTTGTCCTAAATGCTTGAATAGCTCCAAATGCTTCCGTATAATATTGTCATCCTCCCATGTAGAATATTTAGTGGCTAAGTTCTGACACTTGATGAGATACTCTAAAATTGATTGATTTCGTAGCTGTTGAGTTCTTGTTTCCATGACTACTTCAGGTTCCAATATGATTTTTCCTTCTTCATCAAGTTTTGGAAATATTGTTTGAACTGGAAGTTTTTCACCTATAACCTTCTTTAATCTTGAAACATGGAAAACTGGATGCACTCGCGAAAAAGCAGTAAGCTCCATTTTGTATACCATAGTACCAATCCTTAGCAGCACCTTGTAAGGACAATAGTACTCTGCCGATAATTTATTATCCTTCTTATATTTCTTGAGGGACATTTTTTTGTATGGTTGTAGCCTTAAAAATACCTGGTATCCTACATCAAAAATTCTCTAGCTACAGTGTTCATTTGCATATTGTTTCATTCAATTTTGTGCCAAATTTAGGTTATCCTTTAAGAGTTGGAGAACTTCTTGTTGATGCTCGATGTGATCTTCCACTGCTTGAAACTTAGAATTTTCTCTTAAATATGATGTGATGGATGATGGGTTATCCATAAAGTGCCATAAATGGGGTCCTATTTGCTGCAATATGGAAGGAAGTGTTATACCACCATTCAACGAGAGTAACCACTTGACCCATTGTGTTTTCTTATCAAATAGAAAATAACGAAGATATCCTTCCAAACATTTATTCGCTATCTCAGTTTGACCATCAGATTGAGGTTGATAAGATGAGCTATGAGCTAGTTGAGTATCCAAACAAGAAAATAATTCCATCCAAAAAAGTCTTGTAAAAATGGGATCTTTGTCACTTACAATAGTATTTGGGTTTCCATGTAGCTTTTGAATTGTTTCCATAAATGCAATAGCAACTGTACTTGCTTTAAGTGGATGAGATAATGCACAAAAGTGTGAATACTTAGTAAGTCTCTAAGCTTTTGTGGTACGCTTTCTGCCTTGTCTGATGTTTGGTTTTGCATGAGTGGACTCCTCCACTCCATGAATCTCCTCCTCTGGCTGATCTACATCTAGAGGCTCATATTTGGGAACAAGAAGTTCCTCCTCCGCATGCAAGTGTAGCTCCCTCTCAAGCGACAACTTCATGGCTTTCACCTCATTGAATTTTATATCCCATCACACAACAGTCATCCAACTGTCTGGAAAATACACTCAATAGTTATGGGGTGTTTCTGTGTACCCCATAAATATCCCAACTTCAGCAGTCGGCTCTAGCTTCTTCCTGGCGTCCTTCGTCACATAAATGTAAACAGGTGAGCCAAAAATCTTCAAATGAGAAATATCAGGCTTCTTACCAGTAAAAGCTTCTTCGGGTATACTCATTCCAAGTACTCTATGAGGACAATGGTTTTGCACATAAACCGCAGTGTTGCATGCTTCTGCCCACAAGTGCATCGGTAGGCCCTGGTCATGTAGCATTGCTCATGCAGCACCCACGATCGTTCTATTCTTTCTCTCCATGGCCCCATTCTTCTATGGGTTATGAGGCGCTATGAGTTATCTTTGAATTCCTTCTTTGCTACAGAAATCTTTGAATTTAACCGATATGTATTCACCACCATTATTGCTCCATAGATATTTCACTTGCTTCCCCAACTCCTTCTCCACCAATGCCTTGAACTCACAGAAGATTGAGAACGTTTCACTCTTCTTCTGGATGAATAAGATCCAAAATATACAAGAAAAATCATCAAAAAATATCACGTAATACCTATTTTTTGCTGTTGAAGAAACCGAGAATGGTCCACACACGTCTGTGTGAATTCTCTCCAGGATCACCGAAGCACGATTATCCTTCTCATGAAAGGTGGTCTTCACAAACTTACCCATTGTACATCATTTGCACTAATCTGATTGTGCAACATTACCCTTGGGAATTCCAGTAGAAATTTGTTGTAAAATATTCAAAGTGCCATGGTGAAGATGACCTAGTCTCCTGTGCCATAATTCGGCATCATCCCGACTCACCAATTATTCTGCATTGCCCACCATTGCAGCATAGCGATCTACCTCCAGCTTGTATAGATTCTTAATTCAAACCCCTTTATTCTTGGTTTGACCCATTGTTCTTTGTCGAAGGAAAGTTTTTCCCTCACTGAAAACAACATCATAAACCTTTTCTTCCAGCATTGCAACCGAGACCAAGTTCTTCTTCAGACCTGGAACATGCATGACATTCTTCAACAAGAACGGATTACTGAACTCCCTCTCAAAGGTAATGGTCCCAATTCTAGTCACACTGTACTGGCCATCATTGCCCATCTCTATATGCATCTGGAGGTCCTTCTCCTCCAAGTCACTAAACAACTCTTTGTCTCCCGTCATATGGAAAGATGCACCACCATCAAGATACCACACCGATCCCATGCCGCTTGAAACCAACCATGCGATCAAGGAAAAATACAGCTCAAATTACAAGGCTAAGGTCTCTCCAGCTGCATATCCAGCAGCCTGCTTATTCTTCTTCTTCTGTGGACAGTTAATGGTGAAATTTCCATGCTCGTGACAGTGAAAAAACTTTACTTTGGAAAAATCCTGCTTCTTGCCTTCCACACAGGATTTAGAAGGATTTTTCTTCCCCTTCCCTTTCCTTGCTTTGGCAGCCAAAGTGAAATTATCTTCATCTTAATTCTTTGATGAATATCCATCCTTTGTACCCCGCCTTATCTCCTCCTGCACAAGATCTGACCAAAGTCGCTCCCATCCCGATAGTTTCTCCTCTCCATTGAGAGAGACTTTGTAGCTATTCCAACTCTTCGAAAGACCAAGGAGAGCCAAGCTCACAAAGTCTTCATCATCAATAGTAACCCCCACACTTCCCAATTCATCCCTGCAGTGGACAAACTTCGTGAGTTATTTTGGAATACTGTTGCCTTTCTCCACTTTTATTTTTGTTAGCTTGTCTTTAAGTGCCAACTTCCTTTGCTCACTTCTGCTTTGGAACAAGTCTGTCAAATTCTTAAAAATTAAGAATAGAGTGGCTTTACCATGAATTTTGGACACAATATGGTACTTCACACCTTCCAAGAGAAACCTCATCGTTATTTCTCTCTTCTTTTTCCATGCATCAAGTAATGCAGCATCACTAGATCCCAGCTTAGGAACATCACTATTGATGAACTCCTTCAGCCCATTATCCTCCAGCACCGCCTCCATCCTATCCTTCCAAGCTATTTAATTCAAGCTCCCATCAAGGGCATACTCCAATATCAACCCGTTGAAAGACATTTCAATGTATACTCGATTTCTGCACCAAGAATCTTCTGCAGCAAATTTGAATTGTCCACCAGCACAAAATCACTACAAAATTGCAATCTTCACTAAAAAATGCTTCCATACCATGTAGAAATTATATTCACTAAGCATGCATATGTCCAAGATCCACCTGATCTCACACTATTTAAATTTATGCAAGATACTGAATCTATTCCACTTGTTAATCTTTTGAGGAAAAATTAATTGCACACACATGTGAAGCATAAACACAAATTATCAATCGCACATAACACAATTTTTAACCGGGAAATCCTAAAGCTGAAAACCTCAACTATATATTATGTAACATGGAGATCATATGACAATCTCATACAAAACTTATCACAAGCTCTCAGTACAGTACAATCGGCATACACTAATCAGGACCAATCTTGCAAATTCATGCACCGATCTTTGCCTCCTGCTAGCCTGCCTCCATTGCGCAATATCTGGTGAAGAATTGCTCTGAATGAATTCGAATTACTCCATCCTTGACTACGCAATCCTCATTGGCATCTCCACTGAGTGTGTGATGCAATCAATGCATCACTATAGTCACAACAGATAGTCTATCTTCCCCTTTCCCCTATCTCACCACTAGTCTCCACCGAAACTGCCATGCATTGTAGTTAACTACTGTATTGTTCAGTTGATTAATGAGTTATTATTTTTGAATTAATTAATTAATTAATTCACTCCACTCTCACTAGTGTATCAATAAGTTAGACTAGATACAACTAGCTAAACTGAGTCTAACTGAGTTAAACACTGAGTTAAACTAAATAAAACTCCATAACTACTTCTTCCAACTGTGTCATAACTCTGCCAATTTATTTCTAAATAATTATTCCATGCAATAGCTCGAGTAAACCCTTAGGAATAGCGTAATTCCTTCTGTCAGCTGGTGTGCCACTTCTGTGCACTGAACTGAACTGCTCCAAGAGAATAAGTTGTTGTTTAGAGTTTGACTATTATTAAGAGCTAATAATAATAGACATGCATCTATTTTTAGATCAACGATCTATAAATAGACTTCGCGCAATTTTCTAAAAATAGAATTTCATATATTTTTCCAACTTGATCAACCATCCACAAATAGCATCTTGCAACTTCTGAAATATGATCATCATGTCTAAAAATAGACAGTCTAAAAATATACTTGCACCAAAAATAGCTCGCGGGCCCAGTTAGTGAAGGCGACTCTTTTCACTAAGCTCATCATCTTGTTGAATCTCAACATTATTTGCATTATAATATGAGAAATATTAATTACAATGAATACTCAATTTATTGTTTTGTCTCAAATAAAAAATTTTCCATCATCATCCAGAGGAAAGTTCCTCTATTTTTATAATACATAAAGAGGATTAAAACATAAAACAATTGAGAAAAGAAATGACCTGAGAATCAAATAATTTCATGGCATTCTTTCCTAGTTAAGATAAATACCATATCTTCAAATGTAGAACCCAAGAATTCTATCTTTGTAACTGACTAATTAATTTGGGACGAAATTCACTCACTTGTCATAAGGGTCGTGGTTAAAAAAAAATCCTCTATAAACCACATTCAATCATTAAATAAATAAAAATTAGTAATCAAACATTTTAAATTTTTTTGTGGCTCATCATTATAACCTACTACTAATCCAACATAATAGCTTCATGAAAAATAAGCAATAATGTCATTTCATTGAAAGGGAAAATTATTACACTTATCTGATTCATGTAATCTTGTTAGAAACTAAAAAATGGAGAGGCACTCTCTACCAAACTATAATATTTACTACACTACAGTTTTCTTGTAGTTGGACAACCTTAACCCATATATGATTCCTTGGGAGGAAGCTTCACTTATTGTTCAACAAGTTCAAATCAAGGTAAAGGACATGAAGGCCACTTTCCTTCACATTCAAGAAATTGGGATTATACCTTTCAACTATTGATCATGGTTATATTAACTCTCAAAGTATTACCACCGTTAATGAATACATTACACATTACACATTGTTGTAGTTCATTACTACAAACTACTAAAATATGTAATGTAGAAACTTCATGAAACTATGAAAAGTATTATCATTTCATCTAAATAGAAAATAATTATACTTATTTGAGTCACAAAATATTCCTAGAAACTAAAAAAATGAGAGCTACATTTCACCCAACCATAGGCTAAATTACATTGTAATTTTGTTATAGCAGGCTAGCCCCAAGCCAAATCTAATCCCTTCAGAGGAATTTGTGCTCAATGTTCAATAGGTTCAAATCATGGTAGAGGAAATGAAGGTAATTTTCCTTCGCATTTAGAAAGTCAAGATTCTAAGTTCAAACCACTAAGCCAAGGCCTATTAACAATAAAATTATGGCACCCATGGGCCACACAAAAAATCTCAATTCCTTACCATTCATAAAAATCTCCTAGCCCCCAAACTCAAACTAATTTATTTCACACTATTTCCCTTATCCCATTAAGTAACCTTACATATTCCATACATAAATGCTATGAATTATAGGGTTCTTTACCAACCCTTGATCAGAGTCATTAATTCATTGCTACATGTTGTACATTTTTCTATGCACATGTTTGATTGGTGCATTGGCACACACTCACTATTTTTCTCACACATACTCACATTCCATAATTGCTGTGTGTTTATCTCCACATGCACGCATGTGCACATGCTCACGCTACTCAACCCCATTCACACTTAGAGTATGATATTATAGGGTCCCTCCCTTGGCTGTGTGGTTAATTAGGAGTATCCAGAATAAGTGCATATCCCATACCTCTAGAATAATTCAGTGGAAAAACCCATTCCTTCCAATAATTGTTGGTAGTTGGATATTTCAACTACCAAACAATAAATCTATACATTTAATTCAATTATGATAGGAAAATTCCAAAATCCCCCTCATATCTTCCCTTTGGCATTTATGAAACTTGTTGGTAAATTTACTCTTTATATTTCAGAATATATTAAATAAAAATGCATATTACATCAAATAAAATTTGTGATGTTATCCATGTTCTCCATTCCAATATTATTAATCTTAATTCCAAATCAAAAATTTTAGATGTTAATTCTCTCAATTAAGCTTGTTTGTAATAACATGTAATAAGGTGTGGTGTTCATATTGATTAAAAAATAATTACGACAAAGTGTTATTGTGCATATCCTTTCTTTTATTCTTTAGTATTATATTAGAGAAATAAAATTTAGGAAACAAGAAACACGTGTGAAGATTCTTCGAGCTCACACACTTGACATGTTTTGATTTATAGGCTCTACAATTCAATGTTTGAGTGTCTTTTAAATTAGGACTCCGGAACTTAGATAGATTAGAAAATTTCCATTTAATTTAAATAGTTAAGGGGTGTTGCCCAGTGTGAATTTCATACCTTCATTAGTGGTGTGAACAATATGGTTGAAATATAAGTTTTAAGTTTTAAGGTAATTTTCATTGAAGCAAGTGGATACCTGTAGCTAGTTTTCTAAAAGGATTGTTTTAGTACAGTGTGTATAGGATTTGTTGGATTTTGAATCAGTTAATAATTCAACTAGCAGCGTGACTTGTTTTCATTAGAAAATTAAAATGCTACTTTGTCCAATTTTTAATTAGATTGATTGAGGTTATACTTTAAAAGAGTGAAGAATTGAATTCATGTTGAATGAAAATTAAAATAGTAGCATAGTCCTCCAATTCATTTTTCTATGTTCCAATAGCATTTCATAATTGCCTTCTCATTTCCAAAAACATAGTTAGGGTTCGATTGAATTTTGCAAGATTTGATAATTGATATTGCTTCTAGAAGTGTAAAAATATTAAATGGTGTGTGTGTAGATTAGTTAAATTTGAGAGAATTTTATTAATCCTAGTTTATTAAGTAGTTTATTAAGTGTGTGAGGTAGATAATTTAGATTAGGCTTTAGTAAAAGCATATTTTATTTATTGTTAAAACATTTAATTTGGTGTGAATTTTCTCTTGTTCTAGGTTTTGAAACTAAGTACAGTTTTTGAATGTAATATTGAGTTGCAATGTTATGAAACCAGCTCCAAAAGTAGAAGAAAAGAGAGATCAATGCCTTATAAATCATCGAATTCGAGGGAGATATCTCCAATACATTACATAAATGTACAATTCCTGGATGATACAAATGAAAAAACATTTTTCTATATATAGGATTCCATGGGATCACAATATAATCCTAGCCGACCTAACAATAATAATGTAAGGGCACAGTAATAACAATATTCGAGTTACAGGGGTACAACAATAACAATAATGGTGTTACACTAACAAAAATAAAGGACTATACTAGTAATATAGGGACCTAACATTCCCATATCATTCAAAAAAGTGTTGTCCTCAACGCTTGAATACCTCTGAATGCTTCCGTTTAAAATTTTCATCCTCCCTTGTAGAATATTCAGTGGCTAAGTTCTGAGACTTGATGAGATACTCTAAAATTGATCGATTTTGTAGCTGTTGAGTTCTTGTTTCCATGAATTCTTCAGGTTCCAATATGATTTTTCCTTCTTCATCAAGTTCTGGCAATATTGTTTAAACTAGAAGTTTGTCACCTATAACCTTCTTTAAGCATGAAACATGGAAAATTGGATGCACTCGCGAAAAAGAAATAAGCTCTAGTTTGGCCATCTCATTGACTATTTCCCACCGTCGATCTCCACAGATCGACAGTCCTGATTAAATCTTCCCCCCAATTCATTTTCCATCACATTTTCTCCTCTGCTCCCAAATGCTCTACCATTTCATCCCGATCGTTGATCATTCTAGATCAACGAATCTCATTTATTCCAGCACCTTATAAGGACAATAGTACTTTTCCGATAATTTATTATCCTTCTTATATTACTTGAAGGAAATTTGTTTGTATGGTTGTAGCCTTAAAAATACCTGGTATCCTACATCAAAACTTCTCTCACGGCGATGTTGATTTCCATATTGTTTCATTCAATTTTGTGCCAAATTTAGGTTATCCTTTAAGAGTTGGAGAACATCTTGTTGACGCTCGATGTGATCTTCCATTCCTTGAAACTTATAATTTTCTCTTAAAGATGATGTGATGGATGATGGATGGTATCCATAAAGTGCCATAAATGGGGTCCTTCTTGCTGCAATATGTAAGGAAGCGTTATACCACCATTCAGCAAGAGTAACCACTTGACCCATTGTGTTTTCTTATCATATAAAAAACAACGAATATATCCTTCCAAAAATTTATTTGCTATCTTAGTTTGACCATCGGATTGAGGTTGATAAGATGAGCTATGAGCTAGTTTAGTATCCAAACAAGAAAATAATTCCATCCAAAAAATTCCTGTAAAAATGGGATCTTTGTCACTTACAGTAGTATTTGGGTTTCCATGTATTTTTTGAATTGTTTCCATAAATGAAATAGCAATTGTACTGGCTTTAAGTGGATGAGATAATGCACAAAAGTGTGCATACTTGGTAAGTCTCTCAGCTTCTGTGGTATGCTTTTTTTCTTGTCTAATATTTGGTTTTGCATGAGTTGACTACTCCACTCCATGAATCTCCTCCTGTGGCTGATCTACATCTAGAGGCTCATCTTTGGGAACAAGAAGCTCCTCCTTCGCATGCAAGTGTAGCTCCCTCTCAAGTGACAACTTCATGGCTTTCACCTCATTGAATTTTATATCCCATCGCACAACAGTCAGTCGACTGTCTGGAATATAAACTCGATAGTTATGGGGTGTTTCTATGTAGCCCACAAGTATCCCAACTTCTACAGTCGGCTCTAGCTTCTTCTTGGCATCCTTTGTCACATGAGTGTAAACAGGTGAGCCAAAAATCTTCAAATGAGAAATATCAGGCTTCTTACCAGTAAAAGCTTCTTCGGGTGTACTCATGCCAAGTACACTATGAGGACAATGGTTTTGCACATAAAATGCAGTGTTGCATGCTTCCGCCCAGAAGTTCATCAGTAGACCCTAGTCATGCAGCATCGATCATGCAGCACCCATGATTGTTGTGTTCTTTCTCTCTGTGACCCCATTCTTCTATGGGTTATGAGGTGTTATGAGTTATCTTCGAATTCCATCTTTGCTACAGAAGTCTTTGAATTTGATCTAGATGTATTCACCACCATTATCGCTCCGTAGGGCTTTCACTTGCTTCCCCAACTCCTTCTCCACCAATGCCTTGAACTCACGGAACTTTGAGAATGTTTCACTCTTCTTCTGGATGAAGAAGATCCAGCATCTACGAGAAACGTCATCAACAAATATCACATAATACCTTTATTTTTCTGTTGAAGCAACCGAGCCTGGTCCACACATATCTGTGTGAATTCTCTCCAGGATCAACGAAGCACGGTTATCCTTCTCATGAAAGGTGGTCTTCACAAAATTACCCATTGTACATCCTTTGCACTAATCTGGTTGCACAAGAGTACCCTTGGGAAGTATAGTAGAAATTTGCTGCAAAATCTTCAAAGCGCCATTGTGAAGATGACCCAGTCTCTTGTGCCATAATTCGCCCTCATCCCGACTCAAAAATTATTCTTCTTTGCCCACCATTGCAGTGCAGCCATATACCTCTAGCTTGTAGAGATTCTTAATTCGAACCCCTATATTCTTGGTTTTACCCGTTGTTTTATGTCTAAGAAAATAATTTCCCTAATTGAAAACAACATCATAACCCTTGTCTTCCAGCATTGCAACCGAGACCAAGTTCTTCTTCAGACCTGGAACATGCATGACATTCTTCAACAAGAACGGATTACTATAATCCCTCTCGAAGGTAATGGTCCCAATGCCAGTCACACTGTTCTGACCATCATCACCCATCTCTATATGCATCTATAGGTTCTTCTCCTCCAAGTCACTAAACAACTCTTTGTCTCCCGTCATATGGAAAGACGCACCACTATCAAGATACCACACCGATCCCATGCAGCTTGAAACCAAGCATGAGATCAAGGAAAAATCTAGCTCAAATTGCGAGGCTAAGGCCTCTCCAGCTGCAGATCCAACAACCATCTTATTCTTCTTCTTCTGTGGATAGTTGATGGCGAAATGTCCATGCTCGGGACAGTGAAAACACTTCACTTTGGACAAATCCTGCTTCTTTCCTTTCACACCGGATTTAGAAGGATTTTTCTTCCCCTTCCCTTTCCTTGATTTCACAGCCAAAGTGCAATTATCTTCATCTTAATTCTTTGATGAATATCCATCCCTGCTACCTCGCCTTATCTCCTCCTGCACAAGATCTGACGAAAGTCGCTCCCATCCTAGCAATTTGTCCCATGCATTGACAGAGTCTTAGTAGCTATGCCAACTCTTCAAAAGCCCAAGGAGAGCCAAGCTCACCAAGTCTTCATCATTAACAGTAACCCCGACACTTCCCAGTTCATCCCTACAGTCGAAAAACTTCATGAGGTATTTTGGAATAGTGTTACCTTTCTCCATTTTAATTTTTCTCAACTTGTCTTTAAGCGCCAACTTCCTCTACTCACTTCTGCTTTGGAAATTTTTTTTCAAAGCCTTCCACATTAAGAACGGAGTGGCTTTCCCATGAAGGCTTGACACAATATGGTCCTTCACACCTTCCAACAGAATCCTCCTCATATTTGTTGTCTTCTTTTGCTATGCATCAAGTAATGCATCATCACTAGATCCCAGCTTAGGAACATCACTATCGATGAACTCCTTCAGCCCATTATCCTCTAGCACTGCCTCCATCCTATCCTTCCAAGCTATGTAATTTGAGCTACCATCAAGGGCATACTCCAATATCAACCCGTTGAAAGACATTTCAATTTATACTCAATTTTTGCACCAAGAATCTTCTGTAGCAAATTCGAATTGTCCACCAGCACAAACTCACTACACAATTTCAATTTTCAATCAACAATGCTTCGATACCATGTAGAAATTATATGCACTAAGCATGCATATGTCCAATATCCACCTGATCTCACACTATTTAACTTTATGCAAGATAATGAATCTATTCCACTTGTTAATCTTTTGCGGAAAAATTAATTGCACACACATGTGAAGCATAAACACAAATTATCAATCGCACATAACACAATTTTTAACCGGGAAAGCCTAAAGCTGAAAACCTCAACTATGTATTATGTAACATGAAGATCATATGAAAATATCATACAAAGCTTATCACAAGCTCTCAGTACAGTACAATCGTCATACACAAATTAGGACCAATCTTGCAAATCCATGCACCGATCTTTGCCTCCTGCTAGCCTGCCCCCACTACACAATCTCTATTGAAGAATTGATCTGAATGAATTCGAATTACTCCATCCTTGACTACGCAATCCTGATTGGCATTTCCACTTAGTGTGTGATGCAATCAATGCATCACTATAGTCACAACAGATAGTCTATCTTCCCCTTTCCCCCATCTCACCGCTGGTCTCCACTGAAAATGCCATGCATTGTAGTTAAATACTGTATTTTTCAGTTGATTAATGAGTTATTATTTGTGAATTAATTTAAATAATTAATTCACTCCACTCTCACTAGTGTATCAATCAGTTAGACTAGATACAACTAGCTCAACTGAGTCTAACTGAGTTAAACACTGAGTTAAACTAAATAAAACTCCATAACTACTTCTTCCAACTGTTTCATAACTCTGCCACTTGAGTTCTAACTAAGTCTTCCATGCAATAGCTCCAGTAAACCCTTAGGAATAGCGTAATTCATTCTATCAGCTGTTGTGCCACATCTGTGCACTAAACTGAAGTGCTCCAAGAGAATAAGTTGTTGTTTAGAGTCTGATTATTATTAAAAGCTAATAATAATAGACATGCATCTATTTTTATATTAGTGATATATAAATAGACTTCGCCGAATATTCTAAAAATAAAATTTCATCTATTTTTCCAACTTGATCAACCATCCACAAATAGCATCCTGCAGCTTTTGAAATATGATCATCATCTCTAAAAATAGACTTGGGCCAAAAATAGCCTACAGGCCCACTTAGTGAAGGCGAATCTTTTCACTAAGCTCGTCATCTTGTTGAATCTCAACATTATTTGCATTATAATATGAGAAATAGTAATTACAATGAATACTCAATTTATTATTTTGTCTCAAATCACAACTTTTCCATCATCAACTAGAGGAAAGTTCCTCTATTTTTATAATACATAAAGAGGATTAAAACATAAAACATTTGAGAAAAGGTTTGACCTGAGAATCAAAGAATCTCATGGCATTCTTTCCTAGTTAAGATAAATACCATATCTTCAAATGGAGAACCCAATAATTCTATCTTTGTAACGGACTAATTAATTTGGGAGAAACTTCACACACTTTTCATAAGGGTCGTGGTTAAAAAAAATCCTCTATAAACAAAATTCATTCATTAAACAAATAAAAATTAGTAATCAAACATATTAAATTTTTTTGTGGCTCATCATTATAACCTACTACTAATCCAACATAATAGCTTCATGAAAAATAAGAAATAATGTCATTTCATTGAAAGGGGAAATTATTACACTTATCTGATTCATGTAATCTTGTTAGAAACTAAAAAATGGAGAGCCACTCTCCACCAAACTACAAGATTTACTACACTATAGTTTTCTTGTAGTTGGACAACCTTAATCCATATACGATTCCTTGGGAGGAAGCTTCACATAGTGTTCAACAAGTTCAATTCAAGGTAAAGGACATGAAGGCCACTTTCCTTCACATTCAAGAAATTGGGATTATACCTTTCAACTATTGATCATGGTTATATTAACTCTCGAAGTATTACCACCATTAATGAATCACATTACACATTACACATTGTTGTAGTTCATTACTAGAAACTACTAAAATATGTAATGTAGAAACTTCATGAAACTATGAAAAGTATTATCATTTCATTTAAATAGAAAATAATTATACTTATTTGAGTCACAAAATATTCCTAGAAACTAAAAAAATGAGAGCCACATTTCACCCAACCATAGGCTAAATTACACTGTAAGTTTGTTATAGCGGGCTACCCCCAATCCAAATCTAATCCCTTCAGAGGAATTTGTGCTCAATGTTCAATAGGTTCAAATCATGGTAGAGGAAATGAAGGTCATTTTCCTTTTCATTTAGAAAGGCACAATTCTAACTTTAAACCACTAAGACTAGGCCTATTAACACTAAAATTATGGTACCCATGGGCCACACAAAAAGAATTTAATCCTTCACTAATATAACCATTTCTCAAATCTTCCTTATTCTCAATTCCTTACCATTCATAAAAATCTCCTAGCCCCCTAACTCAAACTAAATTATTTCACACTATTTCCCTTATCCCATTAAGTAACCTTACATATTCCATACATAAATGCTATGAATTAGAGGATTCTTTACCAACCCTTGATCAGAGTCATTAATTCATTCCTACATGTTGTACATTTTTCTATGCACATGTTTGATTGGTGCATTGGCACGCACAGACTCACTATTTTTCTCACACATACTCACATTCCATAATTTCTATGTGTTTATCTCCACATGCACGCATGTGCACATGCTCACACTACTCAACCCCATTCACACTTAGAGTATGATATTATAGGGTCCCTCCCTTGGCTGTGTGGTTAATTAGGAGTCTCCAGAATAAGTACATATCACATACCTCTAGAATAATTCAGTGGAAAAACCCATTCCTTCCAATAATTGTTGGTAGTTGGATAGTTCAACTACCAAACAATAAATCTATACATTTAATTCAATTATGATAGGAAATTTGCAAAATCTCCCTCATATCTTCCCTTTGGAATTTATGAAACTTGTTGGTAACTTTACTCTTTATATTTCACAATATGTTAAATAAAAATGCATATTACATCAAATAAAATTTGTGATGTTATCCATGTTCTCCATTCCAATATTATTAATCTTAATTCCAAATCACAAATCTTAGATGTTAATTCTCTCAATTAAGATTGTTTGTAATAACATGTAATAAGGTGTAGTGTTCATATTGATTAAAAAATAATTACGACAAAGTGTTATTGTGCATATCCTTTCTTTTATTCTCCACTATGATATTAGAGAAATAAAATTTAGGAAACAAGAAACGTGTGTGAAGATTCTTCGAGCCCACAAAATATTCACAATTCACCAAATTATTAAGGATTATGTATTTGAAATTTCTCTCTTGATCCAAAGCGATGTTAGTGATCCCACACACCATTCCAAAACTTTCAAAATTTTCTCTTCTAATTTCTTTGGTGAATATTTCTCTAGTTTTCTAATTTGTGGAACAATTCTTTTGATGAATAGTCTTGGCCCCTACATGATATGAAATCAAATAATACTTTTTGCTCATGTGTTTGGTTTAGCAATTTAATTTTTGATTCTTGGCCAAAATAGTTAACAAAATAATTTTTATCATAAGAGGAGTAGAATTTAGTTATTTTTCCTACAAGTCTTCAAGGATTTCCCTAAGATAAACAATATTCTTTGTCGCTTCTATATATGGCACATACTCTACATTTTTTGTGGAATCTGTTGGAAATTACTATTTGCATCACCTCCAAAAGACAAATGCTAATCTAGGACTTATAAGATATCCTAAAGTAAATACTCCATAATCTTGGTCTCTGCCAAAGTATGAAACGAAATATCCAATCAAGTTGAACTCATCCACCTATGAATGCTTGAATCAAAAGTCTTGAGTGCATTTCAAGTACTTTAAAAATATTTGTGCAGTAGAATAATGTCTTTCTTAAATATTCTACATAAATTTGGAAATAATTCCAAATTAAATACATGTCTAGCAAGGGGGATAACACTTCCCGTAAGTTGTATGTATTTGGTTATAGCCTCAAATTCATTCCCTTATTTTGATGTGAGCTTCATACTAGGTTTTATTGAAGAAGATTAAGGATTTCATTCACCCATAACAAACATGTTAAAAAAATTTCCAATTTACTTCTTTTGAGAGAGAAATATATAATTTATATGTTGGGTCGCTTAAATCCCAAAATAGTAGTGAAGGTGTCTCGAATCTATCTTGTCAAAGTATTTCTTCAACTCTCTCTTTATGGATGCAATATAGTTTTCAATGTTTCATGTTATTAATAAATCATGCACATAAACATCAAGTTATAGAATTATTTTGGAAATATTATCAACTAATGGAGTTGCATAATAATATTAGAGTGTTTGAAATTCAATTTTAGAAGATTCCTAGTTAAGGTTTCATACCTGGATCTTGATGCTCATTTTAAGCCATATAAGTACTTTATAAATTAGCATACATTTTTTTCTTTTCCATTTACAACAAACATTTTAATTAAGAGATGAAAGAATTTTCTTTGAAGTATACATTAAAAAACTTAGCCTTCACATATGTTTGATGAATTTTTCATCCATTATGATCTACTAATGCTAAGATAATCTAGATGGTAGCCGATTTTTCTATGGGGGAAAAATTCTCTTCATAATCAACACCATCTTTCTATGAAAACCATTTTTCCAAGATCCTTGCTTTATGCATTTTAAATGTGTGATCTGAATTGCACCTATTATTATAAACTCACTTGCATCCAGTTGTTTTGGTTTTGAATGGAGCGTGCTCTAACTTCCATCCTCTATTCGTCATGAAAACATAATACTCCCTCTACATTGCTTATTTCCATTAATCATGAGAAGTAACTTCTTTAAAAGAATTTGGTTCAATGTAAAAACATAAATTCAATTCATAATCACATAAAATATTTTTGGGCCTCATATACACCCATGTTTTCATCATGAAATATCACTATTTATACCCTAAAACTCTAGGTTTTTAACCCATTGCATACCCTAATTACATCACTTGCCGCCAAATACTCTCTATGGTTGATTATCATTATTTTTCTTCAATTATTTATGATTAAATATGACTATGCCATGCTTTACTCGTGATGACGTTGCTAAGTACATTTATCACAGGGTTGCATTTCCAAAATCCTGCACAAGCCAATGAAGTATGAGAATGCATAATTTAGGGCGTTGAAACGTTCAGCATGATTCTAGAGAAATAGATAGAGGTTATTATAAAAATGATGTTATAATACCTTTCCATCACTTTGATTTCACCCATATCACTCATATGGGTCTCTAGAAGGAAATTAGCCAATTTGACCAAACTTGTAATAAATTTTAAACTACCAACATCGGCCTTGATTTCCGTGCAGCTGAAGGATAATGAAGAAATTATGGGACATGAATTTTGGTCCCATTATAGCATATTTATTACACCTAAAACAATTTTGCAAAATACCTTATGGTTTGGGAGATATTCAGGGTTCTTTGAGGCGAATTTATGTAAAATTCAGAATTTCCAAATTTGTCAAAATCTCCCAAACAACCCTATTTTGGATTTTTGGTGAACACTCTTACCTTGGTGACATAAAAAATATTTTCAAACTTGAGGATCGATATTTATTATGACCACCATCTTCCAGAATCGATTTTGTCTTATCTCCATGGCTACGTATGGAGTGTTGTTAAGCATCCATCTTTGAATGGACACTACAATCAAATTTGTAAAAACTATGTTAGAATATTAGTCCATTTTGATTTTATTTTCGTGGATCATTTCATATTTTTTAGTTCTCACGCAATATATAAAGCTTGCATCCAAATAATTTTAGCGGTGTCCCGAATTTATGAGTGTTTGAGCTATTTCTATCAAGTGTAACTTCATTTTTAAAACAAAAATACTTCTCTCATTACTTGGAGCCTGTATTGATTCAGTCTATGGAATGACGTAGTGATATATATATATATATATATATATATGAATTATATTTCTCAACATCTTATAACTTATGTAAGTTCACATCACAAGTGTGGCAAGGGCCCACCACAACTTGGGAAGTTATATTTGTTGTAGGTAGAACTTTAGTTTAGTTATGTAATCCTTTAATTCATTCTGATTTTTTGTAATATGTTTTCTTAAATTACATTGTTACCTCACTGAATGGTGTAATATGAGTTTTATTATTGATATCTGGTTGTGTTCTAGCATATTGAGAGTTGTCTCTCATTCTGATATGATCTGTGATTTCATAGAACTCACTGCTAATCCCTACTTGTTAAATATTTCAATCATTTATAGAGAGCACCGAGATCCTCATCACCATGAATCCATATGAGACCATCGGATGGATGTTTGAATCAATCGAATAACAGAGTGATCCCTTTCTTCTATCTGCAAACGTGGAATTTGACGAGTTGATTGGATAAACACAAATATAGCATTTTAAATCTGGTTTATAATCTTCCACAAAGTTGAATGATAACAATTTTGAAATTATGTGTGCTATAAGGGATTGAAGACTCAGAATTAAAATGTGTAATTATTCACTCCAGATCAATCTTATTACATTTAGCAAGTGTCATTTAATAAATTGGTTTAAATGTCGTTGTTTCAAATTAATTAGGGCATGTTTGTAATGAGAACAATGAAAATGTAAGTGGAAGTGAGGTTGATTTCGAAATATCTTCAGGAGATTAAAAAAATTTCCATACACATATGTGTCATTCAATTATTACATTCTGATTTGAACATTGTTTGTTTGGAGATTATTTTTCTGTGAGATTTTAAGTGTAATTCTGAGTAGTGTTAGGGTGAGGAATGAGGTCTTGTTTATAGAGTATTGAGATGCATCTGAATTAAATTTGATCATTTCTTGAACAATGTGATTCTAGTTTGGTTGGTCAATTCCGTTGCCGTAAGCTTTCTATTCCTTTTCTCATCAACGACATATTGGGATTTAATAAGAATAGTGTGAGTGTTGTAGATATTCTACTTTGATTAAGTGCCTATAGAATCGCAATTGTTTGGATTTATAGTCTCTTCAATTCAAGGTTTGAGTGTCTTTTGAATTAGGACTCCAAAGCTTAGATAGATTAAACAGTTCCCATTTAATTGAAATAGTTAAGGAGTGTTGCTAAGTGTGAATTTCATATCTTCATTAGCACTGTCAACAATATGGTTGAAATATAAGTTTCTATTTTTAAGGTAATTTTCTTTTAAACGAGTGGATACCTATAGCTTGCTTTTTAAAAGATTTTTTTTAGTGAAGTGTGTATAGAATTTGTTGGATACTAAATCTGTTAATAATGGAACTAGCAGTGTGACTTGTTTTCATTAGAAAAGTAGACTGTTGGTTTGTCCAAATTTTAATTAGATTGCTTGAGCTTAGTATTTAAAAGAGTGAAGAATTTAATTCATGTTGAATGAAAATTAAAATAGTAGGATATTCTTTCAGTGCATTTTTGTTACAATAACATTTCACAGATTCATTTTCTTCTCATTTCTGAAAACAGAATTAGGCTTTGATTGAATTTTTCAGGATTTGATAATTGAGATTGCTTCTAGGAGTGTCAAAATATTAAATAGTGTGTGTGCATATTAGTTAAATTTGAGAGATAAAAGTTTATTAATCCTAGTTGATTAAGTGTGTGAGGAAGTTAATTCATATTAGGCCTTAGCAAAAGTATCTTTTATCTATGGTTGAAACATTGAATTTCATGTCTAGTTTCTCTTGTTCTAGGGTTTGAATCTAAGTACAGCTTTTGAATTAAGAATGAGTTTCAATTACAAGTAGATTGGGTATTTTAATTCTTTGAGAGTGTACATTGTAGAAGCACAAAATTAGGGATTTAATTTTGAATTACTAAGTTAATGTGTGGATCTCCTATCAATTTAGGGTTTTCAATTCCAAGTGAAGTTTTAGGGTTTAATTCAAGATTGATTCCAAGATTTTAATTTCAATATTTCTTAGCTTTAATTTCAATATTTTTAGGTGTTTATTCACATATTGGTTGAAGAAGGATGTGCAATGAAGAACTAGGTTTCAAAGTACAAATTTCCTTTAAAGATTAGAGTTGGATTGTATCAATAGAGATCTTATTTTCTAAAGTCGAATTTGATTATTTTAGTGAAATGGCTTGATTCCCTTTTCGGAAGTTGTTTATTCATAAGAATTTGTGTCTTTTATTACTCAGTTGATCATTATAAAGGAAAAATTAAAGCTCTGACCTACAACCTAAATCTAGAAGTACAACACCACTCATGTTTACGAGCTCGGATTGACAATTAAATATTAGGAGGATGAATCTAGAAATTATTTCTTCTAACATTTTTGGGGCCATTGTCGGGGAGTTGTAATTTTTTATTCAGGTAACTATTATCACAGTTTCTGATCTTGCAAGGTTGTTAGAGGGCGAAGAGTGTATGATAAGACACGAGTGGAGATCCACGCATCCGATTTTGTGGGGTTACTCCAAAGTCTGACTGATTACTGGTTGTACTTGTGTTTTTATTTCCTTTTTATTTATGTGTAGAAGTAAAAGTATACCTAGGGATAGTAAAGGTATATTAATTTCCAATGCTAGTTTTCTTGCAATTAGCAGTATTTAATTCATTTAGATTAAAAATTCAAGATTTGAATGAAAAAACATGTTTGGGGTGTTGTAAGAACCCTCTATTTATACTAATCGATATTACTGACAAGGATCATCAACCAGCAAGAGAAATTCAAGAATGACTGAGAACCTGAAGAATTTCCCCCGAAATACTATCTCATATCCTAGTAGTAGCTAGGACATCTTCCTCTTAGGAAGAGTTCATCTTCACCGCATTCAAGAAATTCTTAGTCTCTCCATAGCCATAAAAGGATTTGGAAGTCTCCCTTGATTCCTCTTGCTTATCTACCAAAGAGATCAATGAATCATATACCAAATCTAATGGGGAGCATCCAACTAAACCTAAGATCAAAGAGATTTCACCATGCCCAACAACAAGCCTTGTGTGCATTCTCGAGACCGATTATCCAAGTTTTTTTGGCGTGACCAAGGAGGACATTCAGAGTGGTCCAAATGAAGGAATGAGCGAATGCCACCAGGATTACATCGAGCCTTGGTTCCACCTCACAATCTAGCTAAAATACCACTCTCATCTTCAAATAATATTGGTACCATAACAATTGAAGCAACTAGTTTTTGATACTCTAGTATGTGTTGAATTTTATTCTTTCAAAATAAGTGTGAGTATATTTAGCATGTTGTTATGAACATGGCTGCATTGGAAGTACTCCTACACTTGAAGGAGACCTTCCTCTCTCTAGATTAGGGTAGGGTAGAAATGAATAAAATTTTTATTACAACATCATTCTTGAAATTGTAATTCCTAAGGCATAACCATTGAAATTTTTGTCTTTATGCACTCTTGCGGTAAGACTTGTCAGAAGAAATTCACTCTTAATGACTCATATTTTATAAAGTGAATATGATTATTTGCCAAGATTATTCATTGGGTTAGCTAGGGGAAATTTTATTGTTATACTTTCCATTCATAAGCTTAACATACTATCATTCGATAAACCTTTTCAAGTTTCTCTTTGAAGGTATTGATGAAAAGCCTCATATGGTGCACCACTCCTATAAAACCATCATGAGCTCTCATCAGAACCCTAGAATCACCTACTCAAGGAATCTTCCAGTCATTATCTGAGTTATTTTCTTTTCTTGAGTCTTCAGGGTAGTGGGATCAAATAATAAACATTAGTAATTAAAAACTTTTCACGCCATCCTGCGGTCTTTAGGAGTAGATATGTCTCCCTAGCTATTACGGAACCTCTAAGGTTAATCATAATTAGAGTCTACAAAGATATTTAGGGGAGTATATGACGTCTCATAGTGAGATAACCTACCACGATCATGAGACCTTACATGCATGACATTATTTCTCCTCGTCACCAAGCCAGAGTAATGGATCTCAGTCCAAAAGTTGGAGGACAAGGGGTATCATCACGAGTCGACCTATTCATCCATGTTACTTCTTGTGAGTGGCACTACCATCAGATGGTTACAAAGCCAGTACAATGGCCTTCATATAAAATTTCAAATAAGTTGACTCTCAATAATAAATATATATCTAATAGGTTCGACACAGACATTTCATTGGGTTAAAATGCATCCCTGTCGAGGCTATAGACGCCTGCTGGAAGAAGGGCCATGCCTATGGTATTGAATTTAATTTTACACTATGATTTACTTGGTTGTTTTTTCCCTTCCATGAACTCATTATCATATCTCTCTGAGAATGGATTTAATATCCTTCAGTAGTGTGCTTTGGAGTTCTATATTTCAGATTTTTTTTTTTTTTTTGGATGTGAGACACTTAGTGTAGGTGATTCACATTTCTTGAATAACTGAGGCTTCAAATATATTCTTGGGTAATTTTAAGATAATCATCCTCGCAAGGTATCATTTTGTAATATTTATTTTTCCCTATTTCCCATCAATTTTAATTCTTTGGTTTTTAAAATAAAGTCACTTCTATTTATAATAATGAGGCTATTAAAAGTGAAGACCTGCTACTTTGGATTACTCTTGAGATGATTTGTGGAAATTATTATGGTTAATAATTTTAGGAGGACATTATCCTTGTAGTAACATCATTTTTAAGCATTCCTTTAGTAGCCCTAGCATTAGTTACCTTTTCTTGGAATAATAAAACTCAGTATTGATGTCACTCGATCCCTGGTGACTAATTTTTCTTATCTTATTGATTCAAAGAAAGATGACATATGATGAAACTTACTTCATGCTCTCACAATTAGCCCTATGGATTAAGTCAACGAAGCATGAATTTAGTATAAAAACCCTATCCCTTCAGTCTTCGGCCTCTGTTAGAGGTTTTTATTGGATGAGGAAATGCAAGATGATAGGCATGGGGGAGAGAGATGACTAGAATTTGTATGTTTAACTCACATTTTCACGCTATGCTTACTCATGGTTTTCATTATCATTGTAGGGCTAGTAACTTAAACATGGAGCATGATCAGGTAATTGTTCATTATTTAACCTCTTCAATTTTTTTGATAATATTTTCATGAAAAGAAATATTGATGATTGTGCTTGTGTTTTTCTTCCAGGAAGCCATATGAAATCACACATGCATCAAAATTTTTAGGATAATGTGGATATTGAGACCTTTTTCCTTCTTCAACAAATCATATCAACAGTCACATCAACTCGATTCATTCCATCATTTACTTCATATTGGAGCACCAAGGGCATCAACAAAAAGGGTAAAACTTGAGGTAGAGGTGGCTTAATATTCTTTAATTTATTATATATTTAAGGCATCTTTGATGATTAACCACCACATATTCTTTATATTTCATTTTCCATATAACCTCCATTTGCATGCTACTCTAGGTCATAATCATAATGGTTCATGTAAGAAAAATCAGTAACTATAGAGCCTTCGCCTCCTTTATTCACACATATTGTCAGTTGAATCCAATAAAGGATGAATTTTTTGTTTCCTTTCATGAAGGAACCATCCATAAGCATTAGCCTTACAAAAAACAGAGCATACAAGCACATGTCATCCCATATCCATCACCACCTCATGTCATCTACCTTTTCCATTGTCACCTATCATCCTATTCGTCATTTTCCTCCTACAATATCTATCATTTTTTCTCCTCGATTGGTATCGCTCTCGAAATCAAATCTTCATATAGTGTTGCTCCACAAGAACTAACCCTGCCTAAAAGCCATGATTCCATAAAAACCTAGATATGGGCAAAGTATTTATTTTAATGTGTACATGAAAAACCTCAAGCATGGGGGGATGGTTGGCCTCATATATGCCCATGTTTTCATCATGAAATATCATCATTTACACCCTACAACCCTAGGTTCTTAGCCCATTCCATACAGTAATTCCATCAAGTGCCGCGACATACTCTCTATGGTTGATTATCATTAGTTTTATTCACTTATCTATGATTAAATATTATTATTTCATGTTTTACATATGACGGTGTTGCTAAGTACATTTATCACAGGGTTCCATTGTCGAAATCCTCCATAAGCCAGTTAAGTATGGGAATGCCTAATTTAGGGCATTGACACTTTCGATGTGCTTTTGGAAAAAACGAGAGAGTTTATTATAAAGAATGATTTTATAATACCTATCCATAACTTTGGTTCCACCCATCTCACTCATATGAGTATCTAGAATGAAATTAGCCAATCTGTCCAAATCTATAATAAATTCTAAACTTCCAACTTCTGCCTTGATTTTCATGCAGTTGAAGGATAATAAAGAAATTCGGGGACATGGGTTTTGGTGCCAATATAGCATCTTTTTTACAACTTAATTTTTTTTTTTCAAAATTCCTTACAGATTACAATATATTCATTGTTCTTTGAGGCTAATTTGTGTAAAATTTGCAATTTCCATATTTTTCAAAATCTTCCAAACAACCCTGTTTTGAATTTTTGGTCAATTCTCTTACCTTGGTGACATAAACAAGTTGTTAAAACTTGAGGATCGGTATTTCTTATGACCACCAACTTCTAGAACCGATTTTTTCTTATCTCCATGGCTACGTATGGAGTGTTGTTAAGCATCCATCTTTGAATGGACATTGCAATCGGATTTGTACAAAATAAGTTAGCATAGTAATCTCTTTTGATCAGATCTCCATGGTTCATTTCTGATTTTGTAATTATTAGGAAATCTATAAAGCCTTTATCAAAATAAGTTTAAAGGAGTCTCAAATTTATGAGTGTTTGAGCTATTGTTGTCAAGTGTAACTTGATTAAAAAAAAAAACTACTTCTGTCATGACTTGGAGCCTATATTGATTCGAGCTATGGAATGTAGAGCTGATATATAGATATGAATCATCTTTTTGAGCATATTTTACCTTATTTAAGTTCACATCCCAGGTGTGGAAAGGGCCCACCACAACCTAGGAAGTTTTATTTATTGTAGGTAGAACTTTAATCTAGCTGTGTGATCCTTTAAGTCATTCTAATTTTCTCTTATATGTTTGCTTAAATTACATTGTTACCTCATTGAATGGTGTAATACGATTTTGATTATCGATATCTGGTTGCGTTCTGGCATATTGAGAGTTGTTTCTCATTCTAGTGTGATTTGTGATTTCATAGAACTCACTGCTAATTCCTAATTGTTAGATATGTAAATCAATTTATAGAGAGTACTGAGATCCCCATCGTCGTGAATCCATATGAAAGAATTGGATGGGTGTTGGAATCAATCGAATAATAGAGTGAGCTCTCTGTTTTATCCGCAAATGCTGAATGTGATGAGTTATTTGGATAAACACAGAAATAAAGTTTTAAATCGGGTTTATAATCTTCCACAAAGTTGCATGATAAAAATTTCCAAATTCTGTGTGCTATAAGGGATCGAAGACTCTAAATTAAAATGCATAAGTAGTCACTCTAGATCAATCTTCTTACATTTAACAAGTGTTATTTAATAAATTGGTTTAAACATCATTGTTTCAAATTAATTATGGGAAGTTTGTAATAAGAAAAATGGAAACTATAAGTGGCAGTAAGTTTGATTTCAAAATATCTTCAGGAGATTAAGCATATTTCTGTACACATATGTGTCATTCAATTATTACATTCTGATTTGAACATTGTTGGTTTGGAGATTATTTTTCTGTGAGACTGTAAGTGTAATTCTGAGTAGTATTAGGGTGAGTAATGAGGTCTTGTTTATAGAGTATTGAGATCCATCTGAATTAGATTTGATCATTTCATGCAAAGTGTGAATCCAGTTTGGTTGGTCAATTCTGTTGCAGTATGCTTTTGATCCCTTTCGTCATCAATGAGATATTCAGAGTTAATAAGAATAGTGTGAGTGCTGAAGATAGTCTAGTTTTATTAATTGCATATAGAATCTTACTTCTTTTGATTTATAGGCTCTAAAATTCAAGGTTTGAGTGTCTTTTAAATTAGGACTCCGGAGATTAGATAGATTAGACAATTTCTGTTTAATTGAAATAGTTAAGGAGTGTTTCCAAGTGTGAATTTCATACCTCATTAGTGGTGTGAAAAATATGGTTGAAATTTAAGTTTTAAGTTTTAAGGTAATTTTCATTGAAACGATTTGATACCTATAGCTTGTTTTCTAAAAGAATTCTTTTAGTACAGTGTGTATAGGATTTGTTGGATTTTGAATCAGTTAATAATTCAACTAGCAGCGTGACTTGTTTTCATTAGAAAAGTAAAGTGCTACTTTGTCCAAATTTCAATTAGATTGATTGAGCTTAGACTTTAAAAGAGTGAAGAGTTTAATTCATGTTGAATGAAAATTAAAATAGTAGCATAGTCCTCGAGTTCATTTTCTGTGTTCCAATATCATTTCATAATTGCCTTCTCATTTCTAAAAACATAGTTAGGGTTTGATTGAATTTTGCAAGATTTGATAATTGAGATTGCTTCTAGAAGTGTCAAAATATTAAATGGTGTGCATGCAGATTAGTTAAATTTGAGAGATCAAATTTTATTAATCCTAGTTTATTAAGTGTGTGAGGTATAGAATTTAGATTAGGCTTTAGTAAAAGCATATTTTATTTATTGTTAAAACATTTAATTTGGTGTGAATTTTCTCTTGTTCTAGGGGTTGAAACTAAGTACAATTTTTGAATGTAATATTGAGTTGCAATGTTATGAAACCAACTCCAAAAGTAGAAGAAGAGAGAGATCAATGCCTTATAAATCATCCAGTTCGAGGGGGATACCTCCAATACATTACATAAATGTACAATTCCTGGATGATACAAATGAAAAAACCTCGTTCTATATATAGAATTCCATGGGATCACAATACAATCCTAGCCAACCTAACAATAATAATGTAAGGGAACAATAATAACAATATTCAAGTTACAGGGGTACAACAATAACAATAAGGGGGTTACACTAACAACAATAAGGGACTATAATAGTAATATAGGGACCTAAAATTCCCATCTCATTCAAAAAAGTGTTGTCCTGAATGCTTGAATAGCTCCAGATGCTTCCATATAAAATTGTCATCCTCCCATGTAGAATATTTAGTGGCTAAGTTTTGACACTTGATGAGATACTCTAAAATTGATCGATTTCGTGGCTGTTGATTTCTTGTTTCCATGACTGCTTCAGGTTCCAATATGATTTTTCCTTCTTCATCAAGTTCTGGCAATATTTTTTGAACTGGAAGTTTGTCACCTATAACCTGATTTAAGCATGAAACATGGAAAACTGGATGCACTCGTGAAAAAGCAATAAGCTCCAGTTTGTATACCATACTACCAAGCTTAGCAGTACCTTGTAAGGACAATAGTACTCTGCTGATAATTTATTATCCTTCTTATATTGCTTGAGGGACATTTCTTTGTATGGTTGTAGCCTTAAAAATACCTGGTATCCTACATCAAAACTTCTCTCGCTGCGATGTTGATTTGCATATTGTTTCATTCAATTTTGTGCCAAATTTAGGTTATCCTTTAAGAGTTGGAGAACTTCTTGTTGATGCTCGATGTGATTTTCCACTGATTGAAACTTATAATTTTCTCTTAAAGATGATGTGATGGACGATGGATGGCATCCATAAAGTGCCATAAATGGGGTCCTTTTTGCTGCAATATGGAAGGAAGTGTTATACCACCATTCAGCGAGAGTAACCACTTGACCCATTGTGTTTTCTTATCATATAAAAAACAACAAAGATATCCTTCCAAACATTTATTCGCTATCTCAGTTTGACCATCGGATTGAGGTTGATAAGATGATCTATGAGCTAGTTGAGTTTCCAAACAAGAAAATAATTCCATCCAAAAAATTCCTGTAAAAATGGGATCTTTGTCACTTACAATAGTATTTGGGTTTCCATGTAGCTTTTGAAATGTTTCCATAAATGCAATAGAAACTCTAATTTCCTTAAGTGGATGAGATAATGCTCAAAAGTGTGCATTCTTGGTAGGTATATCAACTACCACCATGATGACACTCTTTCCTTCAGACTTAGGTAAAACTATGATAAAATCCATTCAAATCTCCTCGAAAAGTTGACATCGAATGGATAAAGGTTATAGAAGACCCAAGGTCCTAATTTTCTCAACTTTATTTTGCTGGAAAACCAAAAATTTGGCCACAACCTTTTCAATATCAGATTTAAGGCCATCACAAAAAATTATTTCTTCACCCTATGGAAAGTTTTTAAAAATCTTGAGTGTCCTCCTAAAGGAGAAGTGTGAAATTCCAAAAGAATATTTTTTTTAGTTGGGAATTCTTACAAATATATAAGTGATCTTTGTACCATAAGTAATCATTTTTCCAACTAAATGTATCATATGTACTAGGATCTTGCCGTAAATTTTGAATTAGTGTCCACACTTCTTCATCCTTTTTCCATTCATCTCTTGCTTTGGTTATCCAATCTGGTTGGATAATAGAAATGGAAAAAATCAATGCGTCCACCTCTTCAGCCTTTCTCGAGAGTGCATATGCGACAACATTTATCTTCCTTTTTTTGTAGATGATTTCAAAGTCATAACCCAACATCTTTGTCACCTATTTTTGCTGCTCTTCTAAAGATATTCTTTGTTCCAAGAAATGTTTAAGCCTATCATGATCAGTTTTTACCTTGAAGTGTCTTCCCATTAGGTAAGGTCGTCATTTATTTAGTCCATGTAGTATTGCCAACATTTCCTTCTCATAAATAGCTTTCTGTAAATAATTTCCTTTTATTGGATGACTTTCAAAAGCAATGGGTTTTCCTTCTTGCATTAAAACAACACCAATTCCATTTCCTGAGGCATCACATTTCAAAATAAAGGTTTTTGTGAAATATGGCGTAGCTAATACTGGTGCTAGGCATATTTCCTCTTTATTATTTTCAAAGGCCTTAGTTTCTTCAGGAATCCATGAAGATGCATATTTCTTCATTAATGTTGTTAGAGGTGTTGCTATTATCCCATAATTCTTAACAAACTTGTGATAATACCATGTTAACTCGAGAAATCCTCGCAACTTCTTTATGATTGTGGGGAATTTACAATCCTCAATGGCTTTAATTTTGTTAGGGTCTACCTTAAAACCCTCATAAGATACAATATGACCCAGGTATTCCACCTCTTATACTCCAAAGAAACATTTGGATGTTTTTCATATAATTGTTTCTCCTCCAATAGTTTGAGCACCCTGTCAACATGTTGAACATGATCCTTCCAAGACCTCTTGTATATTAGTATATCATCAAAAAATACTAGCACAAATTTTCTAAGGAAGGGTTTGAAAATGGAATTCTTCAACCCTTGAAATGTAGAAGGTGGATTGGTAAGGCCAAAATGCATGACCAAAAATTCATAATGACCCTCATGAATTCTAAATGTTGTTTTAGGAATATCTTCCATCTTCATTCTAATTTGATGATATCTTGAACGAAGATCCAACGTGGTGAAATAAATTGCTCCATGTAATTCATCCAATAATTGATCAGTCATAGGAATGGGAAATTCATCTTTAATAATGAGCTTATTGAGCTCCCTATAATTTGGACACATGCACCGTGATCCATCCTTCTTGTGCAAAAATATTACTGGAGCAGAGAAAGAGCTTTGACTAGGTTGAATTATACTAGCCTCCAACATTTATGCAATCATACGTTCAATTTATCTATTTTGGATGTAAGGATATCTATAAGGCTTGATGTTTTGAGGAACACTTCCTGGAATCAAATGAATAGCATGATCATGATCATAAATAGGTGGGGTTCCTTTGGGAGTTTTAATCACCTTGGAATGATTTTCAAAGAATTTTTGGAGATTTGGAGAGATAAATGATTTTGATGTTGGAACTTCTATTGAGCATAATTGTGAAATTACGCCTTGTTGTTCTTTCTTCAAAATATTTTTCATGAAATTAGAGCTTATTATCTTTCCCTGATTCCCTATGATACCCCGTAATTTGACTTCCTTCCTTCCAAAAAAAAATTGAAGAAGATTTATTGAAAATTAAAAGCTAACGTCCCCAAATATTGTAACCATTGTACTCCAAGTACAACATCAGCACCTCCCATTGTAATGGAAATCATTGGATTATTCAATACATATTCCCCCATGGTTAGCTTGATATTATGATATTTTTCAGAGAAATTTATAGTTCCTCCATTTGCAACCATCACTTGAAATTTTGGTGTTTGGTAGAGGAAAAAATTCAATTCCTTGGCTACCTTACAATGAATAAAATTATGGGTACTACCCAAATCAATCAACACTATTACATTTTTCTTCCTATATGTCCTTCTATCTTGAGAGTTTGAGGAGTGGTAATATCTTCCAATGCATTACACGATATGGTCAGACTCATTTCTTCTTCTTATAGGGTTGGTTCCTGCTGTATATCCTCCTCTTTTGAAGTTTATTGTTCATTGTATTTATCCTCTTCAAAATCTATGTAAAATAATTTATTCTCAGCACACTTATGACCTTTAGTGTATTTGCTATCACAACTGTAGCTAATCCATTTTGATATCTTTTCTTCCAATTTTTGTGGTGTCAACCTTGTAGGTTGTGGAAGTCTAGGAGTAGCAACACTTACATCATTATAGATGTGAGTGGTAGGCTTCCTTGTCACCATAATCTTACATTCAATTTTTCTTGCCAATATGAATGCCTTCTCAAATGAATCAGGTTCCCAAACACGAACTTCATGTTGGATGTTATCCTTTAAAGTCCCTATGAGGACATCAGTCTTGTGGTCCTCCGAAATATCAGTTACCCTTATATTCAATTTTGGAAGTCCTCAATGTGCTCCACCACTAAACCGTTTTGTTTGAGATTTATCAATTGGCTAAAGAATATTTTTCTCTTTGTATCATCATAATGTGCTATCATTTCCTCCGTAAAAATTGACCAAGTGAAATTTTTTTTACGAGAGCAAAGCCATAAATACCATACAAATGTATTTCATTCTAAATGTAAAGTTTCAATGCCTACCCTTTGTGTGTGTTTTTCACATTATTGAGATCAAAATATTGCTCCATCTGTAGTATCCTTGTTATGGGATCCTTGCCATCAACTTCCTCATATCAATATTCAAAATATTGTGGTTCTTCCATCCAACATTAGAGCTTATAAAATCATGATTAACATTTATTTTATTCTCATCATGAGTTTCCTCTACTATATTTTCTCCGTTTGGAAACATTTCTTGTATCAACTTTTTCAAACGTTCCATGTCTACTTTTAGATCATTCTTCATGTTTTCCATGTTGTCTTCCATTTTTTCTTCCACGTCATCCATCTTAGCGTCCATTCCAGATTCCATGCCATCCATCTTAGCTTCCATGCCCTCCAATTAGCTTCCATGCCTTTCTTCAAACCGTCCATATTAGCTTCCATGCATTTCTTCAAAACTTCCATTTCATTTTTTGTTGCTCTTTGTGAGAGCGAAATTTGGTGCACCAGCTCTTGTAATTTTGACATGTCATGTTGCAGTTTTTTGTCTTGATGAGTCATAGTAGAGCCTTCTAAAGGCTTAATGGGTGTTGAATTATTTTTAGGGGGCATTTTATAGCCCAATACTGATATCTATTCTACAATATTCCCTTGGAATCAATTCAAACCGATTTTTCACACAAGACTTATGCAATTTGAAAAAACAATACACACCTTTTTATTGGTTTTAAGGAGCTCCATAATGAAACTTAATTATATCTATAATTGTGGATCTTAAATACCTAAAATTTGACTCTGTAGTAGCCCTTTGAAGCTTCTTTCAAATGCCACAAGTCTGACCTGATTTGGATTCTTCAAGACAAGGTTATGCACAATCTTTCACCATGACCTAATTATGGACAAGTTTAGTAGAACGACCTTGTACGACGTGCCACGTGTCCTTGTTTCCTCCTTCGGATCTAAAATTTATATAAAAGAGACTACAGTCTGTGTACTTGCATAATTTTTTTACAGAATTCCAATCCAATTCTCACAGAGAGTGTTATGACGATTTTCCCATGGTCACCTCATTGAGATGAAATCTGGGAGCTTGAAAAAACCATAGCATCCACAGATCATATCTCTCAAAATATTGTGAATGAATATCTAACATCTTTACAGGACATTCCTCAAGATTTTGGTTTCTCTCTACAAAAATTTCAGCTTTTGAACCTTAGTAGAAAAAAATTATAGGGAACCTTCCACGATGAACTATTTTAGGTGAAATTCGGCAGCCTGAAAAAACCCTAACTTCCACCGATTGTATCTCCGAAAATATTACGAACAAAGATCTGAAAATTTTACACAACGTTCCTCAGAATTTCATCTTCGCTCTATGAAAATTTCAGCTTCTGAACCTTCGTAGAAAAAAAATTATAGTGAAAATGCCACGATGACCAGTTTGGAATAAAAAAACCCTAGAAACCAAAGCTCTGATACCAAATGTTATGAAACTAGCTCCAAAAATAGAAGAAAAGAGAGATCAACGCCTTAGAAATCAGCCACTTCGAGGGGAAAACCTCCAATACATTACATAAATGAAAAATTCTTGGTTGATACAAATCACAAAACCTCCTTCTATTTATAGGAGTCTATGGGTCACAATACAATCCTAGCCGACCTAACAATAATAATGTAATGGCACAATAATAACAATATTGGGGTTACAGGGGTACAAAAATAACAATAAGGGGGTTACACTAACAACAATAAGGGACTATACTAGTAATATAGGGACCTAACATGCAATTACAAGTATATTAGTCCTTTTAATTCTTTCAAAGTGTAGATTGTAGAAGCAAAAAATTAGGGTTTGAATTTCAAATTACTGAGTTGATGTGTGGAGCTCATATCAGTTTAAGGTTTTCAATTCCAAGTGAATTTTTAGGGTTTAATGCAAGATTGATTCCAAGATTTTAATTTCAAAATTTATTAACTTTAATTTCAAGATTGTTTAGTGTATATTCATAGATTGGTTGAAGAATAATGTGCAGTGAAGAACTAGGTTTCCATTCAAAGTACAAATTTCCTTTAAAGATCAGGGTTAGATTGATTCAATAGAGATCTTAAGTTCAAAAATTAAATTTGATTATTTTAGTGATATGGCTTGATTCCCTTTTCGAAAGTTTTCTATTCACAATCATTTGTGTGTTTATTACTTAGATGAACATTATAAAGGGAATATTAAAGCTCTGACCTACAACCGCAATCAAGAAGTGCAGTGCAGCTCATGTTTATGAGCCTAGATTGAAAATTAAATATTAGGAGGATTAATCTAGCAATTATTTCTCCCAAAAAATATCCATATCATATACATCATTTGAATCAAAATTATCTACATCTCTTCCATATGATTTGGATGGAAACTTTGGTTCCCATGTTTTCGACATCATCAAGATGACCAGTTTCAAGTGTTTTAATTGTGAGTCATTTTCAAGGACCTTTTTGATATAGTATAGGTTTCTCCACTGATTTATATGTTGTTGTATCAATATTTATCCTTCCCATCCTCTCAATCACATCACTCAAAGGTTCTTCCTCATATGAAGAAATGGTTGGTACTTATAAAGGCTAGAAGGGGATTCCAAAGATTCATCCAAAATAGGGATTCCTTTTTCAAGATGTGTAATATTAGTATCAAATATATGATATTTTTTTACATGATTGAATATATCCAAAAAAATAATTTTTTTGTTAACAATGTTGCCAATTTTTGAAGCTTCGAGGAAAATTGTATCTCTAGAAAGAACAAATTTCTTTCTTACGTCATCATAACAATGATATGCCCCGGTCATATTTGAAAACACTAAGAAGGTCAACTTATGAATTCTTTCATTATTATTAGTTCTTTTTTCCTTGGGAATCAAGGCATACTAGATGGAACAAAATACCTTCATATTCCTTAGTAAAAGGAATGCATCCATACCACATTTTATGAGTCATACTTATCAAAGTATGATATGGATATCTATTTTACAAATATACTATGCATGGAGTTATATTAGCCAAGAACATCAAATTTTTATTCTTGAAAATCATCATTGAGGTAACAATATTAAGATACGCATACTCATTATTTCATCTACACCATTTTATTAAGGATTATGGAACACTGGTCTCATGTTATATCCACATTGGTGAAGATAGTTTTAAAATTAATTAGAAGTGTATTCCTTTCCACTATCTTTAGGAAGGGATCCAATATTAGATTGTGAATCATTTTCAATCCACAAATTAAAATTTTTGAATCTTTCCAAATATTGTGATTTTTGTTTCAACAAAAATACCTAAAACATCTTCGTGTAATCATAAATAAGGCTCATGCTATGTTTATTTCCATTTATAGAAGAAACAACCCCAGGGCCACATGATTGAGAATGAATCAATGAAATTTTTCTACATGCTCTAGAAGTACAATCATGAAATTTTTGTTTTCTATTCTCATGACCATAGTTTGAAGTAGCCTATCTCGATCACAATTCCAAGGTATCTAGTCGCGTAGTTTGTCTTCATCGTCACACAACATGCCTCAACCATAGTTCCAATGCAACTATGGCTTAAATGGATTAAATGGATTGTGGAAATAACACTTGCGGGGGTAACCACAACATGAGTTGATTATAGTTCAAGGAATATACCTTATCTACAATATATATATATATATATATATATATAGTCTCTGTTTTCATGATTGATCAAAATTACAATCCATTCCAATGTATTATGTCAATGCTTCCAATGTTTTCTGGATGTAAATAAAACAATATTGATCCGCATTTGGGTTAATTATTACCTTCTCCAATGTTCCCAAGAGATAAATTCTTTCTTTAATTTGTAGGATTGTCATAGAATAATCCCATTTCTTTATAATAGGCTTCAAGCAAGCGTCATTTTTCTTTCACTTGTGGAGTAAGTCAGGACATGAGAATTTTTGAAATGGTAGGGAGACTTAGAGAAATGAAAATACTATGATGGAAAGGTATTCATGAAACAATTTTAAGGTGTAGGTATGCCTCTTAGGTCTGTCAAGAATGAACAACAAAGTAGCTACAAAGAGAAGAAAAAAAGGTATCTATTTGACTCTAATACCACGTCAAACTAGCTGAGATAATTCCCAAAATTTGATATATTTTACATTAATAAAACACACATATATATACAATGATGTTTTGATCTTGGCTTTCAACATTCAGGTTCTAATGTCTCTTCTTAATCTTCCATTTTGTATTTTACAATTTTACAAATTATTCACAACTCACCAAATTTGTAAGGATTAGGTGTCTAAAATAAATAATAATGATTCATAATTGTAACCATGATATTTTATAATTTGTTCATTGAATTTAATTAATTGCCACCCAAATACATAATATATGCATAAAACATAAACTCTTTTGTGTTTTTAGAGAGAGAGAGAGAGAGAGAGAGAGAGAGAGAGAGAGAGAGAGAGAGAGAGAGAGAGAGAGAGAGAGAGAGAGAGAGAGAGAGAGAGAGGTCACAAGTTCAAACTAGAATGGTGTAAAGTATGCATGGCTTCATAAACTTTAGCAATCAAATAATTATGTGAAGGTGAGACCTGTCTCTCATAAACAAGGGGGACAAGGTGTATCATACACCTATTTGACGTATGGGTTGGACCTAACCATTAAAATCACATTAAAAATTTTAAATAAAAAAACTATAAAACATGTGTAAAAAAAAATCATACACATAGTATGTAGCTATATGTATTATGAGGGTTATAGTAGAATAAAAAATAACAATAATTTATATAGAGAGGTAAATGAAGTATATTTAAAATATAAATAGTAATTTTAAATTATAGATCTATCTTAACCTATAGTTTAAATCAAGGTTGTTAGGTCAAAGGTCGTGGTTTTGGAATTTTTTATTGGTTAATGGATGAGCATAAACTGAAGTCCATAATTTTTTTCCAAGGCATGACGGGTATTAAAATTTCATAAAGGGGCTGTACTCTCTCAATCTCATTTTGTATAAATTAGAGTGATGAATCTCTCATGTAAATACAACTGTCATAGTTGTAAAAGGGAATATGTTAGCTGGAAGTTATATTGAACTGTCCCTAAGGGGAAAATGTAAGAAATATATTAGGTGTAGTGGTATTAGATTCTAGAAAGCAGGATAGATGCAATACCATGAATCAATTTTTTTTTAAAGCCTCCATAATGGAATAGATATTTTGATCAGTTAACGATGTATAAAGTATGAGCTAGTAGATCAGAGAAGTAGAAAGGAGAGAAAAATAGGAAAGAGGGAGGGAGGAGAGGGCCATTGACTCCATAAATAAGGCCATTTTATACAAATCATGTACTTATAGAAATTATGTAATATAATCCTCCATTAAAATGTATTCTTGATCTATATCTATATGAGTGAATGTATAATTATGGTTTGATGAATCCTCTATGTTTGTTATGTCTATGTGCTAATTGTGTAGTTCAAAATAACTAGGCTACCTTTCTTGATAGTAACATGATTTGAGAAAAAAAAATGATTTGGGGTGTGCATGAGGAGAATTCGACCTATGTTTGGAACAACCTATACATAGATTAAGTGTCTTGAAAAGATAAAGTCTAGGTATGAATCGAAGACAATATGAATGAGGAATTTTGAAATCCTATGTGAATATCCTATAATAAAGTTAGTTGAATTAAATGTCTTAATCGAGTGGATATTTTCCTATGACAAAGTCAAAACATAATAATGATAGATACACAATGTTAACCCAAGATCAAGTTTCCCATTAATTGTAATGTAGCTCACTATCAAGTGAGGGTTCTATCATTCAATGTTCTAGTACAAGTATAATGGCTTGGAGCAAATCCCTTGTAATTGGAAATATTTCTATTGGAGAAAACAATGCCACATCTAGTTGCATTTAAGTGGTGGGTAGCGAAAGTGGTTTTTCGAAGAGTGAGTTTCAATTTTAGACCCTACTCCCCCCCCCCCATTTTGTTAATCTAAAGGAAACTAGGGCGATGCTGGGATAAAATTGAGTTTTAAATCAATCCCTAGCTAATATCACACCATCAATAGATGCTCACCCATTATGTGGGCACCCAGGATGGGATTTTTGATACTATAACCCCCAACCCCTTTCTTATGTCATGATAAATGTAGCAGGGGCCTAAAGTTAATATAGTTCATATATCTAGCCATATCATGATCTTGTCATCTAGAGTAATTTGCTCGATAATATAGGGTATACATGGTAGTTGTGGGAAGTCCTATAAGATCACAACCTCAATAGATAGGAATATCCCCATAATTTGTATTCATTGCCACTGTCATATTGGTTATAACTTTCTATAATAAGCACCGACAAGCGCTATGTGGAAAGAAGCATGATATCCATCTAGTAACAAGCCCAATAGATGGATATTTTTCCATACGTTGTAGTCCCATTTATCAACCTATTGGCGATCGAGTTAGATTATTGTGGTAATAGAAAGAATACCTCTAAGATCCCAATATCCTAGATCTTGTGTGCCCAGTCACTAGTACTAGTCACATGGATATACGAGGTAAGCACCAGCTGGGGAAGAATTTTAAATAGGTTTGTGCATAAACACTTGGTTCTAAGACCACTGTAGCATTTATTTTTGTTGATTTTATCCTCCTAGTTGAGGGGATATGGAATTTTTTATTTATGTTTAGGATGTGTGCATTGTTGGATTTGTGATTCTTGTACGAGTTTGGGGGTTTAAACATTATGATTTCTACTCTTGTGAGGAGTTAAGGAAGTGATAAAAAATACCATGAATTAATATAATTTTATACATAGTCTTCATTGAAAAGTACTCAACTTAGGAAACCAGTAGATGTGGTTACACTAGATGTAGCCAATGAGGAAATATGGGTTATGGTGTGTCACCCACCATAAAAATGGAATAAAAGTGGATTTAAAAAGTATTGTTGGAAAAACTGAAAGGATACCAATGCAAGAGATCAAATTTTCATAATAAATGAATTTTTTTTTTGAAGTATTGAAGAGGAGTTTATAGACAAAGGAACACTGAAGGAAGCATAAGCATAACAAAATTATTTTTTTTGGTAAAAAATTTTGAATATGTGTTCATAGGTGAAATAAAGGACCTATGGAGGTTTGATAAAGAGACAAAATGGAAAGGATCTATTAAAATATATAAGGAAAATCTAGTCAAGGAGAAGAGTTGGGGAGAAGTAGGAGGAGAATATTAAAGAATATTCATAGTAGAATAATATTGAAGTAGTGTGTGCTGAGCCCTGTTATTGCACCAAGAGTGATACACCTACCAAGTGATACTCAACTCTATTTATCAACCAGGGTTTTGTATAAATTTAGAGGTGACAGTGCTAGATGTGATTATACTCATGTCACCCCTAACTATGACATTAAATCAAGAGTACTCCAAAACCATTCATACTATTGAATTTAGAATGAAATATTGTTGATGAAGGTATAATTCTAGGATAGTTATATCTATGAAAGGAAAATTCAATTGACTTGACTTGTAAGTGCTAACTAATCAATTCAAGAAAATACAATGGCTAAACTACTTGCATAAAGAAAGTTATTTTATTTTGAAACATTCATCAATATAACTAATCTACTTATAGAAATGAAGCTATATATTCTTTCATAGTTCATCTAGCTACCAATCAAAATTTCATACAATATCTACCTAGTTCACACTTTCTTGTAAATCAACAATCTACTTTCATCAAATCTATGACATCCTCTAACACTACTTTTTTTTTGTATTGAAGGAAAGGAGGGTTTGGAGTGGCCTAGGAGCTTCCAATGACTCTGGAAACACATATGGGGGTCAACATTTATCTAAACTAAGTTAAATTTTCAGTGATGATTAAAACTAGTGTAGAAATGAGGTCCAACAAGTTTTCTACAGGTGGTTATTGCAGGAACCTTGTATTGCTACAGGAGGGCCTGTAATACTACAAGAGGGCTTTTGAAAGGGTTTTGGAGGTGAAAATGGTTCCTTGAATGGATGGAGTGGTGGATGGAGGTTTCATTTAATGAGCGAAGGCTGGCTTAAGCCCCTAGCCAAGCTTAGATCTTTTCAAAGTCTTGTCTTGCACTAGGATGAGTTCTCTCGGTGTACGTAGGAAAAATGACTTTATGAAACAAAGTTTTTAGGATTGAATTTGGATGTGACTGAAGAAGGTGAAGGAGTTCAAAATGGAAGTGGTAAAGGTGCACTTTGATGTGAATGCACACAAACATGTAGTCATCACATTCATTCATCCATTTATCATTGACAAAATAAGATAATTGATGGGGGAAGAGATGAGTTGAATTTAAAATATATCTATTTTATGCTAGAACTATGATATAATCATTAAACCAAATTTTAAGCTACATAAATAAAATGTAATACAATATAACTAATACAAATATATTTTCAAGAAATCATAAACATAATAATTTTGAAATATGGTTGTGAATCTTTCAACTCATGATACCACAAAGGAGGTGAACTAGAGGATGCAACCACAATTTTTGATGGATTATTCTCTACTGAAAAGAAAGAAACTAAGAAATACTTGAAGCTGAGAGAAATACAAATACATAAGAGGAACCTAAGACACTTAGTTGGGCCAAAACCCAAAAGCCTCAGCTCTGTGGAACTAAGTCAGTGATAACTTAATAAGAAGCTTCTCATTATCAACAAATAAACGTGTAATACATGAGATGACAGTCAAAATAATAGTGCCAAGTTCTTGAGCTCAATCGATACCTAACTGAAAACAAAACTTAAATCCTAAGAAGATATTCTTCTTGTTTATTTTTACAAAAGGGTAGTTAATAGCACCTCCCTAGAAAATAGGAATTATTGTCTCCTTCAATTTGAAGATGGTGGATTGTGTTCCTCATTACTCCCACTTGCACTCATAGTGGCTTGGCTGCAAATGACCTCGAGTTGATGAGATAGAGAGAGAGTGTGTTTTGATATTAGGTTGATTAAGGGGGTTAAGGAGCTGGAAAACATCCTATATTCTCTCCTTGTTGTCTACTTCGAGCCTCTACATGGAAAATATCTAAAAAATTCTCCATTCCCTGCAATTAAACCACATTAGGATACATGATATGAAAAACACTTTTTTCCTTCTCACCAAGTATAATATAACTCAAATTGAATATAAATATGAGAAATATATAGTTCTAATTTAAATTGGACAATGACATCATTACCCTTATAATATACCTACTGATGAGCCTCATCATCACCCATCTACTAAAATTGTTTCTCATCCTATGAGAAACTTAGTCATCCATGTAGTATTCCCAATTAGTCATGAGCTAATTGGAATATTCATTTTTGATTTTATGCTTTATTTAAAGAATAAGTGGGCAGAGTAGATTCATATTTCTCATTAATGATGAATAAATCAATGCCAAATGTGAAAGAGACAAGTATTGGCATCTTAATTGAAGCAGCATTTATGTGAAAGGGGCTGGATCACTTTGACTGGATCAAACATAACCAAATCTACAATGTTGTCATGGAGGAGTGGCCATCAATGAGGTACATCGCAGTTTTAGATAGAGATGCCTTGTGTGAAAGGATTGTTATCATTGGATGTGGTTTAGTGTCAGGAAGCCCCAAGCTTGACTTATAAAAGGAAGAGGATGGTAGCATTAGAAGGTTGTTGATGTATATGATATTTTCTGAATATATGGTATGTTTATACATATATCTTTCTCTTATCGTTTAGCTGAGATTGAATGTGTTTTAGCATTGGGTGTTCCTAATCAGGAATCCCACCTCTTCCCATTGAGTATCTCTTCGGAGAGTTTGTATTGCATTGTCCACTATCTGGCTTAGGGCCAAGCTTCTTCTTTGAACTACAGTGAAGATCCTATTGAGGGTTTGGTTGTTTTTGCAAGCTGCAACAAGTGGAGACTAGATATTTCATATCTAGACCATTTCAGTGCTTGTTTTCATTAGAGGAGGTTTCCACTTCATTTGGAGGATAGTATTGAAGGCTTTGGAGCTTAGTTTCAGATCTTGGCATCAGGAAAACCTTATTTTGATCCCTACAGCACATTTTACTTCTAGATCTACATTATTTTTGTAGGTGGAGTTGCAGGGTGGTTCACCACACCATTTGGAGAGCTAATTTTCTACTGTTGGGGATCTGCCCTTCACTTTGAAGACCTATTCGAGGAGGCTATTTTATTTATCATATCAGATCAGCCACACTTTCCATATTTGTATTTTTTAGTAGAACTGCACTCTTAGATCTCATATTTACATCTTGTACTTGGTGTTTTGGTGAAAACCCCAAGGGGGTTCTTTAGAGGAGCTTGTATAGTGCATGGATCTGATATATATCTAATATTTTATGCACATAGAAGCTCTAGATCTGATGTATAATCTACTACTGTTGCAGAGGAAATAAAATAAAGCTGTAAGGGTTTTCCAACTTTTATATATGGTTGAAGGACCTCATATTGAGGGATTTTCTTCATTGAAGACTTTATTTTCTTTTTATGCATCTTATGGGCCATATATTACACCTATTTTGTTGTTGTAATAACATATGAAAGGTCTCCATATTGGCCTCTAACTGTTTAAATTATGATCTGCATTATTGTTCCATAATTTTGCACTATATTTCTTCTTTTCCCATTAGGGAATATTACAGTGGTATGAGAACATCATATTGGCACAGCCTGTGCATTCTAAAGCCAATATGTCTTTTGAAGAAGGAGAGCCTGTTACTGACAGAGAAAAGAGGTATCAAAAGAGAAGGCACAAAAATTTTGATTAAACAAATTATAATGAAGACAAGGGTAAAGCCCCTTTATCTGGAGGTGAAGATGAAGAGAAGGAGTTCCCTAAGATCCTTCTCAGAGCCATGCAGGAAATTGCTAGAGAGATCAAGGAAATGAGAATGGACAGATTCAAGGAATCCCCTAAAGGATTTCATCATGGAGAAGGCTCTGGCATGTCTCACCATTGTAATGATCAACTAGTGCGTCAACCACAAGTCTCCCAATGCTCTACCATGCCTACATTTTTGGCTATGGGAAATGAAGGGTTTCAAGAGAATGAATCCCTTCAAGACTATTTTGAAGAATATGAGTCTCAAAATTAGAGATTCTAATATCACTTGAGTTTTCAGGAATTTTTTCAAATAAAGGAAAATATAAGACCAAGGCATCATAATAGAGGCGGTGAATTCATTCAGAATCATGATCGACACCACACTATGGGCAGATTATTTTTACCCAAATTTGATGGGTCATCCAAGTGTACTGCCAAATATTGGGTAGAAAAAATTTACATCTACTTTCAATTGAACAAGGTTCCAAAGATGGAGGCCATCAAGATTGTAGCGCTGCACCTTGAAGGTGAAGCACATGACTGGTGGTTCCATGGCTTGTCTACATTGGGTCATGCCAATGTGACTGCTTATTTAGATTTCACTAGAAGTCTGGTGGAAAGATTTAATATAAGAGATCCTGAAGAACCATTAATGAGCCTTGTAAAGTTGAAACAATCAGGTAATGTATAAACTTACATATCTAAATTTTTAAGACCTTTTGTTCTGGTTCTTGATTTATCTGCAACAAGAAGGGTGTACATGTTCATTGATGGGTTAGATAAACCTCTTCATGGGTTGGTTAAGTCTACCTATCCCACTACCCTACATGATGTTATTGAAAGGGCTAGAGACCTTCAAGATGCCTTGCCAAAAGCAAAGGAAACATTTCAACATAAGCCCTCTTTTCCATGAAAGGGAAAAGAAGAGAAGGCTTCTCCTTGAAAGGAGATCCAAAATAAAAAACCTCTTCATGATGATGTCCAAAAAGGTCTAAGAAGAAGGAATCTTTTCTTCACTTGCCAAGAATCTTGGGCACCTGGACATAGATGTGAAGCTAGGAAAGCACATTACATAAAGGTCTTCTTAGATGATGAGGAGGAAGAAGAAGATGAACCAAGAAGAGGTCATAGCGCTAACACTGCAGGAGGAGAACCAACACCATCAGGAGATGGGACTGGAGAATTTTCTCCTATTGGATGGGCTCTTTCATATTTGAGAGGAGTACCTAATTACTTGACCTTAAGAGTTCAAGGTTCCATCTTGAATCAGAGGGTTTGTGTTTTGGTTGATAGTGGGGCTACCCACAATTTAATTGATGCCCAAGTGGTGCAATGGAGGGAAATACCCACTGATGTTTTTGAGGGATTATCTGTTTTGGTCCCAAGAGATAGAACAACACAATGCATGCATTATGTCCCATAATTATTAGTCACCATGGGAACCTATAATTTGATTGATCACTTCTTTGTCGTTGACATACCTCACAGCAATGTGATATTGGGTGTTCAATGGTTGATTACTTTGGGGAAAGTCACCACTAATTGGGAGGCTTTGTAGATGGAATGGGTGGATAAAAAGAGTGGTAAGACTCAAATGATCAAAGACATGAATACATATCCCTCACATACAACTTCCACATAGAAATCAGAGATGGACTTGCATAATGGAAGTAAGGACCTTATAGTCCCATCTATTATTCTCATGAGATTGATGCATGGGGCACTATTATCTAGTGGAAAACCACCTGGGAGGCCACCTGATTCATATTTGGTGAGATATGTCTCAAAAAATTATGCTTCAAGCATAGATACAAGAGGTATGGGAGAATTAGAAGGCAATGATATAATGTTGGGAGTCTTGGGTAGGCTCAAGGAGGAGGGAGACATTCTCCCAACATCATCATTACCCACTCTCATTTCAGATTCTACGTTGTGGGAGGAGATGCACGAAAGGAATGACCTTCCAACATATATATTTGGCATGGGATATGTTAAGGAGGAGATAAGCCATATGACAGACATTTCTTTTGATAGATCATCAGCGCTATCACTATGGGAGATTGATCCATATTGGAAATCCCAACTGTTGGTGGAATATTCCAAGGATATTCACACATGCATGATAATTGATGACGAGCTACATGAAGAGGGCTATTCAGTCCAAGAAGGAGTCATCTACTATCATGGTAGGATATTCTTATCTAGAGTCTCCAAGCTCAAGGAGAAGTTACCACAAATAGCTTATGAAGAGTTCTTTTTCAGCCACACATATTCCATGATATTCTACAACATCATCATGAGAAGCTACACTTGAAAGGGCTTTGAAGGAGAACTATATCAGCATTTTCAAAGATGCATGTACCATGTGGAGTTGGGACAACAACATAACTCTATAAAGGAGTTAATTCATCCATCTCTCTGTCTTTTGGAGGAAAGAGATGGATGTATGCACCACTCCATTTGTTTAAGGAGGAACCTTGCTGAAGAATATGTTCATGTAAATAATGTTTCATTTGATTATTGTTTGCATTATTTCACCATGTACATGCAAGCCATAGCTCCAAGAAGGATTAATATACCATATAGACTTCATGGCCAACTTTGGGCCACGAAAATTTCTGAATATGGCCACTCCCTTTGAGGAAAAAGGGAGATGATTTTGTTTCATGATGGGTGCATTCCTACGGCACCAAATATATCTCACACTTTCAGCCATAGTGAGATGACTTGGATAGGAAGTGAATGGTGGGGAAACCAGTTACCACATCATGATCTGATGCATATAGGAGATGCATTGTGCTAGTTCCACATGTTGGACTATGACCCACCTCCATATGCACAAATCTATGTTTGTATGTATGTAATTTTGGTCCCATACATTGATGATGTACTTGTAGTTTTTATGGGAATGTATGGAGGGAGGATGGGAGGTATGTATGTGCCCTATGGGATGGATATTCTCCATGTACCTTATGCTACATGTTTCAGGGAGAAAATTGGGCAAACCATGTTTGTTTCATTTGAACTATTGCCTCCTTATATGATGGATTATTCACATCTCATGAGAACTTTGGAAGGAAAATTCATGGAGGGATGGATTGGTGAACACTTAGCTTATAGAGGAAGCTTATCACATGTTGGTGTCACAAATAGAGGAGGAGAAGAGTTGCAACAGTCACCTTGTTAGTTTCTTGTGGACAAGCAACATTTGGGAAGGAAGGACTGTAATATTCCCAATTAGTCATGAGCTAATTGGAATATTCATTTTTGTTTTTCTCCTTTGTTTAAAGAATAAGAGGGCAAAGGAGGTCCATATTTCTCCTTAATGATGAATAAATCAATTCCAAATGTGAAAGAAACAAAACTTGGCATCTTAATTGAAGCACCCTTGGTGTGAAAGGGGCTGGATCACTTTGACTGGGTCAACCTTGACCAAATCTACAATGCTGTCATGGAGAATTGGCCATCTATGAGGCACAACATAGTTTTAGATGGAGATGCCTTGTGTGAAATGAGTGTTATCATTGGATGTGGTTTAGGGTTTGCAAGCTCGTAAATTATAAAAGGAAGAGGAAGGAAGCATTAGAAGGTTGTTGATGTATATGATATTTTCTGAATATATGGTATGTTTAGACATATATCTTTCTCTTGTTGTTTAGCTAAGATTGAATTTTGTTTAGCATTGGGTGTTCCTGATCGAGAATCCCACCTCTTCTGATTGAGTATCTCTTGGGAGAGTTTGTATTGCATTGTCCCCTATCTGGTTTAGGGCCAGACTTCTTCTTTCAACTACATCGCAGATCCTATTGAGGGTTTGGTTGTTTTTTCAAGCTGCAGCAAGTGGAGACTAGATCTTTAAGATCTACGCCATTTTTGTGCTCCTTTTCAGTGGAGGAGGTTTCCACTTGATTGAGAGGACATTATTGAAGGAATTGGAGCTTATTTTAAGATCTTGGCATCAGTCCAATGTTAATTCGGTCCCTACAACATAGTTTACTTCCAGATCTACATTATTTCTCTAGGTGGAGTTGGAGGATGGTTCAGCACACCATTTGGAGAGCTGATTTTCTAGTGTTGGGGATCTGCCCTTTACTTTGAAGACCTATTGGAGGAGGGTATTTTATTGATCATATCAAATCAGCCACACTTTCTAGATCTGTATTTTTCAATAGATCTACAGTCTTAGATCTCATATCTACATCTTGTACTTGGTGTTTTTCTGAAAACCCCAAGGGGGTTCTTTAGAGGAGATTGTATAGTGCATGGATATGATATAGATATATCGTTTTATGCACATATAAGCTCTAGATATAATGTATAATATATTTTTGTTTCAGAGGCAATAAAATAACACTGTAAGGGTTCTCCAACTTTTATATATGGTTGTAACACCTCATATTGAGGGATTTTATTCATTGGAGACTTGCTTTTCTTGTTATGCATCTTATGGGCAATATATTACACCTATTTTTCTGTTGTAATAACATATGAAAGGTCTCCATATTGGCCTCTCACTTTTTAAATGATGATCTACACTATTGTTCCATCATTTTGCACTATATTTATGCTTTTCCGATTAGGGAATATTACAATCCTTGTGCACTTATATCATCGCCCTGGTGGCCTCCCTAACATCCCAAGGCACCTTAGATGAAGTTCCTTCTGGTGAGTAAAATATTTAATTTTTTTGTGCCTCAATCCACTCCTTCTCTCTTATGCCTATTCGTTTCCTTCGTAGAGGCCTAGAAATAAAAGTGAACTCAGTTTTAGTCCTATCCATTCAATCTTCCTTCCTTGCATTGCTCTCTTATGGAATAGTGTTTTCTCCAAGGCGTTCTCCAGCATTTCAGGAGAGTGGTATTCTCTAAGTTGAAAACCAAGTGGTAAATCATGTCATATCCTTTGGAAATCTTGCAGACTCTCTTCTCCTATCAACCTAAAGGTATCTTCAAAATGAATAATGTAGTTCTCCTATGTTTCAATGTACTTGTGTGCCAAAAAAAATCATTGGGGATGAGGCTATGATTGATAATGACATCCTTGGGGCTCATTAGCTCAACTCTCACGTATAGGGGTTCCCGCTCCTCTTTTTCAATTACTATATTCACCTACCCTTATCTCTTCACGTGCTAATGAATATTCCAAAGCCATCAAATTCACGTCCCCTAGTCTTGTATTGGGATTCTAGTGGTTCATATCTATCAGTATGAGATTATTCATGTAAAATTCAACCATGTTTTCCATATCCACTATAGTATTATGTATGAAGAACTCAAAAAAATTTCTATAGTTGTGAAGGGGAAGAGAACCATGCTGAGCTATATTTTGGATTTTATATTGTAGCCATTCATCTTTGAAAAAGAGACCATAATATTTGGAAGGTTGTCTACATTTTTTGGCCTTGATACAAAGATTTTCCATGGTGGAAAGGTTTTTTTCCTTCTCTTCAAACTTCTCTTTCAACCTCATATTCTCGGCATGTATTTTTCCTTTCATCATAGACTCCCTTAGTCTCAAACTAGCCAATTCCTTTCCCATCTCATTGAATCTTTTCTCCATCATTCCCACATCATCCATAGTATTTTATTCAACAATATGCAACCACCTCTAGGTTCTTCCCCTTTCTATTTATAGTTCATGAAGAAGTGGAAGTGTAAAATTTTTATCGTTGATTTTCCCTCCTTCACTAAATTTATAAGATGAATCCACACTAGGTTGTAAGCTAGGCTCCTGGAGCTCTAGGGAGTCCTAAAATATTTTTTAGGATGTTTTTGGGTTTCTTATAGCTCACTTTTCTTCTCACGTAGTTGTTGTTGCCCACTTTTCCTCTTTTGTGGCACCTTTTATCCCTATGATAATACATTATTCCCCTCTTGTAGCACACTCTACACCTCCTGTAGCATACTCTCCCCCTCCTATAGCACATTTTCCCCCTCCTATCACTCCCCTTTTTCTTCCCATTGGAGGGTTGCTGGTGTCTTTCGATGCTTGAAGGTAGTTGACCTAGTAGTAGGCCTCCTCGCATATGTCATAGGTGTCTTTGGTTTAGACTTAGGAGATGTGATCTCTTCATTTTTTCCTTCAGTGGTTTCTACATCTGATTCCTTGCTTGGTGACTCTTCAATGGTGATGGGGACCCATGTGGGTGTTTGTAGTCACCCTTATTTGATTCTGGTGCTTTTTTTGGTCTTAAAATATAAAGGGTCTTGTATTTACTTCTTCCTATTAAGCTTAATAGGATTTCCTAATGTAGCTAAAGTGGAAGCTACTTTGATAGCGGGGCTACTCCCACTCAACCCACAATCACCTCTTTTTTGCATCTAAAAATAATGCACTTCAATTTTATGCCAAATAAATTCTCAGTCTAGGCAGACTTACAAATAATATGCAAAAGCTAACTTTTTGTTCTAAACACTATGGTTAGAACCCAACAATCAATTTCATGTGTGGAAGCTTCTTTTAAATTTATGGTTAAAACCACTTTAAGAATCACTCCATGGAAAATATCCTATAAACATTCGACCTATATTAAAAGACCCATTATATAATAAGACCATTTCATACCATTTTACCTTTCACCCATTATATCATGGTTCGACCCCACACATACCATTTAATTCATATCAAAGCTCAACTTTGATAAAAACTCCAAAGTGATAACATCTACATTAATGCATATTAGCTTCGTATTCCACTAATACCCATTGATTATATTGACATTCCATTTCATATTCGAATATCAAACACCATTATATAAAGCCTTTGTCTTTGGATTTAAATCCCAGCACTAACATATATTGTTTTGGACCCACAGCATATCACAACATACCTTTCCATTAACATCTCCGCAGCTTGATGATGCGACCAACATCTGATCACGAGGTTAGATCATCCAACAAATATCACATTCGTTTGCTCTCTAGGTTTTATCATGCAATCTTCATGCAAAATTGCTGGTATTTAAATACCGCTTCATGCCACGCGTCGAACACTGGATATTATCGCATTCCAAAAGGTAAAACTACTTACCATTTTTAAATCATCCGAATACCATACTTGGTGTTCAAAACCACTTCACATCATCATTTAATTCGAGTTTGAATAGAACTATGGTTCTGGCATCCCCGTGCTTTAACCAATCTGTTGATTCGTTTCAACTCCACAGAGGTGTAAATCGTTTTCTTTGTAATTCCGCTTCTTTTTCGCTGCTACTTCATTTATTTTGTGCCATTCTAAGTTTTGCTTCAATCAACCATCGATTCTCCATTAAGGATCTACTGCTCCATCACTTGTATTATCCTCTACTTCTTAACTAAGTTTCATGATTTTAAACAATTTTATTCTCTCGGTGAAACTATGGTTCAATTCCCGCGGACTTCATAACCATTTCCACCATATGGTTTTGTCATTCATTACAATGCTGCCACATTTTGCCACGTATCATTCATCAATGCATGAATGGAATCCTATGTTAAATCTTTGTGGTTATATTCGATTTTCATAAAATCCTCAATTCGATTTCACAACCAAATCTCATTTCACTGTGAATACACAACAGTTTGTGTAATTCCTCTTTGAAATGTCATACATGAAACCGGCTTCAATTACATTCAACCCTTTCTCTGTAATTGACTCTTCAAGCATGGATATAAATTGCAAAATTTAAAACATGCTCTATGTCTAAAATTTAGACACCCAAATCCATCCTTTGATGGAATCGATCCATCCTGTGATCGATTTACCAAATTTGCAATCACAATTTAATGCACAGTCTCACACAATCAATCTATATTGTAACCAATTTCATTCACACACCACATAAATCAATAATGAATAGTTACCCAATAAATACAAATCACTCAGAATTTAGATTCTCAAAACCAATTCATTTGCAACTCTATAATTCATAAATAAAACCTTTGTACTAAAACAATAATTACATGGAAAAATTCCTTTCAGGCCAATATTCAATCAGTGGCCTTCTTCCAACTTTTCTCGAAGGCTTACAATCCAAACCCTGTTCCTACTCTAAATATTCACTCTCTCTTCTACCTTTAATGCTTGATAATTTATATAATTTATGATGAACCAATTTAAGTTCAATCCCTTGAATCTCTCAACAAATCCTGAAAATCTTGAAAGTCCTAAAATCTAGATTCTATCACTAAAATCTTGAAACTGAATCTAACTTAGGATTTACAATCAATTCCTAAATATCTCAAATCTAAACTATCTCATTTCCCTCATGTTCTCTAATAATTCGAGAACATTCAAAAAATCGCCACAATACTTAATACCTTTCATTAATTAATTAAAATAACTCAAAACCATTAATATTTACATAAAAAATCAATATTCTTTCAAAAACATAAGACCCCCTATGTTTAATAAAATACAAGGTATTTTCCGAATCTAATGCCCCTGCATCAGACTCCCAAGGTTAAAATTAATCATGATCTCCTAATCATGTGTCTTTTAATCTCTACCTCTTGGATCCCATACTTTTTTTTGTTGTTGTCCATACGATGTATTATGCTTCTGTTGCACTTCTCCAGGTTTCCATATCTTGTTCTGTAACTTGCCTCCAACTATTCTTTCAAAGTCCTTGTTAGTATTTTCCTTTCTAAAATTCCTCTTCTTTCGTGCTGCTATTTGTTTCTTCTGAGAAATGTTCATCATCAGTCTTCTGATGCTTTCAATCTCTCTGTCCAATTTATCTTCTGTCTGGAAATTATTCTGCCTTTTTTTGTTGTCTTTACTTTCTACTGTTGTAGCTTCGTTTCCTTTTGCATATGTTACTACCTCCAAGATTGTTGTTGTTGTAGCCACAATAGATGTTGCTTCGGGTGCTGCTCTTGTTGTCCCACATGTTGCTTTTAACATTGATGTTGTTGCTGCCAATGTTACCTCACCAATTGTTGTTACCGCTGCCAATGTTGCTGCCTCCCAAACTTCCTGAATATCTCTTAAGATATCTCCCTCTACAATATTTTTCTTTTATTCATAATGTTCAAATTTACTCTTAAAAAATAAATTATCATTTAATTTTCTACCTGTAGTAACATACTCATTTATTTCTCTTTGTATACTAGTAAGTAAAATCAAATTTGACAAGCTAGTATCTGCTCCTTTCACTACTTCAGGCATCTTCACTTCAGTGTATGTAATTCCTTTCTCTTGTTTAAATGTTTCCAGCAAACATTTCAGCCATTTCATTTGTATTTGTTTCACATCATTAGTATGTTGTAATTTAGTTTCAGCATATCCCACTTCTTCCTTGACAATATTTAGTAATTTTCCTTCACCTCCTTGATTGATTCTGGAAATCAAATCAAGTTCTTCAATTACTGTTTCTCCATCCTTTATTAGAATAGAATTATGATTCTTCATCACTGTGTCAGTTTTAAAAATTTGTTCCACAGTCTACTCTTGGCCCATCAGACAAGACAATTCTTACTTCTCACCAACAGTAACACGTTTCAGCATATGAGACATGACTGTCTCACCTTCTTTCTACAACAGTTCCTCTTCTTTCAAGACAACTCCAAAAGATGGATCGTCTTCTGCAATACCTGTGAACATAAAAAAATTGTCAGTTTCAGAATTACAAGACCCAATGGTCTCATTTGATGATCCAGTCACCAAATTTTCTTTCTGTAGTTCTAAGTCTCTTTAAAGACCCATAAAATCTCCATTTTCTTTCTCCTCTGACAATACATCAGTATTTTTTTCTGAGATTCCTCCCAAATCCTTTGTCAGCACATCAGTATGCTGATTTGCATCCTCCATGAGACTGTCTGCTAGTCTCTGCTTCTTTCCATCTATTTCGTGAATGTTTCTCTGCTTTGATTCATCAAAATGAAATTCTTCATTTTTCTCAATCATTCTTTTATCCTTATCCTCTATTTCCTGACTATCATCCATGAAAATTTTCTTGCCTTGCCTCTTCAGCAAATTATTCTATGCATAGATTCTCTGCCTCTCCAATTCTCTTCTTTGAAGATCTAACTTCTTATATAATTCAACATTTTTAATTGGAGTAGAACTTGGAAATTTCACAGTACTTTCCATACCTTCATTTGCTTTTTACCAATCATCAAATGGTATTTCTTTCTCTGCTCCAATATTCTGCTGAATATTCTCATTAGACTCCTCTGTCTCCTTTTCTTCCTGAGATATTACTATTCCAGCATTGATCTGAACAGATTTTAGATTCAATTCTCTCTCCTTAACAAACTCTGAAGCTTGTTCATCATCCTGTGATGTACCTCCAATCATACACAACTCATTAGTTTTAAAAACAAAAGACTTCTCAGTCTTATTTTCTTCATCAAGCATTTCTCCTTGAACAAATTTGCATGTGGAATCCTCAAATTCCATCCTTGACTCAAGCAATCTAAGTTCCTCTTTTAATAAGGAAATCTCATTTTGCCTCCACTTTATTTGCAATTGTTGTCAAATTACTCTCTTTCCCTTCAGTGGAAAGATCCATCCTCCTTTCTGGTTTTCCTCCTCTTGCAACCATTCCCTTAGTACCTCCAGCTGTAATTTCATTATTGCAATTTCTCTTTCCCTATCAATCATCTTACCTCTATGGCATTCCTTAGAACCTCTTCTATGATCTTCCATGATCATTTTCTCCATGATCTTCTCATGCATCATGAGTTGCACTAAGCCTCTGCAACAGCAAGCTCCCCTGCTGCCACTTACCTCACCAATCCCTTCACTGGACTTGGCCTTTTGGCAAGTACTGGTTCACTATGTCTAGAACCTCTTGAGCACTCTCTTATGGTCTGTCTAGGCTATCTCCTCAACTCACCTTCTCTTGAGAACACTGCAATTTCTCTTCCTATCCAACCTTTAGCTGACTATTAGGTTCACTACCATCATCATCAAGCTTTTCTTTCACCATACCTGCAACCATAATTCTGCAATTATAATTTCAAAATCAGATTTAAAATTATTTTACCTGCAAGATCCCTGCATGATCTTGTTCTTCATTCATTGATTTATGCAAATATCTCTTCACTGAAATTGTGTATCTGTTGCATATTAGATTTAAAAATCTGATCTTCCTTCATTCTCTCATCACATATATACATTTAGATTTAATTTAAAAAAATCTTCAATTTCAACAGAGCCTTCCCTCTCTGATACCACTTGATAGCGGGCCTACTCCCGCTCAACCCATAATCAACTCTTTTCTGCATCTAAAAGTAATGCACTTCAAGTTTATGCCAAATAAATTCTCAGTCTGGGAAAACTTACAAATAATATGCGGAAGCTAACTTTCTGTTCTAAACACTATGGTTAGAACCAAACAATCAATTTCATGTGTGGAAGTTTCTTTTAAATATATGGTTAAAACCATTTTAAGAATCACTCCATGGAAAATATCCAATAAACATTTGACCTGTATTAAAAGACCCATTATATAATAATACCATTTCATACCAATTCACCTTTCACCCATTATATCATGGTTCGACCCCACACATACCATTTAATTCATATCAAAGCTCAACTTTGATAAAAACTCCAAGGTGCTAACATCTACGTTAATGCATATGGGCTTCGCCTTTCATTAATACCCATTGATTATATTGACATTCTATTTCATATTCGAATATCAAACACCATTATAGAAAGCCTTTGTCTTTGGATTTAAATCCCAGCACTAACATATATTGTTTTAGACCCATAGCATATCACAACATACCTTTCCATTAACATCTCCACAGCTTGATGATGTGACCATCGTCTGATCACGAGGTTATATCATCCAACGAATATCACATTTTTTTGCTCTCTACGTTTTATCACGCAATTTTCATGCGAAATTGTTGGTATTTAAATACCGCTTCATGCCACGTGTCGAATGCTGGATATTATCGCATTCCAAAAGGTAAAACTTATTACCATTTTTAAATCATGTGAATGCCATACTTGGTGCTCATAACCACTTCAAATCATCATTTTATTCGAGTTTGAATAGAACTATGGTTTCATCATCCCCATGCTTTAACCAATCCCTTGATTCGTTTCGAATCCATACAGATGTAAATCATTTTCTTTGTAATTCTGCTTCCTTTTCATTGCAGCTTCATTTCTGCTGTGCCATTCTAAGCTCTGCTTTAATCAACCATCAATTCTCCATTGAGGATCTGCTGCTCCATCACTTGTATTATCCGCTACTTCTTAACTCAGTTTCATGATTTTAAACGCTTTTATTCTCTCAATGAAAGTATGGTTCAATTCCCGCGGACTTCATAACCATTTCCACCATATGGTTTTTTCATTCATTACAATGCTACCAGATTTTACCATGTATCATTCATCAATGCATGAATGGAATCCTATGTTAAATCTCTGTGGTTCTATTCTCTTTTCATAAAATTCTCAATTCAATTTCACAATCGAATCTCATTTCGCTGTGAATACACAACAGTTTGTGTAATTCCTCTTTTAAATGTCATACATGAAACCAGCTTCAATTACATTCAGCCCTTTCTCTGTAATTGACTCTTCAACAATGGATATAAATTGCAGAATTTAAAACATGCTCTATGTCTAAATTTTAGACACCCAATCCATCCTTCTATGGAATCGATCCATCCTGTGATCGATTTACCAAATTCGCAATCACAATTTAATGCACAGTCTCACACAATCAATCTATATTGTAACCACTTTCATTCACACACCACATAACTTAATAACGAATATTTACCCAATAAATACAAATCACTCAGAATTTAGATTCTCAAAACCAATTTATCTGCAACTCTATAATTCATAAATAAAACCTCTGTATTAATACATTAATTACATGGAAAAATTCCTTTCAGGCCTGATATTCAATCAGTGGCCTTCTTCCAACTTTGCCTGAAGGCTTATAATCCAAACCCTGTTCCTACTCTAACTCCGCACTCTCTCTTCTGCCTTTAAGGCTTGATAATTTATACAATTTAGGATGAACCAATTTAAGTTCAATCCCTTCAATCTCTCAACAAAATCCTCAAAATCTTCAAAGTCCTAAAATCTAGATTCTATCCCTAAAATATTGAAACTAAATCTAACTTAGGATTTACAATCAATTCCTAAATATCTCAAATCTAAAATATCTGATTTCCATCAAGTTCTCCAATCATTCGAGAACATTTACAAAATCCTCACAATACTTAATATCTTTCATTAATTAATTAAAATCACTCAAAACCATTAATATTTACATAAAAATCAATATTCTTTCAAAAACATAAGACCCCCTATGTTTAATAAAATACAAGGTATTTTCCAAATCTAATGCCCCTACATCATACTTCCTATTTATTATTTCCTAGAGATATGTTTGTTTTATGTGGTCATCATTTTTTTTCTTTGGGTTCATGAGTTTTATGAGGACTTAATATTCTTTCCACTTGTTTCTCCTCCCCTTGTCTTTCAAATTTTTCTTCTCCTTTTTATGTTTTTCTCTCCTCTTCTTCTTTTGTCTTTGCTTCCTCCTCTTCGTCCTTTCTTGTGTCTTCCTCCTCTTCTGTTTTTCCCTCCTTGCCTCCAATTCTAGAGGCAGGTGTCTCTCCAATATTAATGGTTTGTGTCCCTATGAAAGTTTCCCAATCCATTTCTATGAGGTTATCCCATATGAAAGGGATTCTTAAGTTTCTCAAGGAATACATTACTATTAATTTGATGAGCCCATGGTGAGATAGATGTTGGTGTATTCCCTCCATCACCTTTTGACTCATCTCTCTAATTGATTGTAGGAGAGTATATGGCACACTAAGTCTTTGAGGAAGAGGAAACTCTACCTTTAATCTCATTTCATGAGGTAATCTGAAGTGGTAAGTATACATCAAACTCATTCTTCCTTCACAAATGTGTACTTAAGGATATGGTAATCCATCTCATCCAAAGGATAAGGTAAGCTTTATATTGAGACCTTATTATTATTCTCAATAGGTTTCTCTTTTGAAATGAAGAAATTTTTCCTTACAGTGACACAAGGATTTGGCTTCCTTTCTCCACTTGATCCCTATAGGTAGGGTTTCCACTCTACTAATAATTTTATCGTTCAGAGAGATATATAACCCTCTTATAATAGTGGTTTCCTTTTGCTCTATTTGGGAATTAAATTACATGGAAAATTCAAAGGAAAGTTCATCATCATACCCCTTTAGCAACACAACGAATCCTAGTCATTAGTCTCTTCTGAAAATATTTACCATGAGAGTATGTAGGTGGATCCCTTCAGTGTCTAAGGGTTACCTCCTGCTTAATCCTCCCCCCATATCTTCTGATGTATCTCCTTAGTGCTAATTAGGTGAGGGAGAGGTCTTTTATTTTGTGGATTCAATGGTTAGACAATGTATTATTTTTTGGTAGCAATGAGTGAAAATGATTCTTATAAATCCTTGTCAAAAAAATATCTTCTTCTCCAACCACTATAATGCTAAAATATACCTCCTACTTGCACTATTAAACTTTCAGTGACTATATAATATAATTATATTTTTCATGCAATTTGGATGTAAATATTAGGGAGATGGTTACACTTAATTCTAGTTATGTAGCCTTGAATGTATATGGTGATTTTGAGACCAATTCGAACCACTGTGAGCCCTTTTCACCTTCTCACTCATCCTATATAAATCTCTCTGAACTCCTATAGAAATGAAAAGGCTTCCTGTAGTTCTCTCCTGTTGAAATTCCATAGCGGGGTTCAAAACTCATCGGTGGCACCAAAACTTATCCTTCTCTACAATTGTTTTTGAATTGAGAAATTGTGAAAAAAAATTCGAGCTCGAGTACATAATATTCCATTTATGAGTGTTTGATTGGAGCATTATGGCTACATGGAACTCACGCGGGGTTTCCTGGTATAGAATTTTGTACTCACTCAGAGTAATTATTCCTCCTTCCATTGTAATGACCACTCACTATGTGCGATCCTAACTCCTTCGATGTGAAATATGCACATTGCATGAGTGGAAAATATTAGTTTATTTCACTAGTTGTGGGTGGCCAAGTTAGCTATCCACCTCTAGCTTATTAAAACATTCCTGATTGACACTTACGCACATTATTTACACAAAGGGAGGAGGTAAGGATTTTTCATATTTGAGCCACCTAAGGATCGAACTACTGCATAGGTTGGCATGCTCGAGCTGGAGCATATCATATATACCAACGGATTTGAATCTTTGACCTATCTCATATGCATATCTTCATTTATTAATAATGATACTTTTACTATGGTTTCTTTTATTACTATATGTGCACATTTACCACTTTTGAAACCAAGCTACTATTTTTGGTGGAACAAATCTCCCTGAGCATGATATCTCTTCTTCATATTTGATAAGGTTTCATCCTCCCTTATGATTAAAGAAAAATATAATATTAGTGATTTATGTGGTTATTACAGATGCTTATACATGAGGAATTTTATTTCTGTATTAGTAATCTTATTTGCCTTTTGAGTCTCCAATCTACATGCAGGTGATGAGGGAGATGATGACAGGCCTTGAGGATAGTTTTAGGGTCATGAAGGAGATCTGTATACAGTTTTAGGATTAAAAATGATTGGAGTATGTGTTTTAAAAAAAAACAAGTAGGAAAAAGTTGAGAATTTGAGTAAATGTTTGGTAAAATAGAGTGGATGAGTGGTGGATGGATGATGAAAAATCATTGGAGGACCTTCGTCATCATTTTTTGGAGCCATGATGTTATTTTGGGTTGTCCTCCCCCTTGAATATCTCTCCTATATCTTTATAGGCTCCACCTGTAGCACTTCATAACCTTCCTCTATCAATACAAGTCATTCCTGTAACATCACATAGAGGAGGTGAAATTTGATTTTTATGTTGATGGGATGATGGAGAGATATGGTGACAAGAGTGACTATGATGGATATTAGGTGGATAAATGGGAGAATTGATGTTATCTTAGAAACTATGGGATTTCAGCCATGAAATTTTCCACTGTGTATAATCTTGCAAAATAAAAGAAAAGTCAGTAGGGATGTTCCTCATCCCTTGTGTTTTTCTTTGCTTCTATTTTTTTCCTTATTTTATTTTATTATTTTGTTGAGACAAGCAGTATGCCTCTAACGAGGTTTTTAGCCTACATGTCTGCCTTAGTTGCCTTAAAGGAGGTTTTGACCTCGAGATATTTATTATTTTCTTTCTTTTTTTCTTCCTGGGTTGCCTCAGAGAGGTTTTCAACCCTGGATTTGGCCTTAGATGCCTCATAGAGGTTTTCATCCAGGCCTCTTTATTTTTATTTTTATTTTTCAAATTTCTAGGAGTGATATCGACTAGAAGCCATTAAAATCCCAATAACATTGTCTTATCTGCTAATGGTATTGATGAATTATTCCTTGGACAAAGGTATTTTCTATGGATTCAACCTATAATGATTGAAAAGCAAGGGGATCCTTTCGTCATCAATGGTTCTGATATGGAAAACTCCATTCTCATGAAATTTTTCCACTAGGTATGGACACAACCATCTTGTTATTAGTTTCCATTTAAAATATTTGAACCTAGAGTCATAAAACAAGGCCCAATCCCCTTCTTGAAAAGACTTTTACTTGATATGTTTGTCGTGATAGGCCTT